>CM036583.1:40738514-41278514 GCA_020745775.1 Theristicus caerulescens | reverse complement strand
CCTTTTTTATTTTTAAAATGTGCTGCATTTCTTCTGCATCTGTCTTGCTCCCAGTACATTATCCTAAATAATCAGAAGACTGCTTCTAGTTAAATCAAACTGTCAGTACCGATTTCAATGGCAGCAGAGATTCCAGCACAAAAATGAATCTGGCCAAAACCTGAATACCTTATTGAAGGGTGAGTGATCACTGATCAAGGTAATTCACCTTCTAATACTTACTACTAAAATATCTGTAGGCCAGGTGGTACAACTGGAGTATAACACATGGTTATAGTTTTTAGTGCAAAAAGACTTATTTGCCTTGCTTACTTTTTAAGCTAGAAATATGTTTCTGCAGAGTAATAAGATACATAATTTGCCAAGAAACTATATGGCAGAACAAGACATAGAAAACCATTGAAACTGCATGACACATTCAAAAGCATTCAAAGACTTGTTTATATGTTTATGATCACACATTTATGGTTGTTATCTGCTAATGAAAGCAGTTAGTATGGCAGAAAAAGTCAAGATTTTAAACAGTGAAATAAAGCAACATACTTGATAAGTAGAAATGAACTTGCTTCTTACCAACAGTTACTTCTGGATAAGGACCTGTAGTTTGCCCATGCTACACAGGGGTATGGTAAAATGATGACACTATTGGACTGTTTACTCTAATTCAAGGATAATCTGTAACTGATAGGCATTTCTGCATACTCGCAACACAAAGACTTTAATTTGCTACCTAATCATAGTCCATTCTTCTCAGAAATTTAGAGAAGAAGCAACAGCCATTCTGCAATCCTCTGCCCCCAAAAGAATAATATTCTACCCAGCCATGTATGAGAGACACCCAAAAGCATTTGCCCAGTGCTTATTATTTTCTTGCACTCTTTCCCTTGATGCTTCATGGCAGACAGCACACTGGATTTTTCTCAGAAAGCATCAAAACTGCTATGGTCTGAAGGTATGATGGTAAATCAAAACACAATTTTATAGCATTGAGGGGTGTTGCATGACCCTGCTTATGGTAGCTGGACTAGACTCTTGCATCCTGAACTTGTTGAAACATACTAAGCTTGTTTCTAAGACAGTTCTGTGCAACAAGTTGGTGATCTTTTTCATGATGCATCACTTTCAGCCTATGTCCCTGGCTGTCTCAGATTTAACATCTTATGTAGCTGGGCTGTTCCTGGTGGGAAGACTCTTAGCACTTGAAGAGCGTTAGAGTATGACATAATTTTTTTCTGGAAAGAAAAAATTCTGCATCTACCTCCTGACAACCGATACAGCTCTTCCTTTTCTTTCAGTGTTCTCCCCTTGCAATCTAACCAACACAAAAGTTGCCTACTCTTCCTTGAAACCTTTCTATACAAACCACCACTCAGCTATTTATGACCTGTTTCTCTGTTGAAATGATATATTTTTTGGCTTTAGTATTCTACAGAACTAGATTTATAACTAATTTTCAAAATTTGCAAAGAAATATTACTGCACGAAAATTTTACAAAGGTTGTCACGCTTACACATTAAGGCCTGATTTTGAGCTTTCCTGCACTGACACAGACAAGTTCCAACTGCATCCAAGAAACTAACTCCTAGGGCAGCTGCAATACCCAAACTTAATATAAATATTATCAAGTCAAAATTTTCAATTTTACTTCCGTACAAACAATAAACTGTATCAGGTACAAACATAAACTAAGCACCATGCTAGTGATCAATATTTGAATAATACTTGAGAAACTCAAAAATGCATTTGGGAAAACAAAATAATTTGGCAGTACTGTATTGGCTTTGCATGGCAAGGTTTTGGTAGCGGGGGGGGCTAACGGAGTGGCTTCTGTGGAAAGATGGCAGAAGCTTCCCCCATGTCCGACAGAACCAATGCCAGCCAGCTCCAAGACAGACCTGCCGCTGGCCAAGGCTGAGCCCATCAACGGTGGTGGTAGCGCCTCTGTGATAACGTATTTAAGAAGGGGAAAAAACAGCAGCCAGAAGAGAGGAGTGAGAATATGAGGGAGAAAAAACTCTGCAGACACCAAGGTCAGTGAAGAAGGAGGGGGAGGAGGTGCTCCAGGTGCCGGAGCATTCCCCTGCAGTCCGTGGTGAAGCCCGTGACAAAGACTGCTGTGAGGCAGGCTGTCCCCCTGCAGCCCATGGAGGTTAATGGTGGAGCAGATACCCACCTCCAGCCCATGGAGGACCCCATGCTGGAGCAGGTGGATGCCCGAAGGAGGCTGTGACCCTGTGAAAAACCCACGGTGGAGCAGGCTCCTGGAAGGACCTGTGAACCCATGGAGAAAGCAACCCACGATGGAGCAGGTTTGCTGGCAGGACTTGTGACCCTGTGGGGTGTCATGCTGGAGCAGTCTGATCCTGAATGGCTGCACCCCGTGGAAAGGACCCATGCTGGAGCAAATTGTGAAGAACTGCAGCCCATGGGAAGGACTCATGTTGGAGAAGTTTGCAGAGAACTTTCCTGTGGGAGGGACCCCACTCTGGAGGAGGGGAAGAGTTTGAGAAGGAAGGTGCGGCAGAGACAATGTGTGATGAACTGACCACAACCCCCATTCCCATCCCCCTGCGCCACTCAGGGGGAGGAAGTAGAGAAGCCAGGACTGAAACTGAGCCTGGGAAGAAGGGAGGGGTGGGGGGAAGGTGTTTTAAGATTCAGTTTTATTTCTCATTACCTTACTCTGATTTCATTGGTAATAAATTAAATTAATTTTCCCGAGTTGAGTCTATCTTGCCCATGATGGCAATCGCTGAGTGAACTCCCTGTCCTGATCTTGACCCATGAGCCTTTCATTGTATTTTTTCTCCCCCTGTCCAGCTGAGGACGGAAGTAATAGAGAAAAGCTTGGTGGGCACCAGGTGGCTAGCCAGGGTCAACCCACCACAAGTACACTTGTAATGCTAATGCAAATACATTTTTTTTTTTTTAATGAAAAGGTATTTCAGAATTTACTTACATTCTTATGGACTTATAATATGAAGATGTTAGGATAGGGATAAAAATCTTTGTATGGAAATAGGAAAGATTTCTTATATCCAGGTGGAAACCCTTCTTTGCCAGAACGCACTACTTGATCTGCACGCACACTGACAGAGAGATAGGTCCTCACAGCACTCCATGCAACCAACCAGTTAAGAATGAGAGGTGCTCTATCACACTAGTTCCATATGTGTGGTTTTGAATTTTAAGGAACAGAAGCTTTTCTACATTAGGAAAGTGGACAGAAGTAGGGGTAATGGAAGATACTTCCATTAAAAGAGTAAATAAAGCAGTTGTTCCTTTGCACGCCCCACGTTACATCTTCCACTGCATGTAGCACAGATGGAGTTACACAGAAACAGAAAAATGCGTAAGAAATTTCTCAGTGAGAAATTAACATACCTGTGAAACCTGTATTATGGAACTCCCTCCATGTGAAGGTGTAGTGCAGGAGAAATACGTAGATCAATATTTCTGACAAAGAAGCATAGGCTATTATAGCAGTAATTTGTGAGAAAGTGTGTGGTGTGTGTGGAAACCTTGAAAAAATTGAAAGGAAATGTTTTTTTCCTAGACAAACAAGATTACAGAAGTAAAATTATCTGAAGGATGCACTTCAGTATCTACATTTTCCAAATAATTTCATGACAAGATTAACTTCTTCAATAAAGACTTCTACAACACAAAGTGGGAACTCTCCTTACAAGACAGAATTACCCTATAAAGGAGCATTTTGTGAAAAAGGAGTTGCAAGTGAGTCAATATTACCTCAACAACTGCTCTTGCAGTTTGCAGATATATGCAATTTATCATATCATTGCTATTGTGACTGGTGGCAGAAATACAGACCTCAGAACCTAAAACCCTGCTATGCTGCTAATGAGTCTGAGGTAAGATTGCAAAACCAATTCCAGTAGATAGGTTTATAGACTTCTGTATAATAGAGTGTAAAAATATTTATGTTTAAAATAAAATATCTGAAGAATAATAAATTCAGTTTTGAATTTTCCTTTTTCTTTGAATTTTCACTGAAGTAAACTCTGAGTAAACAGAGTGTTTTCTGGTATAAGATACTTAAATCTGCTCAGTATTTTGGTGTAAGGGGGATTACACCCAAGGAAACTTCACATAGCATTATTCTGTACTGATGCACTAGTTATCTGCAATTTTCAGTGTTAGTTAATCAATAATTAATGATTTAGAAAATTCCATGGCTAACTTAGGGCTACAATAATTTTGAATTAGCATATTATAAACTACTTCTGTAATTAAGAAAATTTTCAATTCACTGTATATGTCCCTGTGGTGATTTTGTATATGTCAAGAAAAATACATATTAACATTTACTTAAAAACCCTGGTAAAATAAAAATAGACCATAAAATAATTAATATGATTAACATTCTTCACAGAATGAAGGGATATGATGCTTAAAACCTTCCCAAAAACAACAAAAAAGCAAGAGGTGGTGGTAGATACAGAGAAAAATAGATATTGAGGAATTATGAATACTGTTCTATAGCAATAGTGTTTTTTCAGCAACTTTTGAGCCTGATCATAATATTAACTCAAAAAGGGAAATGTAGCCTGCAGGTGAATTTGGTGAATTACATTTCCCACCTTTCAGAGAAGGATTGCTAACCACCAGCATGTTTAGAAGCAAGGTTTTCCCATCCTGTCTGGCTGAACTGACACAACTCCTCTCTGCATATGCAAAAGTTCACTTATGTAGAGAATGGAAATCCAGTGCTGCTAATGGCCAGGGAGTACTTTTACCAGCAGTCCAGTATTTTTCCTCTTTCCCTTAGTATTTAGTACTTCATTAGTCATGGATGTAAAGTGAGACTACAATTTTGGAAAAAAGTTCCCTCACCTCTATCCCTCAAATAAAATATGCTGAAAACCAAACATGTCTATTTCTCTGGTACAAAATTTGACCTGCTGAAACAGATAATAATAATAATAATCAGAATGGCTTTCTGAAATTTGGACAGTTTTCAAGGGGGATAGTAATGGGACACCAGAACTACACTTTTGACTCCAAGAAGCACTTAAATATTTAGACAAACTAAACCAATGTTGACTTCTGTTTCCCATGTCCTGAATAAATAATCTAACCAGCACACAGGCAAGAAGGGTGGTCCCAGCCTTTACTTTGCTTTCCCTTCCAATTGCCAGCAATAACATATTTCATCTCAAGTATAATGGAATAATTCCCTTGACACAAAGCCATTTTTTTCTTTTATTCTGCTCAGAAAAATAAAAAAAAATTAAGTGATGTTCAATGTAAATTTTTTTTAAAACAATTTTTGATTAAATTGATGATGCTTTTATTTAATTAAATTTCATCAACTTAATACAATGCAATATGCAAAGCAAATACAATGCAGTATGATTTTAAATATTGACTTTTTAACACTTGCTTATTCAGTACAAGATCTTACACTATGAAGTGTTTATGATGAAAAAAATTCAAACATGAAATTATTGAAGAGCCCTTAGACAAGTAACTGTATCTCTTAATCTTGAAGAAAACAGTCATTTTGGAGGGAAATGACCACTTCTGATAAAGATTTCCTTTGTACTGATCTTTTTGATTTGCATTTATTTTTCTGCATAAAATTTTTTTGTTCATAACTTTCCTATTTTCCTTGTATAGAAGGCAGTCTCTTTTGCTGAAATCATGTCACTTACCCCAGCTGTTATTAAAAGTACTTTATCACCAGGAAAGCTAAATCTTTAATGTTCATTTTTCACTAATATTATACATATTACATCCTTTGCATACTGTTTGGGGATGTGATAAAATGTGTTTAATTTCTACACACAAAAGGTTTTATTTACAATTAAATACTAAATATACTTAATTACCAGCTGCCTCAGATGCTCTAAATAAAAGTATTTCAATTAAGATTAAAATTAAGAATTAAGATTAGAGCCTTGCACTAAAAGCACTGACAATTCCTTATCATCAGCGAGGCATGGTCTATTCCATTTGTTTCTAAGTGCATCGCACTTACATCTGTACTATATCAATAAATGCCTGTGATAGCAGGTCTCTTTTTAAATTGTGCTGCACTGATTATTCGTGGGTATATTGTCAATAGCATTGTTAAATATGTCATGGATAATCCCTAAATTCTAAATGACTGAAGTATATTAAATATTTGCTAATATTGACTTATTTGTCAGTTCTATGGAGGTTTGATAATCTTTAACAATTTATAGTTCACACAATATTCAAAATTAATAATTGAAACTATTTTCTACATCATAGATTATAGTTTTGCAAAGTGCTCTTGTGCAGTAACTATCCTGGCAAATTTCTTTTAAAGTCCATACTTAGATCCATATCTATCAGTTTAGAGTATTTGGGATAGCTCCTTTCAGTAAAAAAAATCATAACTTCCTTACTTTTGATATCAGCATTGGTTAAGACAATATATTGCAGTTTTGTCTGCTGATTTGTCAGTAGTTTTAACAGCTGAAGTTAATGAAAAGTAAAGTGTAGATATGCTATTTGCTAGAAAATATAACTAGAAATACTAAAGGATATTTGGTGTATAATATGCTAACCTGAGCAGGTTGGGAGGTAAGGAGGGAGGACCCAAATCTTGCAAACTATAGCAAGAAAGGAATCAGAGTGGTCTATATATGGTATGCATATGTCCATCTCTCATTGGGACTACAAGAAGGCCCTGCCTATTCAGAGTAATGGTGATCTCAAAATACCAGAAGCAATGCAAACTCAGCTGAAGAACTGGAATACTATTTCCTGCTCTCCTCTTTCCTCAACCAACTTCTAGGTTTGGCTTTGTCAGTTTCTTCTACTTTCCTCTTTGAAACACCTTGAGGCTTCATGGATTCACTTTCATGTAAACAAGAATCCAGAGTGATTATTTTAAATTGGATGAACACCACTGTGCATGTTATAAAAGGCTATATTCCAAACAGGGGTTCCTATTCTTTCACATTCTTTTACAATTTTTCAGCCTCCCTGCTTTCTTCATTTTCCATCTCATGTCCCCTCTTGGATGGCACAGTAAAGAAAAGCCACAAAACCTTTGCTTGTTTATGTTAGTTGGGCCCACTAATTAGCATCCCAAAGACTTAAACTAACAGTTAGGTTTGACATTTCATCAAAACATCACGGGAAGGTTCATTACCCTGATGCATATTAGAGCTGCCACATTTATCTGGAATTCTAAATGACTCAGGAATGCAGGAGAAATTCAGAAAACAATTTTCAACATAACATTTAATAGGATTAGAGAAATGTTACCAAGTACTCAAGAACAGAAGCCAAAGTGATACATGAAGTCTGTATATTTCACATCAAAAATCCTGTTAGCCAAAAAAAAGCCAAAAGCGTGATTCTCTAAGTAAATGGTGTAAAAAGTCTGTAAAAGACTCTCCAGCATTTTATTCTTTATATTTAAAGGCTTCCTATCACTAGTTGTTTAAGGCTGGTAAGACAAACAGCATTGTAAAATATGGAAATTTGATGATTCTTGACATAAATACTTTTGGGATTAGTTAACAGATGTACGCTTCGTCTTGCACATAATGATTTCTCATCTTAAATAAGCAGTGCTGGTCTGGTTTTTAAGAAGAACATTCAATGCAGCTGCCAGGAGAGGAGATAGGGGACCACTCTGCTCCCTCTGACATACAGCTGCTCTCTAGAGCCTCTTGCCTCTGAATTCAGCTCTAACACGATCCAGAGATGTTCTGGCAACACCTTGTTTCCCCTGTTAACAACGTGACCAGCCAGAAGAAAGCAGGAGCCATTGTGGCAGTTGCTTCCTATTTAAGGATTTGCTTATATAACACTAGCCGCAGCTAATTTCCTTTGGTTACGCGCCAGCTGCCTGCAGACATAAGAGCTCGCAAGCTCACCACGGACAGTCCGTACAACATGGCTCTCGTGCAGGCTGTGCACATAGGTTTCTTCCTGTAGTCTTCCCGTGAATTCACAGAGATGCCAAGAACCAGCTGATTTTCAAAATATCCCCTCTCTAACTTTCCTGCCACCTCGAAATGCCATGCAAACTCCACATGCAGGTCTTCAGTGATGCCTCAGCTTCCAGTAAGATGGTGGCTAGTTAGCTTCAGCAAGGCCAAAATGTCATTCAGGTGTTGTGAGCTCTCTGTGAGCCCTACAGCTCACCCTGGCATTTAGCCACAAACCTGTACAATATGCAGTGGCTTGGATGTGGAAGATATGTCTGTTAATAAGCCGAGATACTAGAATATTTTCCCATACTTAGATTGCTTAAAAAAAAGTAGAAGGAAATTACCTTCTCTCATAACATTTTTCAATGCTATACACTGCTCTTTCATATGTTAACAGAACAGAACAGACATTTTAACAGAAGAACGTCTGGTTAAAACTAGAAACATTTGAACAAAGGCACAATTTGTCACAAATAAACTAGAGGCCTTGGTCAAAATTTACAATGTGATGAACGCTTCAATTTACATTTAATTGAAATTTTACTAGCTTGGTGATAGGTAGCCCAATTGAAAAAGAAACTGCATAAACCCCGTAATTTCTTCCCTGTCAGGTTTTCAACTGTATCTAATTAATTATCAATATTGCCATAGAAGTAAAGTGTGGAAGCGGAATGTGAAACAGACTCTCATCGGGTAATGCCTTTTGTGAAAATTCATTCAAACAAAATTAAGGTTTTGGATATTAGATTCAGCACAATAGAAATCTGGCCTTTGAAATAATCTAAAATGCAAACGTGCCTTCTACTTCGGATACAAGAATTACTAGGAAGCAATGCATCATTTTATTATGTAAGACAGAAAGTAGCCAACTGTGCAATATTTAAACAAAAATACTCACTTAAACATCTGACCTTTCTTGAAACTTATTTTGTTGGTGTGAACTGTCATCAAAGGGAATAAAAAAATTTAATAATACCACACTCTTAAAAGCTGTATTCTGATTAAACGTGCATATCCACATTTTATTTTTGGAAGAGTATGGCTGTAAGTGCAGGGAAAGAAGAGCCAGTTTGAGTCTATCCATGTAATCTGTAATGGACTGCACTGGGAATGTGCAGCTCGTTGTTCTCGATAGACATGCGAAATTCTGGGTTTTTTTGTTTCTTTTGTTGTGGTGGTGGTTTTGGTTGGTTGGTTGGTTTTGTTTTTTTCCCCCTTTTTCAAGCTATATTTTGTTGTGTATGCCATCTCTCTCCTGTTTCAGAATTCTCCCTAAGATGGTTGCATGGCTTATACATTATTAGTGCATGTAAATTATTCAGCTGCTTTTAATGGCACAACAATCTACTTTCAGCAGTAAAACAGGAACAATAAGTGAGACCTGCAGCTAAAGTAGAAAGGCTGCAAAAGAGGATCTTTTGAATATTGTTCAAAAGTAATATATCATTGGGCCCCAAATGAGACTGCAGAAAGTAAAGTGCAAAAGTTGGTGTGCTTTAGAAAGGGGATGACCTGAAGCCACTTCTCAGGGAATATGAGAAAATGCATGCCACGGACCTTTTGTGATTATGGATAGATTTCAAATGAAAATGTTATGTTTATGTTAGGAGGAACAGGCGTGTATCACATGAGGTCAATCAAAGGGGGAGATTTTGCAAAGGTATCTGATTAGGCGATTGGATGCTCACAGGCTATTTAGATGAATCACAGATTATTTAGATAAATCACTGGAAAGATGTGTGAGGAAGTTTGACAGAATTTTCTCTGACTACTTTAAGTCTTTTGCTTAAGGATAGGGGAGTTATGGAAATGGAGGGGATCTGAAGGTGAATATAAGGCAATTTATAGATGTAGAATAATTTCCTCTTTGGTAAATGGGTAAGGTGGAATAAAAGCAGAACACGCTGTATGAAAAAATAAAGTTGAAATTGTTCTTTCTTAAGTTAGTTTTCATGTTCACTCCAGCAGATTTTTATTATGGCTAGATATTTGTACTACGTAAAGTTTATATAGCACCAGCAAAACACAAGGAGTCTTATGAATAGTTATAAAGAAGAGATTTCCCACTCTAAGAATGCAGTTTAAGTAGCCCATGCACACATACAAGAAGCAGACAAGGACAGGAATGGAAAACAACAACAGGAGCAAGGCTAAACAGGATTGTGTAACACCTTAGTAATGGCACAGATTATTTAGAATTCTGACTGTCTCAGCTGATGACATTTGCTAAAAGAAGAATGGTGCAGGAAGGGCCTTAGAAAAGATGCAACTTTAAGAAAAAGATTTAAAACCCTCCCCAAAAACCAAAAACAAAACCAGAAGAATACTCATGTGTTGTGAGAGACTTCAAGGATCTCTTATTTTGGTATAAATGTAAAAAGTGGAGCACAGAGTCCATGAAAAGGTTAATGCTCAAAAGCAAAGACCCTTTTTAAACCTATGCAGGTGTTGTGATTTTTTTTTTGTCCAGAGAGTTAAAAAAAAAAAGAAGACGTGACTACAACACAAGATTTTTATAGATATGCATGGAGAACAAAAGCGGGGGGGGGGGGGAAAAGTGTGATGAACCATCACTGAGTACACTGACATTGCAGCCAACAGCTGGAACTAAGCCAAGCCCTAAACCTTGAGGCCACAAAAAATTAGTAATTACCTGGCTTCTATTTGCCCTATCAGCAGAGCCCACAGAGGGACACATTCACTAAACCTGTCAATGGAATAAATACAATCTTCATGGCTGTAGATGCCTCAGTTTTTAAGACCGAAATTTGATTAAACAGTCTGCCTTGGTTTGTACAGTTAAAATGGTGACCTACCATGGAGATGTACAGTTGAACCAAAGAAAAGTCAACTATAAAAGAAATGGATTTTAAGACCACAAATCTGCAAGAGAAATTCCAAGCAGAACATCTGAAGCTCTTGAAAAAAAAAAACAGATATGAGTGGAGGCTGATGTGTGGCGGATGGAAGAAGGAGAATTAACACAAAATGAATGTAAAAGTATATGATTGAGTAATAAGGACTCTTGACTACAGCACCGAAGGAGCTGCAGGCATTTGGTGTCATCTTCAATCAATGAAACAAAATTGTTCCCAAGGGATTGCAGAGCACCGATCCAAAATCAAAAACTATTTAAGAATTCTGAATTGTTACTATTTCTACACAAACTCATTGATCACAAAGTAAAAACAAATAAACAAAATTCCCTCCCCCCTAAAAAGGTCTAACAACAGCTACTCCAAAAACTAACACTCTCCTGACTACCTTTGGAAACAGTGATTTAGAAAACTGCTGGCTGACTTTGCAGGCCAGCTGGTGACTGAAGGAGTCACAGCCTAATTAGTGGAGCCTCTTCAAATCTGCATATCTGGTTAGCACTGATTTCCACTAGGATTAATGCTTCGAAAAGCCTCAGCAGCCAGCTTTAAGCAAACTTGCCAGTATCATTTCCTGCATTTTTGAGAAGGGAATCCAAAACCCCATCTGATCCTTTACTGGCCATTTGAGGATAAACCAGTGAATACCTCCAGTAACGCAGTGATGCATCTGTTTACTGACATGATAGGGAACAGGACTTGGTGACTGAAGCATCCAGTTGTTCCTAGGCCCTGTGTACCTATCACAGACATTGTATCACATAATCCCCTTACTGTACAATGGGATATGTCCTTAAAGGAGCATAGTTTTTCACATTTACAATTCTCATTGTAAGACTGTTTCAGAATATTACTGCTGATAAGGTCAGGGAACTCCCCCCCCCCCCCCCCCTAATGTACATTTATTATTGGTCTTCTTTTTCACCATTTGTTTCCCTGTCAATACCCATAACTATTGCTGGATTAACTAGTTCATCCTTTCCCCTGTTTATTCAACTATATTTACAGATACTTTCCCAAACATTTGTTTTTTAAGCTGATGGAACCACTCTCCTCTATCCTGTATTTTAAAAATATTCTCTAGACGCTCACAGATCATCAAGCCTCCTTTTCCTAAATGACTTCCAAGTTTGGCAATGCCACCTGCTATACTACTTCATAAAAAGAAAAAAAAAAACCCCAAGAAAAAAACCCAAACCAAACAATCCACCACCAACTATCCTAACTGTCCTTCCCTAGATGTTACAGTTCTGCATTTTTTTCTTATTATTAGCTGATGGGATTCAACCCTGGTATCTCTTCTACTAATATAGTGGAGAAAAATCGTTTAGAGGTGAAAGTCAATAAGCAGCCCCAAATATAATCAGAGAGAAAAAACCCACCCTCTATTAACTAGAAACACATCTTTATCCTAAGTAAGCACAAGCTGGAGTTTTGTCCCTCCCACCATGCCCCTCTATCCTTTTGAGTATTACATTCTTTTTAAAGAAAAATGAAGTATGTATTGACTAAAAGAATCCTCATATGTTTAAGGAAGAAAAACAGAAGATTTTACCTGAAAAAGTTCAGTAGAAGTTGCTCATACTAATGTCCATTTTTTTTCACTCTGGGACATTCTGATCTCTCACTTAATTGCTCCTAACTCATCATGAGAAAAACATGCAACAAAAATCATTAACTTCTCTTTTATATGGTATTCTCTCTGTTCCATCATTTCTTTGTTGACTTAGAAAGATCTCATGAAGACATGTCACTCAGTAGGAGATTTACCTCCACATTTAAGCATGGGTGAAACATGAGTGGGGGTTGGAGAGTAAAGGCCACTAGAAACTTAAAATAGAACAAAAAAATAAACAAGATATAAAAGGATTGTGGGTGCTTCAAAACATGCTCTGTTTCAGTTCTAGAGTTCTTCTCTCATCCAATGCTGGAAAAACAAGATAATCACAGAGAAATTAGGGCATAACATTTAAAGTTCATCACATACAATGTTTTCTTTCTGTGGTTAGTGCTTCTTGGGTCTTCAAATATGCAATATTCTAGTGACACCAACAGTAGAGAGGTGAGGGTCAATGAGCCTAGCAGGCCACGCACATGCAGAGCATTGCAGAAATGGAAGCTTTTTTCACATACTTCCTCTAAAAGCACATCTCACATCGGGTATAGTTACAGATATTACAGAAGCAGGACAGAAAAAAGAGTAGTTGCCAAATGTACACAAAGGCTAAAGATATTTCAACAGTTTGTAAAGAAATCAAACTGACTTCAAGAACAGCCTTTGGTTTAGATCAAGAATTCAGTGCATCATAAAATTAAGCAGACAGATGGAAAGTTCAGAAACCTCTGAGATAATCAGACTGCAACAGCACCCTGAGAGCTATCTACAGTGATCTTTGTGAAATTGTAAAAGAAGAGACAATTATGTGCCCAGTCTTCCTGTGGAAGCAGATTACCATACTGAGATTTCAGCAAGTTAATTCAGTCCTTTTATTCTAGAAATTGCTAGTAAGGTGATGCTGGATTCTCTCTTGTTTTCCCCAAAAGAGCATGAGGATATGCCACCACAGGTGAAACAGTACCTCAACCACAGTCATGTATGGAAAAGGACAACTAAAGAAGCAGGCAGCAGCACACTCCAGCACTGAAAATACCCAAGCAGACATTTGACAGTCTGGAATTACCTGCGTACTGTCAGCTATATTTGCTCACTAATTTTTGTAGAAAAGTCAGTCATCAGCTATTCCTTATAAATAGTTTTTTTCTGGGCAGACCTACAGCCAAAAGTATATAAAGACAGACTTAATTTCATGGCATCACAGTTCTGATGTGTGTCTTCTGTCCACATCAGTCCTTGAATATAAACACTTTTCCCTCACAGAGCCTGAAATCTGCAGCCTCAACCTTTGATGATAATGACATTTTTCTTTGAATTCTGGGAGTATGCTTTTCTTTTTCACGATACCAGCCTGCCACAAATCAATATTTAACATCATTTCTTGTTCAGAGCCAACAATATACATATTCACAGTACTGTTACCTCCATGAACATGACACTGGCTTATCTCAGGCAAGACAGCGGAAAAGGGCAGGCAGCAGAAACAGCAGGTTGAGTCCTACCGGAATTCTGGTGCCACACAAAAGTCAAATTTCAGTCTTATTTCACCATATCTTTACATTTGATACTTTACTGGCAACTGAATTAGAATACGATAAATACAATATAATCTCAAAGAAAGGAACCAGAACAAGAGATGATAGATTCAGAGGTGAAACATGAACCAGCAAGCAGTTAAACCTAAGGTTTTATTTACACCTACAAGATCAGAGATGTCCCAGTCTTACAAACTGATGGAAACCCCCCCGACTCCTAACCCTATCAAAATACACATCTCTAACACTTGCTTTCTGCAGCTTCCATCCTAGTGAAGCCTTCTCTTCTGCTTTGAAAAGGCCACCCTGTAAGGAGTCAGTCTACAAGAATGATGTCTGTTGCAGCCCAGAAGTATTTCCTAATAAATGAGCCAAGAAGAGCAGCACATGTAGGAAGTCAATAGCGAGGCTGCCTAACCTTGTGAGTAAATGGAGATCACCTGTCAGGATGAATAAATCACAGATCTGGTCTAAACACCATGCAGTCCTCTGCTACGAGTACGACTGCACAAAACAGGAACCCCTGCAAAGCAGTTTACAATTGGCTGTAAATGGCTCTCCAGAACTGTGACAAGACACAGTGCATTACATAAATGCATGTTGCTTCAGTGAAATCTGCTTGTTAAATAGTCTAGAATTACTTCTGTCTTCCTCTAAAATACTTCCTAAGTAATTATGACCAGATCCCTGAACTGACTGAGGCACATGCTCCAAGCACATGTTCTTTAAATTAAAGATAAAAACCTGCTGCTGCTAGAGCTGTCTGATTATTAAACAAATTGAGCACAATCACTGTAAGAGTTACAATCTTTCCTATAAAAAATGCTACAATATACATCAGAGCATAATTTGTCATTTAAAGAACACTTTATGGTTACCATTTTACGCCTTCAGGATAAAACCTTCTGATATCATGTTTTCCTATCATAAACTCAGTATACATTCCTGCACCACAATGAATTTCTTTCCAAATCAGTTCCTAATATGGCTCCAGCACCTTCTGCATGTTTTGGGCAACAGTATCAAATAATACATTCTACACTGCTGACAGTGACATGGAGGAGAAAAACAGTTAAATAGACTTATGAAAACAATTAGAAGGCCAGATGTAAAAGAACTATCTGTAATCTCAAAGTAAACATGTGACCTACCACCAGATGACTAGTGAGCAGACTGCCACTTAAAATAAATAGATCAAGACACACAAAAATATTAATGCAGAGCAGCATATGCTCCCCCTCAAGAAAGTAACATCAATTATTTCTGAGAGAGAAATAGGAGTGGCAGAATAGGTCATCTCACATATCATCCTGATGGTACAACACTGCGCAGTAGTCTCTCACGTATGTGAAAGCTCAAATAAGCTCAAATCCATACTAAAATCACTTTCTGTTCCCTTGGATATCTATATGAAATGTACCAAAATAAGGAAATTAAGAGCAACCAGTTAACTGCCTTTTTAATATGTAGATCTAATAAAACATTTTTGAGGGTTACTGTATTCTGCAAGAATATATAAATACATTTGAAGTGCAATCTATGTATTGCCTACGGCAGAAAATTTACAACATGAAGGAGCGGGTGTTCCACTCACTACTGAGTCAGTATTCATGATACAGAGAGACTGTGTTTTAGTCAGGTTTGCATTACTATTGATAGTCTCCATATGGACAAATAAAGAATAGGCATAGGGAAACAGCCATTTAAAGTGGATGGAGACATTCTGGGAAGAATGAAGAGACATTATCTGAGCATCTGTAACTGAATCCAGCATGGGATGTCAAAGGCAACAAGCAAGGCTCCTAGGAAGGCTAGGGAAAATGTGGGCCTGTTGCTGAATGAGGCGGGGGCCCTGGTGACACAGGACATGGAAAAGGCTGAGGTACTGAATACCTCCTTCATCTCAGTCTTTCCTAGCAAGACCAGCTTTCAGGAACCCCAGGTCCCAGAGACCAGGGGGAAAGTCTGGAGAAATGAAGACTTGCCCTTGGTGGAAGAGGATCAGGTCACCAAATAAATGCTTAAGCAAACTGGTCACATGTAAGTCCATGGGCACTGATCGGATGCACTCACGAATGCTGAGGGAGCTGGCTGGTGTCATTGTGAGGCCACTCTCAATAATCTTTGATCAATCATGGTCATTGGGAGAAGTACCTGAGGACCTGAGAAAAGCAAATGTCTCCAAGAAGGGCAAGAAGGACAAGTGGCCAGGGAACAACAGGCTGGTCAGCTTCACTTCCAGTCCCTGGGGAGAAAATGGAGCAGCTAATCCTGGAAACCATTTCCAGGCACATGAAGATCAGGAGTAGTCAACATGGTTCACCAAGGGGAAGTCATGCTTTACCAACCTAATAAACTTATCTGATGAAATGACTGGCCTGGCAGAGGAGGGGAGCACAGTGGATATTGTCTACCTAGATTTCAGTAAGGCTTTTGATGCTGTCTCCCATAAGATCCTCATAGAGAAGCTGATGAAGTATGGGCTGGAGGAGTAGACAGTGAGGTGAACTGAAAACTGACTGAATGGCTGGGCCTCGAGGGTGGTGATCAGGGCATGAAGTCCAGTTGTAGGTCAGTAACTAGTGGTGTACCCCAGGATCAATACTGGGTCCAGTCCTGCTCAACATCCTTGTCTGGATGATGGGGCTAAGTGTAGTTTTGATGATGACACAAAACTGGGAGGAGTGACTGATACACCAGAGGGTCATGCTGCCATCTTGATGGACTTTGAAAAGCTGGAGAAACGGACTGAAGGGAAACTTAGGAGGTTCAGCAAAGAGAAGTACCAAGTCCTGCACAGTACACCACACACCAGTACATGCTAGGAAGGAGCTTTATAGAAAAGGTTCTGAGAGTGCTGGTGGAAACCGAGTTGACCATGAGCCTACAATGTGCCCTTGCTGCAAAGAAGACTAATGATAGGCTCATTTAGAGGGTGTTGCCAGTAGGTTGAGAGAAGTGATCCGTCCTCTCCACTCAGCACTGGTGAGGCCACACCTGGAGTACTGTGTCCAGTTCTGGACTCCTCAATACAGCACAAGAGAGACACGGACAAACGGAGAGAGTCCAGTGAGGGCCCACTAAGATAATGGAACCAAGCGCACCCTCAGCAAATTTGTAGACAATACAAAATTGGGAGAAGTGCTTGATAGACCAGACGGCTGTGCTGCCATCCAGAGGGACCTCAACAAGTTGGAGAAGTGGGCAGACAGGAACCTCATGCAGTTCAACAAGGGGAAGTGCCAAGTCCTGCACCTGGGGAAGAATAACCCCAGGCAGCAGCACAGGCTGGGGTGCAACCAACTTGAAAGCAGCTTTGTAGAAAATGTCCTAGGGGTCCTGGTGGACATCAAGTTGAACACGAGCCAGCAATGTGCCAATACAGCAACAAAGGCTAACGGCATCTTGCGCTGCATGAGGAGGAGTGTTGCCAGCAGGGCAAGGGAAGTGATCCTTTCCTTCTGCATAGCACTGGTGAGGTCACACCTGGAGTCCTGTGTCCGGTTCTGGTCTCCCCAGTACAAGACAGACATGGACATACTGGAGAAAGTTCAGCAAAGGGCCCCTAAGGTGATGAAGGGACTGGAGCATCTCTCCTGTGAGGAAAGGTTGAGAGAGCTGGGACTGTTTAGCCTGGAGCAGAGAAGGCTCAGGGGGGATCTTATCAATGTGTACAAATTACCTGAAGGGAGGGTGTAAAGAAGACGGAGCCAGGTGGTGCCCAGTGACAACAGGCAACAGGCACAAACTGAAACACAGGAGCTTCCCTCCAGACATCAGGAAACACTTTTTTACTGTGAGGGTGAATGAGCATTAGAACAGGTTGTCCAGGGAAGTTGTGGAGGTGCCCTCTTTAAAGATATTCAAAAGACAGCTGGACATGGTCCTGGGCAACTGGTTCTAGGTGGCTCTTATTGAGCAAGGGGGTTGCACCAGGTAATCTCCAGAGGTCCCTTCCAACCTCAACCATTCGGTGATTCTGTGATACCATTGGGGTGAATTGGAGACTACATTATGTCTTGGCTGCTGTGCAACTTTAGTGCCTTGTGAGCTATCAGATTTTCATCTCAGGCATTTTTTCTCTCTGCACCACTTTTTTTCAAGAAGACAAGAGCATGTATTACCTATAAATAGATGCCATTATATAAAATTGTGCCATTTTTTAAGGATACATATATGCAGAGATTCTTCCAAAAAATAAAATACGATTCACAATGTTTCTTGTAAAAAATGCTGGCATATTTATGTACACTCACTTGTGTATAAACATAGCAGCAGAAAACAGGCATTTACTGTTTAAGATATATATGAAGAGACTCTCTCAAAACCGAAGAATTCTTCAAAACATATATTACATATTATGTTTTTGTAACAACTTTTCACTAACTGGATTTGTATAGCAGAACTTCCTGGACAACTCTGATGCCAAAGCATCTGAAAAAGATGTCACGAACTTCAAGTTGTTTGAGATATCTTTAGTTATGTATTCATGTACAACCACAGACATATGAGCAGAACTTGAATGCATCAAGCCTAAAACTTAGACAATATTTTTCTTGTAGTAGAGGGCATCACTATCCCTTTACAAGATGTGTTATACACCTTTACGAAGTTTCTAGGGGCTTGTATTATCTCAATTAGGTATTATTTTGGTTTTATATTGTTTCAAATTTGGATAGCCAAGAGCTCAAGACACCAGTGGTTGCCACATTTTGCAGTTGTCTGACAAGCATATTACTATGGTTAGGAAAAACAAAGACCATTCATGTAGTTAGTCTGTGTCAGTAATTACAGAAATTCACTGTCCCTTACATACAAACAGATATTTGATAAATTTGTCAAATTCATCAAAGTTCAAAAAATACATTTTTACAGCTTCATAGAGTAAAAAAAATCACTGTTTTGGCTTGCACTGCAATGTTTATGAAAACAAAACTCTTGAATTCAACATTTTTCCATTTCCTTTGTATGTGTGCACGTAACATAACTCTGGGAAGTTTTGGTTCTGCAATCTAATGCAGTAAATAAACCTCTTCTAACAGAACTGAAATCAAATCTCAAACAGAAAGCAAGGAACCTTAGTTTTCACAATGAATACTAAACTTCGGATGTCCTTTCAGTTCATCAGTTAAAAAAAAACTTTGAAGACTCCTTCATTTTTCCAAAATATATTTCCCAAAGAGTATTATAAAGATGTAAGCATGTAAAGAGGTAAAGAGGTCTTGCTCTACCCACAGCATCCTTAAATAAAGAGAACCTCTTGTCATGCTGAGAAGGCAGGGCAGTTACAGGAGTTCTTTGGGGAGTGGAGGAAAACGTGGCACAGAAGTGTGACACACTACATCACACCATGCTCCCTTCCCTCTAAGAAACTGCAATTTTTCTTGTTAGTTTGTCAAAAATACGCTGATAGTAATACAGTCGCTTCCCACACATGAAGAGGAACACAGCACTTTTCTTTCAGTATAAAGGCACAGATGTCACAAAGTTCTTGCCACTTGCCAAACTTGGAAAAGTCATCCTACTAATGAATCCCACCACTGAAGACACTTGGAGCTTTCTTTCCTCTAGCCCACTGCAAAAGACTTCATCAAAAGAAAAGAAATGCTCTAGAGATGAGAAAGGTGAATTACTTTTGTCTAGACTCTGCATTTAAGTAGTACTTGTTGGACATGACTTCAGGGAAGGGTCCTTGTCCAAAACAGACAACAACTCCCTCTTGTCCTCCCCCTCTTGCCCTGCCAGACCAGCAGCATATCCTTTCAAAAACAAAGAGGGAATTCATCAGTTGCCTAACATTTCATGTAGTTATTTTTGCAAATGGAAAGCTAGTACAACACACTGGTGATCTGATTTTGTAAAGTTTTTGTTTCCACTTTTGTACTCAAATGAAGAGATGTGGGTACAAGACAACAGCAACTCCATGAGTATTTTCTCACAGGCACTGTTGCAAAAGATGGTAACAGAGAAGTCAAGGATATTGTTCAAAACTTGCATTTCTCTTTCTTGCTGACTCTCCTACACACAGTCTTAATCATAATGTTTCCTTCCTAGCTCACAAAAATTTTACCCACTTAGCTAAATAGTTATGCAGTTATTTTATATTTGTAGTTAAATAATGTTTGTGAAGTTTCATAATTTTATCCTCAGGATACTTAAAACAAAACCTCAGGTGCAATCCTTCCTTATGGTTTTAAAATACATATTTCTTCCCATTTCCCTGTTCTCCCAAAATACTTTAAACACATCCTTCCAATTGCAAAAAGAAACATTCAGACCAAGATTATAAGTTGGCTAATTCTTTTAAATCTGTTCACTCACATTCACAGAAATTTACAAATACTTCTCCTAACATGTAAGTCCACAATGCGAATCTGGGCACAATTTTGGGATACACTAGGTAGATCAAAATGTTTATGTACAATAATGCCCACTAATGCTTTTCTTAGAGGCTACATGTAAACTAAAAATAAGCTACTCACATTCAAGTCTAAATTTCTAATATGTGCATTTGTATATACATTTCACAGAGAGTATGTAAACGTTATCATCCATATGCACTTGTGTCTTGTAAACTCACAAGTGGATACCTTGTGAAACTGCCTGGTAAGGAAGAACAGAAAGATGGGCCAGCACAGATGAAATGAAAAGAGTTGATCCATCGTGATTAGTAGCCCTTATTGGAACTAAATAGAAGCATCAAGAGCATTTCACTGAAAAGAGAAAAAAACCAACAGTATCAGTAAGGGAAATTTATTTCTCAGACTTCAGAAGAAAGAAAGGAATTCTACTGAATTCTGATTCTCTCTTTTGCTACCCCTTATTTCTTCCTTGTTTTTCTTCCTTCAATGAGAAGATGGGGAAGAAGAAAAAAACCAGTGAGACTATTTAATGTCTTCTTTTTGAATTCAAAATCCAGTAATTATTTGTAAAAGTGGCCTTTTATGGCTTCCACTTTTAATCAGCTTTAATAGGCCGCATATTAAACTTATTTATTATGAATAATCATTATCCAGTCAGATTTTGCTTTTATTTGTGTCTGTGAAACTCAGCAGATTTCAGTCAATTCATTCTTAATTTACAGTGTTGCCAGGGAAAGGAAACTGAGACTCATGAACACAAGCAAAGGTATGAATTAAATATAACATTTGCTTAAAACCCCTTCTGTTGAAATGCTTTTTGCCTGCAGCTAAATGAATTCATTTCTTGTAGTGACACTGTTCTTTCTATTTTAGTGCTTTGCTATTGTTCATTTTCTAGAATTAAAAATATAAGCATAGAACACCAACTTTTCAAAGTAGGACTGTGCAAAAGTGTCTCTCTTCAGATGTTCTTTCAACCAAGTAGCAGACATCTGTGAAACTTCCAGTATGGGACTCAAGGGTTTTGTATGGCAAAGTGAAGATTTGTTGCCATTTCACTGAATTTGCAATATTGATCCTTTATTTAAGGCACATAATGAATTATCTTAGTTCAGCTTCATAAAGAATGTCCTCAGTAGTAAAACTGGTTTGGCCCATCTTCAACCCTGAATAGATTTTTATAAAACAATTATAAAATCCTTAAAAATAAAATTAATCCTGCCACAGGCAAGTCTCAACAACAACATACTACATGCACTAGAAGAAAGAATATCTGGCTTCTGCTATTTCCATAAGCATCTACCTACAGTTACAATTTCTCTAGAAATTAAATTTAAATGGGTTCATGAAAGTTGATATGAAAGAAGGAGTTTTTCTGATGGCAGAGTTATCTGTGGTGTACGAAATGATGTAATTAACAGCTACACTACAGGCAGAACAGACTTGGTTTCAATTTAACCAACATTGTTTTACACCATCAAATTTACCAGAAGCATTACTTTGGGATACTAACACGAAATATTACAGAAGTTTCCAGGAAATTATCATCATTTAATAGTATAACCTGCGAACCAAATACAGTGTAGCCCTTCACAAGGTATTTTTCCTTGAAAATAATTCACCAGATAATGTACACCAAATGAATAGTAAAAGACTACAAAGGGAGTAAGGAAAAGTAAATGTCAGGCAGGTACTAACCCGTTCCACCACTGAGTAAGTGAGAATTTTTCTTTTAGAGTACAGATAACCTGAAATTCTGTGCATGTAAGTACCGTAAGTAAAATGTTAATCTAATCAAAAAACAATTAAAGCCTCTTTTCATAAGTCTATAAGCAGAACGGACAGATTCAATTTCATTCCTTCTGCAAGAGATTACTGGGCTGAGAATGTCTCAAGGGTGTTCCCAGAGCAATTGCTAGAGCAGTACATACAGTTTCTATTCTCATTATACTTGATTCAGCACAATGAACATCCAGCTGCTGCTCTGAAGGCAATGACTCTTGGGAGCATCCATGGAGTTAGCAAGAAAACTGGTAAATTTTGTTCCCTTGCTGTTTAATCAAAGTCTACATTGAGTCTTTAATTCAAATTGTAGAGGAGGAGATGACAGATGCAAAAGTAAGCAGTTGATTCAGCTGGTAATGATGAATTCCAAGGAGAGATGATAATTTTAAAGGTCTTTTCTAAAAAGAAAAAATTGATCTGGAACCATGTTATCTTAAAAATTAAAAAAAAACAACAAAAAGCCATCTGAAAACAATTTATATAATTACTTTTCCCTCTTGTCTTTCTCTCTCTCTCATCTTTTCATGAGCAAATGCACATGACTCTTCATAATCCTTTTGCTTGAGCCATACCAGCTTGATTAACGTACTTAAGAAAAGTAGGGAACTGGAGAGAGATAGTGAATTATGATTGCCATTGGTTTGCCACCTGATTGTTTCTCTTTTCACTTATATGTTGACAAAAGTTTTCAATTAAAAAAAATTAGTTGGGAAATCTTCCTTTCTGCAGCTTTTCTTGTTTATGTCACTTTTTAATACCTCTGCATAGAATTCTCCTGCATCACATTGTTTCTTTCATCTAGCTTTTTCTTTTACTATTTCCTTTTCTCAGTTGTCTCATTTCTTTCCTGTTCCAACCTCTTCCTTTTCATTTGCATTTCCAGATTTAGGATATTTGCAGATCGAAATATGAAGTAACCAAATTCTACAGGCCTTTAATTACAGGTGCATCTACACAAATGTTCAGCAGCTGACCTTGGAGTTCAGCACAAATTTTCTTTCATGTCCTGATATTGGTTCAAAATATCTGAAAACAGGAAGAAGTTCAACCCTGGAGTAAAAAACATCTGCATTAAGATATCTTTATTTCCAAATCAAAACTACATATGTGCTTTCAAGGAGCATAGTCCATTAACCTAGGTAATAGGAGGACTGAAATACATCAGTCATTAACATCCACTCTTACAATATGGTAAACAGTTCAGCCATTAAAACAAAAAAACCAAACAGGCAACAAAGAAAACCCCCTAGCTATTCAAAAACTGTTAATTAATTTGGCCAGATTTTGTCAAATGCAGTCAGATGGAAAAAATATCCACAAAGAACTATGGTGGTAAAGCCACTTCACGTCTCTAAATGTACAACCCAACTGCAATTCCCTCCTCAGCATAAAGAGATTTGAATCTAAATTTGTTATTTATTAGTCCTAGGATACTATGCGATCAGGTAGTCTAGGCTCATGTTAACCTTATATTCTCAGACATGTAGGTGTTCGCTGCAGTCAGACACATCTACATGGATGCACTGTAACCACTGAATTTGGTCTCTCTTGCTCACTCTTTGGTCAAATGCATACAAGAATACTTGCAAACAGGATAAGTGCTGGCAAAGATACTCAAGGAAGAAAACAGCATCCCTGAATGCCTTGCTGCCACCTGTACAAGACATTCAGACCCAAGGTGGCAGGAAAACTTCATTCACATCCATTGCCAAAGAACAAATGTGATTCAGTGTCTTCCATCCTTCCATCCTGCAAACTCCAGTTTCTCTGTTTCAGGAGGCTGGTGGATACCTTGATTGAGTACTTGAGTTTATTTTAAGAGAATTTAGTTTTTCAGTTGTTAGGGTGTTGCCTGGACTCGAACCATTTACCGAAAGCACCAGCATTACTGATTTCCCTTTTCCACAGGCTTAGAAACTGTCTTAATTTTCAATTTTATTTTTATATGTCCTCAAGGCATATATTTAGCTATGTATATATTTGTTTGAAGCATCAATTTCATTTGACTGTGTGGCTACCCTTTTGATCTAACTCTATCTCACAGAAACTCTCAGTCCCAGAGTCTGTCATCATAGTGACTTTCCCTTCTCTTTATCTATTTCTTCCCAAATCCTTAGATTCTGTTAACTCTGAAACCGGTTTCTAAGCTCAGCATAAGGTACAGGGTTCACTACCATAACATTGGTAAAATTCAGGTACAGAATACGTGAAGTCAATAACCATTAATCGTACAATGGTCTCCAGTATGGACATAGAGCCAAAATAAATTTTGCCTAATCCTGGTCACCATCTCAGATGTAAGATGTTCTGCATTCCTGTAGGAAATCCAGTATTTCTCAGCATCTTTCTTGTCTCCAGGGCCTCAAAAGCAAAATTATGATGAAGTTCCTAGTGGAAATGAGGCAGAAAGCATCTCAATAGACCTGGAACTGGTATGTGACTTATTGCTGAGTGTTAAGAACTCCTGAATCATCCCATTATAATATTTACATTAGTTTCAGACCCAGGCCTGCTAGAGACTGGAAAGTAAAGCAAGTCAGGCAAGTGTTCTTCCTATTTTTAGGGCTTCTCCGACTCATGCAGCTGTGTTTTCCATTCCCTATATCCAAGACTTTTGACCCAAGTGACTGAGTTTATCCAAATTGGTCAGGATAAAAGAGGTCACAGAGAAGTGAGGTCCTAAAATAGCCTGTAGAGAGGAAGGAAGTGACCCCATAGGTGTTGGCAACAGTAGGAAAAATGAAGAAGCAGCATATGCATTACTTGGCACAGTGGGTCCATGTGGAAGAAGGAAAAAAGACAAAGAGAGAAATGCTCTCAAAAGAGGAAAAATTTTGCCCTATGTTAAACACTAAAGTCAGTCACCAAAGAAAGGCAAATCTGGGAAACTGGTTTTAATTCTTGCAGAAACACTTGTTTAAATGATGCTGTTCCAATAATGGAACAAATGTCCACAGGGATGAAAAAATAAAGAAATGAAATGGGGTTACCTCAAAATGCAGATATCCCTATCTCAAAACAATTCAGTGTTATTTAACAACAACAAAGCATTTAAAAGCACCTGCATTACATATACAATGCCTGTTTCCCCTCTATCAAACTGACAGCTCTTTTAACAGAAGTACTCCAGTCCCCTCCCTCAATAAATGCACTGTGGTGGGAAGTGTTCCAGAGGGGATTCCAAAAGGCTTCCAAGAATTAGAGATGTGAAAATCAGTGATGGAGTGGCAAAATGATCCGTTTACTTTTTATCATCAGTAGCTATCTTCACATTGTCATTCAATCAGATTTCTCAAGGGCCAGAGTTAAGTGGATAATGCTAAAAATAGACTGACACCATCTACTACAACAGAGTGGAAAAAGGGAGACAGGGCTTGGATAAGTTTCTTTTTCATGGAATAAAAGAGCATGACTACTTTAAAGAGTGATCTCTAACCCTAGTTGTCAGAAGTGTAATACAGACAACGCAAGCATAAGCATCTATACTGCCCTACTGGGGACTGGGGGTGATTTATTAAACCTCTTGTCAGTCAGGTCTTTGTTTCTGCCAGAACAGATGCAATATATGATGAAGGGTCAGGATTCTTGCTTTCAGGTGTACACTTAATACCTGATTTTCAGAAGTGGCACACACCCATACTTTCCATGGAAGGTGATTGCAGAATGTACTGCGTTTCATCTTAAAAAAAGAAGGAAAATCAACTCTGTAATCATTAGAATATGGTAAAATTACTAGTTTTATGCTTGCTGGGTCAAGACCTTCAGACTTTAATGACTTTCAATTATGGTTAGGTGGGATGCATGCACTATTGTGGCAGAGATGAAAATGTCCCATTCTTCCTGCTAATCTCAATGGATCCAGAAGCCTGCATTGCTTTCATGCATGGACCAAAAGCTGAAAAAATCTGCATCCTGGAAGAATTTACAGAGACCTCTGAATGACCAAATCAGAGGGAAGAAGACAGTGGAATCACCATTTCTTTAAAAAGCATTTGTGAAGAATGCTGTTTGTTTTGATATAAGTTTTATGATTTCTGGTGGTACGTTTGTTTAAGACACAATATTAAGGATATTTCTTATTTTAAGATAATTTCTTAATTTCTAAGTAACTTACTTTAGTATGAGTCTTGAAATTTGTGCAGCTAATAAATTTAGGCAATACAGTAGCAAGTGCTAGCCCGCAGGAGAAGATCAGTAGAGTGAAACAGTTGGTGCTGAGGGTCCACAATGTATGCTTTTAGGAGGGTTTAACTTTGGACTTGTCTTAGTCTGCTCCCAGGGAGTGAACACCCAGTAGACATTAAAGCACAACATGCATGCTCCTGTCATGCACTTTCCTGTTTAGTTTCATCTGAAAGAAATTGCTATGGTTTTCTCTGAGATTATTCCAGGATGGGGCCAGCCATGGTAAACAGGGATGATCAGGAGGTTCTCTCCAAAAGGTTCAAGTCTACTACTGCAGAGGCATCATTAAGGGTCACAAAGGAAATTCAGAACATTTTTACTCCTTTTCTGTTTTTCCTGAGAAATATGCAAAAAAGAGGTAACTGTAAAGCTGTATGAAGTTTTTAGGAGCACTTCCCAGATGTTACCCACAGCTTTCAGCAAAAAGAAGCAACAACAAACATACAGAAAAGAACATTTCCCTTAAATCATGGAACCACCAGCCAGCCAGTCACCCCTAAGCAATCTGTCTTTGTTTCCCTCCTCTTTGAAAAAGCCTCTTTACTTGGTTAATAACATCCATCTGATCTCATTCCAGAATAAGTCCTGGAGTATGACAGTAACCATCTCCAACTTTTCCCACAGGCAGAGCAGAAGAAAATAAGCAATGAAAGTTATCTGAACAACTCCAAAAGGTTGACTTGGTTACCTGCAAATCTCTCCTCTGTTTCAGAAAGGTGTTTATTAATATATGACTGAACATATCCAACCCACAATGACTTTCTGTGAGCTTGAATGTTCAGTTAAACACTGCGTGTTTCTCCTATATTGAAAGCTTCAAAGCATTTTTGGCACATACACAGATTTAAGAACAGCATTAGTAAAATTACTTAACTGTTTTCCTTTCTTTTGTGAATGCCATGATTTCTTTTCATGTGAAGACAGGGCTGGTAGGTTACATTCCCCTTGCTCCTCTCACATTCTTGTATTGTTTTCAGAATATTTTTGCACACGTAGCTTGAAAAGTCTGATGCTATGTATTTTCTGAACATAAAAATATTACAGTTCTTTCTGTGTGTGCCCAACATGGCAGCCATTTTGTTCCTAGACTTGTTTCCAGTCTGTCCAAGTAAAATATACTCCCGAATAGCAAACAAACATGAAAACTAACGTGTAATCTAAAATGGTTCATCATTATTGAAGTACATATCATTTTTTTATCATGAAAGTCAAACAGTTCAGATTTTCATCATGAAAAAGTATATTGACATAACTGATACCTGAAAGGCTGAAGCAAGTGATAATCTGTCAGCATCACAGTTTGGAGTGAGTCAGAGTACATGCAGATATGCCAACATGCTGGAGCAAGCTCAAAGTGCAGGTTTTTTTTCTTCAGACTATTCATAATAAGACCAAACTTAGCAACAAAAAGGAAGATTTTCAGAGAATGTCCTAAAAGCTGCACAGGGAACATGCAACAGTGGTCACTGGAGACATTTAGCTCCACACTTGGACAAACACTGCCCTGGGTATGATCCTGTACAGAGGGATGCTTGGTACAGCAGTGGTTGGAAAAGATTTCTGTGGATCTCAGTTCTCTAGGTATCACAGATTTTTCCTGAATTTTAATTATATTTATAATCATTAGTATTTTGTAAGGCAATCTCTCTTTATCATAGTCTTATATTTATAATTTTTTACTTGGAATAACCAGAGCTTACAGGACATTAGCTTTAGCATGGGCAGAGAAAAAGAGTTATTCTTTATATCTTCCACCTGATCTAGTGAAAGATGTCCCTGTCCATAGCAGGGGGGTTGAACTAGATGATCTTTGAAGGTGTTTTCCAACCCAAACCATTCTATGGACCCTATGCAAGTAACACACAGCCTCCTTGCAACTTCTATTAGTTCAATATGAACATCTTGAAGGCAGTCTTACTGGAAAAAAAGAGTAAGTTCTAGAAGGAAACACTTCAGTTTGTAAGATAACTGATCAACCTAAAAATTGGATCTTTATTGATCACTGCTGCTAGGCAGAAAAGTTATAAATATTGAAAAAAAAAAATTATTTTCAGTTTCTCAGTCCTACTCTGTGCAGATAGAGCACCACCAAAATATGTCTCCTTAAACTACAGGTCATACAAGGCCAGCAAGCTCTACCTACAAAGTGTGAAATTTGTTTGGAGGTGTCAGTTCAATTGTCAGACATGTTTTACGGTGGAAGTAAGCGAGACTGATGCCAGTGTTTACTCCAAGTGGGCAAAAAATGAATCTTGCAAGAGAAAAGAATGGGCAAACCTACACCTGCAAAGACATTACTCAAGACAGGACTAAAGAGCTTCTGTGCTCTTTTACGAGAACTCTTTTAGCTTTGTAAAATTTAGATATAAATTTGAAATTTTACTCTACCATCCTTAAAAATGAACACGCCAGGGACAGACTCTTAGATTAAAACAGGAAGAGCAGTTAGCCAGAATTTCTGGCCATTTTAAATATCCACAATAGCTACTTACTCCCTGAGCCTGTCTGTATATGGCATATAAAATAACACAAATCTCATCAGCTCAGTAGCTGTCTCTACAGGACAGAACCATTTATTTTTTGATTGAAACTTGACATTTATCATACTGTTTGGACAGATCCTGGTGACAATTTGGAAAGACATTTTCTGGGCTTTCTGTCAGTATTTCATGTTAGCACAGCAGACCCCATTAACACAGAACCAGAAAAAAACATCTATTGAATGCGAAAGAGAGACGAAATAAGTTCTTTTTAATTAAATCTGTCAATTTCTCAAAATGTTTCCAAGTCAATCCATGGGACATGAAAATCTAAAGTAATGGTTTATATGTTGTTTACCAATGCTGACTTTAGGAGAAGCTTGAACAAGCCAGCTTATTTTATGCAACAGCAGTTACAAGCCATTGCATACACTCCAGCAAAAATGTATTTCCGAAAACTTTAATCAACTACTGGTTTCTTTGATTTTCAACTTCATTTAAACAACAGGGAGAAACCATAAGTGAATCACAGTTAGCATAGGGCAATGCTTGTGTAAATGGTCTTCACACAAGCAGAAAGCCTACTGAAAGAAAAGTCTGCAAAAGTACTGAGACTGGAAGAAAGAACAGAGAGCAAGATATGTCTAAAACAATGTTTGGGGGTTTCTTCCACAGCCAAAGTGTTTTGGATGAAAAATACTATGTTCACATGACATTATATAATCTCTGAACATGACTTGTATCATCCAGAAAATTTCAAATTCCAGTATGCCCTGTAACAGAACTCAACATCTTAAATAATTCGTTGTAAAGGTAACATCTGCCTGACTTCATGTCACAGCTATTTCAGTTCTAGCTAGCAAGAAGGTGACACTTAATATTCAGAGAAACCTCAGCATATTTAAAGGATTCAACCAGAGATGCTGAGAAAGTAAGAAATATCTCATGCTTTATGAAATTTTAGAGTGTAACAATTTTAAGAAGATAAGTTCTTTTTTGGGAGGCGGTAATTTTCATTACTGAGGGAAAGATTTGCTGTGATAAAGTGTGAAAGTCTTCCAGGTGACTGAAGAAGATCTTTCTACTTAGAAAGTGGTCAGAAGTGTTACATTAAATCTTTCAGCATAACAATACTCTTGGTTTCCTATTTAGTACTGTATGTACATGAGTAATGTTATTTATGCAAATAAATCTCCTTTAGTTCAGTGAATATGCATTCACATGAACAATTACATATTTAGGTGTCATATTTTTGTAGAACCTCAGTCACTATATTGGTACAATCAAGACATGTACATTTACTGATATTTTTTGCCTAATTGCACTTTAATCAGAACACCCACCATATGATTTACCTTTTAAAAAAACATTTAGCTTTTTTTGATAGATAGATATCACAATACTTGTTCACATCATTAGATTTTAATGGAAATTCTGGCATAGGTGAAGGCTACAGCACTGAATTCTCATGGTACAGATCTATAAAGCTTTAAGCCCTTAGAAAATGTAAGGAAAAGAGGTTCACTGGTTTACCTGGAAAGTATATTACTCATGCTGCATAGTCTGATTTTATCTTCTACAGAATATTCTTTCTATCTTTACCTGTGTGCAATTTGTTTTTAAAAAAAAAAATCCTACTTTTTTTACTTTAAAAAAATCTACTTTGATGATATATTTAAGTTACACAGACCCTAAGGACATTGTTATCAGATTAATCTTTGGCTGTTTTTACTCTCTGTTAATTCCCAGAGAAATACTGTAGCAGTGTCTCTCTGGCTTTATGCAGGCCTTTATATCTGGCTCTCCACTCTTCCCCCACCAAGGAAGTAATCTAAAAAGTGCTGTCAAAGTATGCAAGAACCAATAAAGCAAAAAAGCACTTACTGTTTTACAGGTCTACAAAGAACTAATCAGGTTTTGGTTGTAATTCTTAATTTTCTTTAAATGCTCCATGGCTTTTAAATTCATCGTTTTTTCAAAACACTTCACTGTTATATTTCCTGACATCTTCTGATCTGACTTATACACAGCACATGAACTTCACAAACAGAAATTTTAGCGTGTCCTCTTCGGACAAGCTCATGGAAAAGAGTAAAGCAAAGAGAAGTCAGATGAGATTTTCTGAAGCTGGTATCCATATAGTTTGTAAAGTTTTAAGTATTCTAAACTAGGACAGTGAGTCCACATACTGTATCAAAGCTCAAGATACAATTAACCTGTTTACAGCTCAAAACATTATATCCTTTGGCAGCACAGCGATGGGAACAGCCAAGCTCTATGACATAGCAGGGACTTCTGGGAAGCCCTTCCTATTTTCTTTGTTTTTACCACCTTTCAATTCATTTGTTGATAACAGATTCACTGCCTCTGACAGTAAAATGTATCTGTTCTGGTCATTTATCACCAGACTGTTCATCACCAAGGTCAGTTTACTACCAGTATTTTCTTAAACAAATGAGTTCAAAATAAAAAAGAATTATTAACGATGGAGAAATGTTCAGTAGTAGTATTGCAGCTGCACTGAAACTTTGGTTTTGGATCTGAATTGCATTTAAACAGTCAATGAGCTTGTCTGTTACAGGTGGAGATGAAACAATAAAAACTCATGCACTTCTAAATATGATGGTTAAGTAAAATTATCCTCTATCAACAGAAAAAAATGTAAATTAACTCCTATATATATAAACTGTGTTCCATGCCAGACACTAAAGACAGAGAGAATTAAAGAAATATTGTGATGACTGATTCTGTATCAAACCTGAATTTCAAAACTTTCATCCTAGGTCTGGAGAAAATTTAAACAAAATAATAATTGCAAAAATAATTTAGACAAGTCCAAGTAAAAACGTACACAGACCAACAGCTTCCAATAAAATTTAATGTCACCAATAAAATTGATAGTATTTGCACAGCTCAGCATTTCAATATGCTTTTTTAAAAACAGAGCTATATGAGGTGTGCCATTATGGATTTTGTGTGTGTGTGTGTAACAACCCAGATTATACTTCTGATTATTTCAATCCTTATTCACATAAAAATATTTGAGGGTACATACAACCATTAGAATACTATCTCTACATGTATAACATTAGGCAAGACACGAGCCTTGACATGATGTCCTGAAAATAATGCTAGAATGATTTGATTTTAACTCTGAAATATCTGTCCCTAAATAAATGGAGTTACTTGTTTCATATTTTGCAAAATTTATCCTAAATCTTCTAGTACATATTACATGAATATATTTGGGCAGAAATCTGAAATTCACTTGTGTTCTGTAAGAGAATTAATTGTTCATGTAAGTGAGGGAAAAGTCAATGATTTCTGACACCAAAAACACTACAGGTGGATGTTATGTAAGTTTATATACAAAGGTTGCCAGGTCACATGAAGTGAAATTTCTGGTACCAATCTTAAGGTTTTCCTTTGGCAAACATTGCTAGAACTTCAGATTTTTTTACCGCTCTCTGTTGATTTTGTGACATAAATGGGTGTTGAAAGGGAACAGTCTTCCGACATTGCATCTTCAATCCTTCTAAGAAGTAAGCTAATTATTTAAATAACTAAAGCTGCACTGAGCACCTGCCTTGAATCACCTCTTGAAACACCCTTGAAATACTATGAAAGACTCAAAACTTGCAACTGACTTAAGATAACGGGAACACTCCCTAAATTCATTTTGTTCAATGGTCTGAACTAGAAACTCTAATCTCAGATGAAATGTGGATGCACGAATACATTGTGTCACTATATGCTGTGCTCCTATTAAAAATTTATTTGCTAGAAGGTAAGGGATTGTTATTACTTCCACCTAGAAAAATATCTTCAGTCTAGTTAACTAGATATCTTTTGCTGGGAAAGATTGTATGAACTGTAGGACTGAAAGCATGAATTTTGCAACCTGGATGTTAATAAATCATTGTGAAATGCCTAAATGAATTTCCCATATATAACTAGTTATTTGCATACTTCAAGGGAAAGTGGTGCATCTCAATAGGCTAGAAGATCTGAGGACTCTTCTACTGAGCTGCAAGTGTGCAGGTTGATCAGAAGAGAAAGATTGAAAAGAAACTGCTCTCCACTGCTGGAAACAGTTGCCCCATACACCTCAAAGGGAAGACTCAAACGAGAGAGCTATATATGTATGTGGGTTTGGGGTCAAGGAGACATTACTTTGCTTACAAAAGAAAGAGAGAGATGGAAATGAATGTATGCAGTGAACAGAGATACAGCAGTGAGAAAAATGTATCAGGATGAAGATTCTGCAATGGTACTGGGGGTGAGGGTAGGGAAGGAAAAAAATCAAAAAGGGGAAATAAGGTACAAGATTCAAGAAACTGCACCTATTACTGGTTTTGTATTTTGCAATTCTGAGAGGGTTAATTTTTTTTTTTTTCAGGCATTAATACTGTATAAGCAGGCTAGAGTCTTCTGAAGTTAAAGAAACACCAAAGTTTAAAACTTGAAACCCCAAAGTTTGTTTTTAAAAAGAGTCAATCAGTAGGTGTTGCAAACATGTATTGCCTCAGAAAATCAGAGCTTTTTTATTTAGGAGCAGACATGTGACTCTAGGTCATAATTTAAAAAAAATGAAAATTCACCCACATCATTCTGTTGTCCCTTCAAAAAAAAAAAAAAAAAGCCTTCAAGCTGTTCTTGACTGACTTAAGTGACTTATTCAATAACTTCTAGTAATGTTTTCTGTTACATAGTTTAGACTCTTGTACCAGAAGAGCCTGAAATATTCTAGACATAGTTTCCCAGCTCTATCTGATCTAACGCAGATTAGATTTTTTACCTCGTGCATGTCCAAAGGGACAGCCACACACCCACCCTTCAGGCCAGAACACAAAATCCCACTCCCCAGCTACAAAGAATCCTCCCACAAATGATCTGGTCTGACTGATCTTGTAAAGAGTGCTGAGCTAGGCTTGATACCTACTGTCAGATGCGATGTTAAAGGCTTGAGCTAAGAACAGGGTAAAACTGTATCAATTAGTCATCAGATGCAACTAAGCCACCTCAAATAATTCTTGCACCAGTAAAGGAGAAAGGATAACTTTTGCTGAAGTGCCTTGACAGTTTTTATACCTGAAGTTCCCTGGAAGCAGTGTAAGCTCAGAGACCTTGGAAGCACAGACCCTTTATTCTTTTCTTTCAAATAAGAAGTAGAAATTGCTCAGTCTCTATACTGACTGCAACTGTGTGGAAGAGAGATGAAGAGAGAGTCGTATGAAGAGAGAGGTTGTTTTCTAGGACCCAGGGCTCAAAAACAGTTAGGGTTTTCTACATTTAAGCTCTATCATTAAAGCACAGAAACAGAAGCACCGCCATAGCACAGTGGCCCCATAAGCTGTAGCAGACGGTCCTACACATCTTGAATTTCGGATTCATGTACTAACGGAGTTCACGTAAACTGTATTACAGTAGGTGATTCTTAATGGGAAGAGTGCAAAGAAACAAAGGTATACTATTTCTTAAATGGAGGTAGATGTAAGAACAAGGTCTCTTAAAAATCATTATAAAAATGTAAAAGAAGCTACTACAAGGTAAACCTGAAATCAGAAAGTTTAGCAAGTACCTGTTGAAATAAAATTAACAGATAAATAATTGGCTTCTATATTTATAAGAATTAACGTTATTCTATTTTTGTAAAAGACTGTTTTCTATGTAGAAATCTATGCTGATTATGCAACATGTCATAACAGGAGTTACTTCCAAAGAATGGGACAACCACTTAACAGCCCTCTCCTATGATATGTACACTCCCTTTTGCTCTCTTTAAGTCCTCCTATTATTTAAAGAAAAGCATTTTCTAGAATTAGTTGTCAGACATCATGGAGACAACTCAAAATCCCCTGTTAATTAGTCAAATTGAGAGGGGCCACAGTATAATTTGCAAGCGTTGACTGCAGCAGGTTGCAAAGTTAATAAGCTTTCTCTCAGAAAAGCCTGGGTTCTGATACGGAGAAGATTATAGATTCGAAAAGCATTCTTCAGAGACTTGTCTCCACAACAATGAGGAAAAAAATTTTCAAGTTTTACCTAAAATCAGGGATGATGCCTTGCAATTTCAGGACCTGGCTTTGTTTCTCCTAAAATTAATTGAAGCAGATGCAGCCACTCACTTTGTGTATTTGCTACTAGTAAGTGCCAAATACACAAATGTAGACAAATGCCATGAAAAGAAAATATTATTCATAGTTTTGAAGAAATGTATTCGAGAACTTTCCTAAGTGCAAATAAAATCTGCAGTATCTACAGCTGGAAAGTTGGTTGTGCATTTACAGTAAGCATTTGACATCCTATAGGTGTTATTATCAAACACCTAGAACTGCAAAGTTATTTAAGGAAGATTAACTGAATCTCTGAAAAGCCTTTGAACTTTATTATGGTAATATTTAAAGATAATCCCACATAACATGCATGCTGCTGCTTCCTTCATTAAGAAGTTGCATTCTAACCTTCGGGGAATGCTCTTATCTTTATGTTATCTCCTGTCTGTTCATGAGCCAAATGTTTCAATGCAAAATATTGCTGATACTAAAAAAAAGGGAACATTCTATTTTGAAATAGTTCTTCTTATTTTTTTTTTTAATATCAAACATCCATGTGTCAGGTTGAGAAGCAGGTGCAGAGTGTGAGTTGTTGGCTACTGTGGCATTTGGTGTAACAATAATTCATGAAACAGAACTGACAGCTAAGACAGCCAAAGGAAATAAATCATCCAGCATTAGTCTACTGAAACAAACATCATCTCCCACATATCATATCTGAATGTATTTCTGAAATGTTATTAATTGGTACCTTCAGCCTCTCTGACATAATGACCACTGAGCAAAATCCTGGCCCAGTGCAGTCAGTAAGGTTTTATCAACAGAAGGTTGCAAAATCATGCCTGGAAATGGTATGGAAAAGTCAGACTGGTGTCTTTGTTATCTGTAGCAAGGCAACTAGTAGAAACTATAATAACAAAATACAGAAAACAAAAGGATAAAGAAACTGTATTGGAGAGAAATCAATACAGCTTTGTAGATAAAAATGTCTCAAAACTACAGTATTCTGTGACAGATTCAGTGAGCAGGTGGGTGAGCTGATAGTGTCTAGGAATATTGTGGGAAGTTGTAACAAGTCTGTCGCAAAGCCTCCTAAAGAAACAAAGCCGTCATGAGATGGAAGGGAGTCTCTACATTCACCAGTGTTGAAGTATGAAGCAGACACCACAATGTGGGAAAGGTTACAGGCACTGTGAACAGTTTAGCATACTGGAAAATGACCTGAAAAGGGGATGCTATACAACACAAAATTATTCAGAACACACAATTCCTAAAGGCAACCAGGAAATACAGACTTCCTGTAACACTGAATAAATTGGCAATAAAATGGCAGATGTAATATAGAAAGTAGACAGTAACACCAAGGGAAAAAGCTCAAGTATGGCTTCTGACTCAGCCACTCCCTTTTGGAAAAGATCTTGAAATTGTCATGGATAATTCCTGGAAAACATCATTTCAGCACCAAGTGTCATCAGAAAGTCAAACAGGACATTACAAATTATTGGGAAAGGATTTGAGAACAAAACATAAAAAGTTATATAGCTCTAGTTAGCTGATTTAAAGAAAGATATAGGATAATTATGAAGAAATAGAGAATGACAACAAAGATGATTACAGGTATGAAATACTTCCATAGTACTACATAGTGTAAGAGACAAGACATTTCCACCTGAGAAAAATAAAGGGGGGAGAGGGAGGGAAAATAACATGAAAAACTTAAAGTATTATGAATACTGTTGAGAGGGACCAGGGAATGGTAATTCCCTATTTCTCATAAAAGCAGTTAGGAATTAAGAATTTTGCTGCAAGTGTGAAAACAAAAAACCTCTTTCAGCCAGAGTATTATTTAAACTGTGAAACACACTGATACAGCATGCTAAAGGGATTAATTAAAGATGGATGAGTTAAAAGATGAATAAAACGATAACTTAATGAAAGAGACCATCAATGTCTGTAAGCAAAGTATCTAAAACACACTGCTCTGGAAGATGTTCCTGACTGACCCTTTAAACTGCTGTCTACCACAATCTTGAGGGGTGTATAAAGGAAAATAATTTGATAGTTGCCCTACTTTTAATATATTTTCCTTTTGCATCTACTGCTGCTTATCATTCTTACACAGAACATCCTTCTTCCAGACATTCAAAGGTTTTATAGCTCTGCCAATTATCACACTGAAGTAGAAATCAGGAGATCCTGATGCCGGTTGTGTCTCTGCCTACAAGCCCTCTGCACAAAGGTCTCATTTTTGTCTTCAACTTATTGGGATTCATGAACTGTGATGTGCAAACACAGTTTTTTAGCTCTAACTCAGTTTTGCATATCATATTATTGCTAAGAGGTTTTTTTGTCTATTTCATCTGGAGAAGTTGCTACAACACACTGTAAATGGTGGGACAGTGTCCAGGCCCTTAAGTGTGATGTCCTCAGGTTGAAGTACCTATTGAAGTCCAAGAGAGGCTTGGACTTGAACTTCTCCTAAAAATCTTTCCACCTGGTAATAATTAGTTCTGAGGTCCAAAATAGCTAAGAATAAGCTAAGAATAGCTAAAAATAGCTACAGGGCTTTTTTGAAGGAGGGTCACTGATTTCTAACAGATCCCCTCTTAAATAAAAAAGAGGAGTTCAGAAAACAATAAGGGGCAGATGATAGAAGATAAACCATAGAGAGTGAATTGGTGGTGAGGTGGGTGAATAGCTTCATGTTCTCATTTTTTTTGTTTCTGCAAGTGCAGCTTCCTGTTTAGCACCGTACCTTTTTGAGAACACCTTCATTTGCCAACATGGTATGTGCTAAACAGACTGTTCTATTAGGATGAAGATATCACCAGACTTCATCACAAAAATTTTTTCCAGAAAGGATTAAGTTTCCTTCACACCTCACAAACTAATGAAAATGGTAACACACAGATTTCTAAAGATCCAGGAATGCACATGCATTCAAAATGCTTCTGTAATCCAGAAATATTCTGGAAAGAAAGAAATTAAAAAAAATAGAGAGAGAAGAGGGCTCTTCAGCTGAGATGTCTCCTGTTGATTTCCATGCAGGCACTCTAACAATCACTGTAATGACACTACTTTTTCTCACTCCAAAGCAACAAGCCATTCATTTACGTGCTACAGACATTTCAGGTTATGCATCCTATGTCGCATAAACAGAAGCTGTATCAATACTTTTCTAAATCAACCAATAACTTTGTTCTTGGTTCAAAACTTCTTATCGGTTCAAAACTTCTTATCAGTTCAAAACTTCTCACTCATGTCATTCAATGCATCAGTGAGCTGGTCAAGGACAGCCAGCACTCTTGAAAGCATAAAATACAAATCCATTCCTTTTGTAAGAAATAACTTTGGAGCTTTCAGCAACATAAAAAATATGCACCAAAAATATTGCACTATCAGTGAGTTCTGACACAGTAGGCTAACAACCCTACTACAAGAATTTATACATAAAATAGGCTGAAGAATCTGAAAACTCTGCCAGATAAAACATTTTAAATTTGAGGGGAAACAGCTTCAGCAGTATCACTGCTGTGCTGTGAATTCAGTGCTACCGGAAGGTGTACCATTACACGTGTGATCATACTGTGTCAGCCCCTCACGCAGTTGGCCTAGGCGCATTGATCCAGCCTGTCCAGATCCCTCTGCAGGGCCTTCCTACCCCTCCAGCAGATCAACACTCCTGCCCAACTTGGTGTAGTCTGCAAACTTACTGAGGGTGCACTCAATCCCCTCATCCAGATCATCGATAAAGATATTAAACAGGACCAGTCCCAACACTGAGCCCTGGGGAACACCACTTGTGACCGGCCACCAACTGGATTTGACTCCATTCACCACCACTCTCTGGGCTTGGCCATCCAGCCAGTGTTTTACCCATCAGAGAGTGCACTTGTCCAAGCCGTGAGCAGCCAGCTTCTCCAGGAGAATGCTGTGGAAGACAGTGTCAAAGGCCTTACTGAGTCCAGGTAGACAACATCCACAGCCTTCCCCTCATCCACTAAGTGGGTCACCTTGTCATAGAAGGAGACCAGGTTAGTCAACCAGGACCTCCCTTTCACAAACCCACTGTGACTGGGCCTGATCACCTGGTTGTCCCGCATGTGCCATGTATTGGCACTCAGGATGATCTGCTCCATGACCTTCCCCGGCACCGAGGTCAGGCTGACAGGCCTGTAGTTCTCTGGATCCTCCTTCTGACCCTTCTTGTAGATGGGTGTCACGTTTGCTAACTTCCAGTCAGCTGGGACCTCCCCGGTTGACCAGGACTGCTGGTAAATGGTGGAAAGTGGCTTGGCGAGCTCCTCCGCCACCTCCCTCAGTGTCCTCGAGTAGATCCCATCTGGTCCCATAGACTTGTGGGCATCCAGGTGGAGGAGCACTAACTGTTACCTCTGATTATTGGGGCTTCATTCTGCTTCCTATCTCCATCTCCCAGCTCAGGGGCCTGAATACCCTGAGGATAACCAGTATGACTGTTAAAGATGGAGGCAAAGAAGGCATTAAGTACCTCAGCCTTCTCCTCATCCTTTGCGGTGATGTTTCCCTCTGCATCCAACGAAGGATGGAGATTCTCCTTGGCCCTCCCTTTGTTGCTGATATATTTGTAAAAACATTTTTTGTTATCCTTCACTGCAGTGGCCAGTTTAAGTTCTAGCTGGGCCTTTGCCTGTCTAATTTTCTCCCAGCATAACCTAACAATATCCTTGTAGTCTTCCTGAGTTGCCTGCCTCTTCTTCCAAAGATGGTAAACCAGGTTCAGCCAGGCCGGTCTTCTTCCCCGCCTGCTCGCATGTTGGCACATGGGGACGGCCTGCTCCTGTGCCTTTAAGACTTCCTTCTTGAAGAACATCCAGCCTTTCTGGACTCCTTTGCCCTTCAGGACTGCCTCCCAAGGGACTCTGTTAACCAGACTCCTAAAGAGGGCGAAGTCTGCCTTTCTAAAGTCCAGGGTAGTGGTTTTGCTGACCCCCCTCCTTTCTTCTCCAAGAATTGAAAACTCTATCATTTCATGGTCGCTGAGCCCAGGACAGCCTCCGACCACCACATCACCCACGAGGCCGCCTCTGTTTGTAAACAGCAGGTCCAGCAGGGTACCTCCCCTGGTTGGCTTGCTTACCAGCTGTGTCAGGAAGTTATCCTCCACACACTCCAGGAACCTCCTGGACTGTTTCCTCTCTGCTGTGTTGTATTTCCAAATTAAAAGAAACTAGGACAAGGGAAATAGGAAATTGTTGCCCTATTAAAAAATGATCACTTTATCTGTAAGCTGAAGTGAAAATGTTTTAAAATTGAAACATCAAAATTTCCGACTTATTTTACTCAAAATTTCTATACAGATATCTTAATAATTATTTTAAAAGAGAAAGGCAAAAAGCTGGCTTTGATATACGATATGTGTTTCTCTGTGCCTGAACTGATCTATTTAACTTCATTGTGCATTCTCTACTTTTGCCTTTAGTATTGCATGTTTGCTCCTACATTAACAAGCATCTCAGTACTCATTTGCATCTAGCTTCAGTAGTTGCACATTTGTGCACTGATGGGTTACGAATATGGAAGAGATATCAAAGAGGCCTTGTGCTTGCATGAAAGGATGAGACAAACCTGACCACAGTGGAGAGAAGGTAAAACAGTAGCCAGAAATGGTGTAATCACTGCATAGTGTGTTCTTGCTTTGATATTGCAGTATTAGAGAGTTCATCGATTACAGGACCTCGGGAGATTGCCTACTGCTTGTGATAAAACTCTAAGATTGCCAGTGTAAAACTGATTCTGAAAAGAGTAAAGCAGGATCGGATCAAGAGTCACACTGATTTATATTAACTGATGAGCTACCTATGTCCAGAGAAACCATCTTCTATGCTAGTGTCCAGTACTTCCTCCAGAACTAAAATAAAACTGGTAAATAGGAGTCACAATGAGGTCAGTGTAATATCACCAAAGCAAATAACACACTGTTATTTCAGACGGAACTAAAATGATTAAACCAGAAATAAGCGAGATCGTTTATTTACCTGTATATGAAATGCAACACTTTCAAACATCTGCAATATCACCAGACTAATCTTTTCAGTACAAATCACATCTCCTAAATTTCAATTTGACTAAGCACTGCTTACCCTCTTGATGTCACTCAGAGATTTACAGTAGAAATACTATTTATGAAAGGAAATAATTTTACAACAGAACTGTTGGAAGTCTTTTGATAACTGCGCTAAGGCTTTCCTTGAAAACTGATAATTTTTTTGAAAGGTAGCTGCACACTCACCACACTGAATAACTCATTTTAGATAGAAGATACTATTGTAATGAGTTTTCTTTAATTCGTTGTAACTGATTACATCAAATTACTAAGAGTGGGACAGGAGTGAGGAGACTCTCTCTCATCAGTTCTCTCGGTCACAAGAACTACAACCTTTGATTATGCCTCTTCTCCGCCTTCATTGTTAATTGTCTGCATAAAATGACAAGAATAAAATGTAATAAAATTCATTCTTGTGACTAACATATATGTATTTGAGGAATAAGGTAACTAAGAGGCCTCAAGACCATACCTCTGATTTTGTGAAACCTAATATTAACCCTTACTAACTATTTAAGAATGGAACTTTGTTGTTTTAAAGACTAATTAAACTTTTAATATTTGGTTCTCCTTTATTTGTATGGAGGAACTAATTAGCACATGCAGTGATTTGCTTGCTTTTCTCCAGCTATGTAACATAAGCTCAGACTTAAAAAATTAACTTCTGCTCGGTAGAAGAGTAGGCATCTATGCAAGGCCTTCAGCAACATTATACCAGGAATATATCAGAAACAGGTGCACTGTTTTTCTTTTTTGCCAGTATGGTGGGTTGACCTTGGCTGGATGTCAGGTGCCAGCATGGGCTCCTCTCTCCATGGGGTCACAGGTCCTTCCAGAAGCCTGCTCCAGCACGGGCTCTCCACTGGGTCACAGCCTCCTTCAGGTGCATCCACCTGCTCCGGTGTGAGGTCCTCCATGGGCTGCAGGTGGATATCTTCACCATTAACCTTCATGGGCTGAAGGGGGACAACCTGCTTCACTATGGTCTTCACCACAGTCTTCACCACAGCTGCAGGGGAATCTCTGCTCCGGCACCTGGAGCACCTCCTCCCCCTCCTTCTTCACTGACCTTGGTGTCTGCAGAGTTATTCCTTTCACACATTTTCACTTCTCTCTTCTGGCTGCTGTTGTACAGCATTTTTTTCCCCTTCTTAAATATGTTATCACAGAGGTGCTACCACCACCGTTGATGGGCTCAGCCTTGGCCAGCAGTGGGTCTGTCTTGGAGCCAGCTGGCATTGGCTCTGTCAGACATGGGGGAAGCTTCTGCCATCTTTCCACAGAAGTCACTCTGTTAGCACCTCCCCCGCCCCAAACCTTGCCACATAAACCCAATGCAGCTAGATTATAACGGTATGTCATTATGCTCCTAATATATGGGTGATTATTTTATCTCTCCTTCCTAAATCCCTGTTGTAATGTGCAATGTGTGCAAATATGAATGCATAGTGCAGAGTCCCGGTTGCCTCAGAGTCCCTTGAAGGATCCCACCCTAACAGTTCCTATACATTATACAGGAGGCAGCTACCTGTACAATGTAAGCGGACCCAACGTGCAGTCATCCCTTCCCCCTCCTCCACTTTTATATAAGCTCATGACTTAACTGATTTGAGCCTTAGGAAACCATCATCTCTACACTAGTGAGAGCAGTTCCTCCCACGAACACAACCCAAACCACTTTCAGGCATACAATAAAGAAAAGAAAATAGCATATCACAGCTATCTCTGTTAAGCCACTGGAGTATGGTTTGGGAAGTAAAAGGGAGAGTAGAATTTCACTGGAGAAGTAAAATTAACTGTAAAGTTAACCTTTGCTAGAAATGTATTGGAGAAGACATTGCACGAGAACTCCAGGCAGGCAAAGATGGAACTAGTGAGAGAGTGAATAAGCTAATAGGGACGGGAATGTTTTATCCTGTTGAGGCTTAAAGGAAAAAGGGGAGTGTTGAACCTACATGAGGACTTTTAGGAGCAGGAAGTGAAACTTTGCATGTCCACACAGTTACACTTTGCCTTCTGTTCTTGATTTTGCACATACCAAGTGAAGTGAGGGGTACCTTAAAATTTAAGCTTTGCCAGTATTGCTGTTTGTGGCACTGAAACAACTTGTTCACCAAGGAGGTGAGTGCAATTATTTATCTGTGGTTTAGTTTGAATTTTTAACCCTCTTTGATCAATGGTGAAAGGTAATATCAGCTCTGGAAAAGAAGACTTTGAATATATCCCAGTGATTTTCAATGCATGACATTCAGTCTGTGGAATGCTGAAGTCACACTGTACATAATTAATTGCTTTACTTTCATTAATCATAGCAAGTTCTGCAATCTCACCAGCCAAAAAATTTTCACATGAAATCCTATGTCTACTCATCCCAAATATTAAAAATCTCTATTATATTTTTACTACAAAGGAGCATTTACTTAGCACTCCTAAGTCAAATATCACCACTTTCTTCCTCTCTTTGCAACTGCATTGCAACATACCACGCAAGTTAACTTTCAGCCGTCACCCTCAGTGATAAGGGTCTATGTGTTTTGCCTAATTTTGGTGAATTGGCCTTTGGTATGTGCTAGTAATGACAGGTGATGTGTATCTTCCCCTTTCAGTGATGAATATAGCCTTAGTACATACCTAGTTTGTGAAATGCACTATGCTTTTGGGGATGAAAGTTTCTTTATGAACACAGAATATTGCATGCAACACTACATTTCTGTCATTGCAATTATTAGGCTTACATTATTACCACCTCACATGAAACACGATTGTATTGCCACAAAATGCAATGAGCAAAAGATTTTACTCTTGATGACTAAATTGGGCTTGCAGCCAGAAATAATAATCAGTGCTTAATACATCGGGTTTTTTTAACTTACTTTATGACAAAAACAGCAGACTAAAATTGTTTTCTGTACTTTCCTGAGGGCATTAGTCCCCTCCAAAAACAAGGGCACTGATTTTTCTAGGCATACATGTAAAAGAAAATAACTGGTAAAGCATGCCTAAGAAAACTGATCAAATGTTTTAATGCACCCATGCACAAGGCAGTAATTTCTGTTATCACCATTGTGACCCAACAGAAGCCAGTAAAAAAATTAATAAACCAATAGATATACAATATAAAATGTAAAATTAATTTATCCTAGCCAGTGCCTGCCTCTGTAAAAAGGCAACTCACCCAAAGCAGGAAAAGCAAATTGCCCCTCCAGCTGTTCTAATGATCAACAAAAATAAATTACTTCGAATTAAATTGAAACAAACTCTTAAAATGTGTGACAAACCCTCCCAAAACTATAAGAAACAAAAATTAACTAAACAAATCCCTTAACTGCACCCTCTGAATATGAATTTAGGTACGTTAGTAACTTGGATATCCAAGCTTAGGCCTATGTTTTTATGAAGAGTTGACTTCACTACTACTGTAAAAATTAAATTTATGATACTTACCTGCTAGTCTTACCTAGCAGAATGCCCTTCCATGTACTTAACTGAAACAGTAGGTTTTTTAATAAAGTAATGTCTTAAATAGAGATACCTCTATCTTAATACAAATTGATACAGCAATTCCATTAGAAGAGCTCTTTAATAATAATAATAATAATAATAATAATAATAATAATAATAATAAATAATTTTGCTACCAACAAAATACCTTATTACTTCAGTACCAATTTTTTGTTTTGTTTTGGTTTTTTTTTATTCCTAAGAGAGAAGATTCTGGTTTGCAATTTGTTGTGAGATGACAGAATATAATATTAAGGTACAGCTCAATAAAAGGCAGTGTGGGTTAAATAAACACACTCATGTCACCTCTCTGAAATGTAATTTCTTTTCAGCCCAGATACTTAACTGCGAAAATAAAATAGCCTATTTAAATCATGTGACTCAGTTATCTTTTAGTCCAGACCTCATTCATTGACTGACCTCATGTTAATTGATTAGAAACTAAATGAATTTTAACTTGCCAAATACGTTTTGTAACAGGAATACATATCTGTTGAGTTTGTGGGGTCAGCCTGGTAACACACTAATTAGTAGCTGTGGAATAAACAAAAAAGTGTGAAATGTAACTCTTGTATCTAGAATGAAAGAAAAAAGCACATCTTCAAATACACAGGTTGGTGATATTTCATTGGGCTAATGTCAGCTTTTCTCTTGCTCTAAAAGTACCAGAATTCATATTTTTCACTTCTGTTCTATAACATTTTCCTCTTTTACCATATGCATTTTCAGTCATCAGTTTGCTCCCCAGAGATAAAAGATTATTATTAATGTGTAACACAGCATTTATCGTAAGTCCCATCCCCTCCTGTGTTATCCATCTGTCCCCCACCCCGATTTTTGCATTATTTGAGGAGCATGTTTTGCTATGTATGTGATCTGTGGAGATTTTCTCATTTTGATAAGCGAAAAATCACTGAGATCTTAGGAGATATACATGGCAATGAATAGATCTGAATAAAAGAAAAGCAGAAGAAGTATTCAATGATACTTAGAGGAGTAAAAAGCCTATTTGATAGAACTATATTTCTGTTTTTTCTTTGTGGATGACTGCTCTGTGAGACATTCTTGAAAGGGATTAGGCAGTATGCTTGCTCACAGCAGAGTGGATTTATTGACGTATGTGGTCACTTCCAGCCACATGTTTCAGTCTTCCCTAGGTGAATTTTTGCTCCCAAAGTGTATAATAAAATGGGAAAAGTGAAGCATCAGAGGCAAAGATCTGTAGGAGCTGGAATATGCCCATAGAGATACGCACAGACACACACTTACCCATCTCATTCTGCAAGCTTTCAGCAGGTCTGAGACATCCAGTAAAAGGATTTTAGCGCCGTGAGGCTTTGATTATCAATCCAAAAATACAATCCATAAATTATGATCAGCAGAGACATAAAGTAATAGTTGCAACCAAGGAACTTCAAAGCAGTCTAATGCCAAAATGGATTCATGGACATAATCCATTGAAGAGTTTTTTGAGCAGTACACATTTTTCAAAATCCCTCTCTCCACAGAAGATGCTCAGAAAAAAAGCGGGGATAAATTAATCTAGTTTATACTTAGATTACTGGTCTTTAGCCAGAGGAATGAAAACAGTCTTGGAAATAAAATGGGTCTGACCACTGGATGTCACTCTTGACTTAAACCTGGTTACGTTAACAGTGTGTTTCTGGCAAAAGGAACTTTGGGGGTTCCTGTCACTGTATCCAAGATGCAGCATGGCTGGACCTTCAGAGAGATGACTGGAGGTTGAAGCTACTGCTCTGCCAGGAAATTCCTGAATAATCTCACTTAAGTTAGTCCTGGACTTTCCCTTTGTTTCCCAACCTGCAAAACACCAGCAAAATGAAACCACTCTCTTTTATCGCGAGGAGATAGTAAGAACTAATAAAACAGAAGATCTGGGGCTGAGAAGCACTGTGAAAATGCTGTGACCAATACATACATAATCAAACAAATATAATTTTTATATTCCTATGGTAGTATATTGTATTATATTATACTGTACTATGTTATAAATAACATAGAGAGAGAAGAGATTGGACAGAAGAGAGTCCCAGTTTTAAGAAGTGTAAATATTTACAATTAGAAGTAAAATGTTTTATGGAATTATGCTATTTTTTTTGATCTGATGGAAAAGACTACTGAAAATTAAAATCGCGATCGTATTCAATTTTCTCATTTCATTTCATTTCATTCACTTCATTGGACTGTGTTGAAAACATAATGGTCACAATGCTGATATAGAATGTTTTGAGATTTACCAAGTTATGAAATATTGGAGAACTTCTCTGAGAAATTTTCTAGGCTGACTTCCCATAGTAACATGAAATGACATAAGGAAGGAGACCTCTGTTTCAGGAGAGCCAGGAATTGCTAATCAGCAGGAGGTGGTCCCTAAGCAGAAGCCAGCCCCCTTCTGCCTTGCAGTATCAAGAACTACATTCTTCTCTCCCTCCTGCTACTTCAAGCCTTAGTTCTCACAACATTTTAGAGCACCTTGCATGCTAGTAGTCCATTATTTATCTGGGTGTTGCATGGAATTGATTTTTAATAGAGTCCAGATTTCCTTTCTCCTTGCTGTTAGGCTATGCTATTAGAGGTTGGTCTTCACAAACACAAAAAGAGCAAGGGAACAGCAGGTTGGGGGTCCCTGGTCACCCCTCCAGGAGCCCCTGGCTGGCCTCCCCAACTGAGAGAAGGAGAGTAGCCAGCCCCACTAGCGATCCTGGGGTGCACTTACCCTGCATCCTCACACAGACTGCAGGGCTATGGCCAACGGAGCCGTGGGCCTCATTATGCCAGGAAGAGCCTTTTGGGCTTGTACAAGACTTATTATGGGATGCTGAGGGGCAGAGCCAGGAGGGATCATGGTGGTTTGAGGAGGCATGAACATGGAGAAGGAATAAGCACAGACAAAAAAGGGGATAAAAGGGGCCATTCATGTGCAAACAGGGCTGGTCTGTACACTTATCTGATGTGTACTGTGCCTGATCAGCGCAGTCTGCCTTGTCTTCTCATTAAACCCCACTTCTAACTCTTCCTCTGGGCAAGGGACCCTATTCTGCATGCATGTGTGTGTATGGTGGTCTACATGCCAGCAACTGCCATGGGAACCACTCGTCATAGGGCCTGGCTGAGTTCTGGAAAATGTGCATGAAGACAACTTTCTCTTCTGGCTTTCTCTCAGCCTTAGCTTTGGTATTGTAAACTGGAAAAGGCTTTTGAGGGTACTGAAGACATTTACGGGAAAATTCACTTCAGCAGTATTAGTCTGTTAGAATCAGAGATCTTCCCACTTCCCGCTTCCTGCACGCAAGAAAAGTCTTATTATCAATAAGCAAAAAGAATACACATGAAGCTACAACTGCCTTATAGTTGTTCTTCATGTCAAAAGCTCACAGGTCATTTAGGAGTATTAACAGATGTACCAGATATAAAGACAAAACTCTGATGTTGGTAGTACCTTGCTTCCCAAAGAGTCAGCATTGTCCTTGGACATTTGGTATCTTCTCCTACTTCCTGCTTATAGCAAACACGTTGAACAACATGCAATTACCTGTAGCAATGACCTAAAATATGACCAAGCCTTTTCTAGCAAGCACACTGCAGGTATTATTCAATGGTGATGATGGCTGGGTTAAACACCCCAGTTCATCAGTAACCTTGTGTAGGGTAAGTGACCAAACTCATTGCAGCCAGAACCATGAAAAATGGGCAGGAAGCCAGAGGTGAACTGAAACTGGTGGAACTGACCAAGTCCAATATATAGAAATACCAAACACATAATATAACAGTGTGGTACCTTGTATTTCTCATTTCAAGAGAAAATTCTATTTAAATTTGTTTCCAAAATACTATCAATCAGACCTATTTTTCTGACATTAATGTCTCAAAGCTGGAACTGAAATGAGAACATTAATATATCCTACCCACATTGGTCTTACTCTGTGAATCATAGAATCATAGAATTGTTAAGGTTGGAAAAGACCCTTAGGATCATCAGGTCCAACCGTTAACCTACCACTGCCAAGTCCACCACTAAACCATGTCCTCAAGCACCACATCTACCCGTCTTTTAAATACCTCCAGGGATGGGGACTCAACCACTTCCCTGGGCAGCCTGTTCCAGTGCCTGACTACTCTTTCAGTAAAGAAGTTTTTCCTAATATCTAACCTAAACTTCCCCTGGCGCAGCTTGAGGCCATTTCCTCTCGTCCTATCGCTTGATACTGGGGTGAAGAGACTGACCCCCACCTCTCTACAACCTCCTTTCAGGTAGTTGTAGAGGGCAATAAGGTCTCCCCTCAGCCTCCTCTTCTCCAAACTAAACAACCCCAGCTCCCTCAGCCGCTCCTCATAAGACTTGTGCTCTAGACCCTTCACCAACCTCGTTGCCCTTCTCTGGACACGCTCCAGCACCTCGATGTCCTTCTTGAATTGAGGGGCCCAAAACTGAACACAGTATTCAAGGTGCGGCCTCACCAGTGCTGAATACAGGGGCACTATCACCTCCCTGGTCCTGTTGGCCATGCTATTCCTGATACAAGCCAGGATGCCATTGGCCCTCTTGGCCACCTGGGCACACTGCTGGCTCATGTTTAGGCGGCTGTCAACCATCACCCCCAGGTCCTTTTCAGCCAGGCTGCTTTCCAGCCACTCCTCCCCAAGCCTGTAGCGTTGCCTGGGGTTGTTATGACCGAAGCGCAGGACCTGGCACTTGGCCTTGTTGAACCTCATACAGTTGGCCCCAGCCCAACAATCCAGCCTGTCCTGTGAATCAAAGGCTCAGTAATTTGAACTTTTCCATTTCCTCTTTACTTGCTTTCTCTTCTGTCAAAGAACAGAAATCCTATTATGTGTCTAAACTGATTGCTTATTGAGCATTTCCTATGCAACACTACTGAACAGTCTACTGGCTGACATTGTCTTTACCTAGTACCTTCATTGCACTTGATACATGCAAATAAATATCTTACCTATAAAAATATAAATACACAAAAGCACCAAGTGGTTAAGTAGTCTGTTTATCACTAACAGTTTGACCAGCTTGTTTTTCCTAAAATCAGCCAAAGCACTATAATTTCTTTCTCGTTGAACAGCAGAGATTTCCTCTAATGGCATGTTTCCATTGAGAACACATGTAAATTCTGGCAGAGAGATTCAAACTCCTGAGCAATGAGATTTGCTTACTAATTCAACACGGGAAGCAACAATAACAAAAAAATCAAACCAAGAAAAATAGGATAAATTCCTTATCATCTATAAAGGAAGAAACAGTAGAGGCTGCAGGGTGCTGCCACAGACAGTGCGTTTACTGCCACCTTCTGTGTTTCCTAGCTCCTACAGGATCCCAATAAGTGGAGAACATGAATAACATTGCCAAACAAGGCACAAATAAGAAGAGTCTTCATAACATGATGAGTAACACATACACAGAAGTAAACTGCCTCCATCTGACTGCTTTTTGAACAGAGAGGGAGCAAACCCACTTGGAGAACAGAATGGGAAAACCAAACTAGCTGGAAAAATATTTGCCTCTTCTGATTGCCTGCAGAGGGACTGAGGTTGCTGACTTGCAACGTGATGCTCAGGGTCTGGTCCTCAGCCCTGAGATTAGTTATTTGCCTCTAGTTCTAATTTCCAGAGCCACTGCCAAGAGTCAAATCAAGCATCCCAAAGCACACATCCTGTTTTCCTTTCCTTATAGATCTGCAGCATGAGGTACCTTGACACAGTTATATCTATAGTAACCATTAGGATTACTCCAAACTGGCTGTAAAACTTGGTTTATGCCTGAGCTGCAGTGTCAAGCAGATTACTCGGACACAAGGATGGTTTAGAGAAGCATCAACCCCAAACTTTACGTTTGGCTTCTGTACTGGACACACCACAGCTTTCCATTAAACTTGTGTGCCAGCTCTGAAGACACTATAGCTGTTGCACATAAATACACTCCTTTAATGAAATAAAGGGAATCTGAATGCTGAATACTACTTGTGTCTTTCTAACTGAAACCAAAGTTTGTGTTTGATAACTGTCTATCATAAATAAAAATATCTGCATATGTGCCATGTTCTGTTTGCTAATGTTGTTCACTATACCTCCCATCTCTTTCTAACTGAGCAGAAGCTGGAATTTGCCATATGTTGCGCTTCAAAAATTTAATGGTTATGGTTGGCACCATGAAATTTCATTTTAAATAAATATTACACACCTACCAATTGAGGAAATGAAAAAGCCATAAACAGATCACCAGAAAGGTCCTCAGTGTATTAAAATGCAAGTAATAAAATGAGATGTGACATGAACAGAACTGCTAAGCTGGATTCAGAAATGACTGTAATAGCTATTGGAGGAGATTTAAAATACATTTGCTGCTTCTACACATGAGTACACTTGTATTTAGCAAATTATATATTTTTCACTGCCAGCTTCTAAATGGGCTATATTGATTTTACATTTGTGCTTCTTTAGTTGATGCTAGTAGTAGGCATGAGAACGGAATTGGAAAAGAAGCAGGATCAGAGGATGTATAAAGATTTTGATTCACAAGTTCTGGCTTTCCAACTAATACCATGTTAGTTCAGCTCTTAAAATAAAATGTAATTAATTAAATAATACCTTTGCTTACAGCTGGTTTTAATCCTATCAAGAATGTAATAAAAAGAATGGCTTTACATGAAGCAAAGTACTTTTAAACTTACTTCAAGTAAACTGCACAATGTTTAAACGAAAGATGTTTCATATTTTAGAATTCCCTTCTAGAAGATATTTTTGTTATTTCTGAAGGGTAGTTTGTAGTATCACTTGTTTTCAGGAAGACAAAAACCATTTGTTGTTTTCTTTAGACAACATTAAATTTCTCTCTCTACTTTTCCTGTTTTCTTTTATGCCAAAGAACATCAATCATTTAAAAATATCAAATAAATACCCTCCAGGAGCAACATTTTGCTCAAAGGAAAAATTGATTACCGCAATCATCTTCACCATAAGAAGCCACAAAAAGAATAAAATTAGAAACAAAGTACACGTCATTAGCATATTAAGCACTCCCCCTTTCCCATGTTGAGAACACAAGGATTCTAGCATGGCCTAAGGAGCCTGCATTTCCACTACTGGAATGGAAGAATTTACTTGTCCTGCAGGCAAACTCCTTTATTACATTATAAAATCCAGTAGCCAATACCAGATGCATCAAGTTTCATGCATTCAGGACAAGACTTATGCACATGTTATCATCCCACTCAATACCAATCACTCATGTGTTTGCACTACCACAGTGCTGCCTCCTTCACGCTGAATGAAACTTAAGCTCTCGCACCATCACAGCAGTATTACCATGGCAAGAATCCTGGCTAGGAGAGCAAGATGAGAACCCAGAATAGCACTCACATATATGTGAGAAAATGTTTTCTTAGTCTTGATGGGGTAGATATAACCCAGTCCAGCTTCCTGATACTCTTTCTGAATTTTTTTTAATCTGAAGCAGTAATCCAGGTCCCCCTCCCCCACCCCGTACTCTCAGTTCAAGTGCTGAGAAACTGCACTGGCAGCACCTCACTATTACTTGGGAGAGGCTCTGCCTGAGCCCTGCCAGCCACCACTTGCTGATGGTTTTCAGTCTCTTTTTGAAGCTACTTCTTTCACTCCTAATCCTTAGTTCCAGAAGTTTCAAGTGAGAAAGACAGAAGACATTTTTACACCTGCAGCCAAGGATAACTTTCAATACATCAGTAGGAAAATGTAACAAATAATTTTTCATGAAGAAATTGTAACGGAATTTTAAAAATAATCCTCAGTAAATTCCAGTTGCAGGAAAATTAAGCCTTTCAGCACACAGCTATTTTTGAGTTGTATGCACAAGAACTGTTTACAAAAATCAGTAGGTATCCATTTTCTCTTCTCTTGCATAAGACTATAAATGGAGAAACAGGCTATGCTAACGATTTTTTGCATCTATCTTTGCTGATGTCTGAGAGCTTCACAGATACCAATTTTCACAAGACTTGTGAAATCAGCAGTTGCATTATCTGTCTGCCAGAGACAGATTCATGCCAACATACATTCTAATTCCAGGCACCCAAATGAGCAAACACTATGGGTGTTTTTTTAGAACACTTCACATTACAGAGAGAGCTTTGCTATTTAAAACATTCCTTTCCCTTGACTGCAGCTATAAAGGTTCTGCATCTCTGCCTAACAGAGCCTATATTTTCGAGGCAGGTAGAGAGAGAGCTGCTGTTCACTGCCCACAGGGAATGCATCTCACCTCTTCTGTTCTGGATTTGTATCTCAAACATCTCTATCCACAGGAAGCCAACAGGTAGTCCCCTTGACTTCAAATACTCAGTATTGTTAGTCCCATGGAGTGCAGGTATGCAAGGTAAAGCAGTAGCAAGAAGGTACTGTTGAAATTTATAACAGCAACAGCTCACATTTAATACCAATTGCTGTTTCCAGTAGGGAATACCATTCCCTCTTCATGTACAAAGAATTATCTTGTGCTTTGAGTAAAGCAAATAACTTCAAGGAATTACTTCAGTCACTCATTGCTCTGTTTGATGCCAGATGAAATTACACTAACCACTTCTCATATTAAGTATGTTTTCATACAGCTTAGGAAATGGACTCTTGTCTCAGTGAGTATTTAGTCAAGACCTTTTCAACTGAGCCCAGAAACAGTGAATAAATTATATTAATTACAAATTTGACTAAAACTACCAATTATCGACTGCTGGAGACTCTGACATGTTTTGCCTACTCAACATCTGTGTTGTTAGATTAAAATGTTCTTCGAGGCACAGACTGCTTTTATGCCTTATGCAACATTGACTACATTGTTCATGCTTAGCAAATAAACAATATATGTTCTCCTGATTCATCACTGGAAAATAGCTCTCATCTATTAAAGGAATTTTTGTCCCTCTCTGGTTTTAAACAGCATTATAGAAGGAAGTAGGATTCAGCCATTAATGTTTACTAGGAGAACAACAACTTTCAGTTCTTTATTGTGATACTTTTAGTTCATATTTAAGGTCTTGCTTAGAACAGGGAAATGGTTCATTTTCAACTGCATTAAGTCTATTGAGCTAGATCAATTCAACTGAAAAGCTCATAAAACATCAACTTAGACACAGTTCAAGTCTTTATGCTCCATATTTTTTGCCATAAGAGTACCTTCTTTCAGAGTTAAAAAATCAGACAAATGTCATGTGGCCAGCCAATGTGAAAAAAATCCTCCTTTTTTTCTCCTACTTTTTGCAAACACAAGAAAGAACAGCATCTCTGTTAGACATAGACATGGACCTGAATTTCTGCTGTCATAAATTTTGTATAGGCAGCTAAATCATCCTGGATAATTGAGTCTAGTGGAACAAACCTCCAAACTCCAAAAGCTTGGGTTTTTTTCTTTATGGGTGGAATAATGGATTTGACAATTCCTGTTGGGACTGTGATTATGACCAAAATGATCAACAAATTTGTGTATGCACAAACACGGGCGAGAGAGACTGACTGTAACTTGGGGATGAAGGCATTTTATTCAATGCTACTTTAAGACAAATTAGACAAGAAGCCAAGCCATGGTGCCTCGTGTTGGTACATCTAGTCCTAAGTGACTTCTCCAGCTTTGTAGGTCATGGGAGATAAGGCAAAGATAAGGAAAGCAAGAAAATTGTGTTTGGTACTTTGTTATGTTCTATACCGAGCCACTAACGCAGTCTGCTTTTTGCAATGTTTTTTATATATATGTGTGTATATATATAGACATGCATACAGAAATATCATGTTTTATAAAGCACAGAACTTCCATACACCCACCCCACATTCAAAGGCTATTAATTTTGTTTAAAACCAATTTATAAGTACAATGAGAGAGGAAATCAGACACGAAGAAGCTGGCCAGAACTTGGCTCTTGGGGAAAGTTCTGTAATGCTCTAAACTGAATTTGAGACAGAAGCTGCTACTCCTGGTATTTCTCTTTTTGTTCTTCTCACTGCTATAAATTACAATCTAGCAATAAAATGCCTCAGTGGTGGCTACCCTATAAGAGTGTCTTTGACCTGGGAAAATGATGAAATCCACAGAAACACCACTTTTCCTTCCATATGCTCTACAAACTGTTAAAAAAAATTAAAATTCAGGATAGTACTTACACGTATATATTAAGGAGCAGCTGGCTGTTCTTGGCCTGATTTCCTTTGTCCAAATTCAAAGTCAATTAAATGAAGTTGGATGTAAGCTCTTTTGTAGATTTCTGTAGGGTCCACTCAGTATGACTGCCTTATTAATTACAGTTAACACACTTCCCTGAGAGACTGCACATGTAGGCTATTCCCCATTCAAAGGTGAGCCAGGTCATTGCCTTAGGCAGATTTGCCACTGGATCATTATGAAAACCGTAAATAATAGAGTGACAATATTGGTACCGTAGTTGTACCAATAAACTGATCCAGAAAGCTCTGCCATTACTCAGACTTTTGTGCTCAAGAGAAGCAGCCTTAGGGGATGCTGGTCCACAGAAGCTACTCAAGTCTTTTGTCTGGGCCAGCCATTCAGCCTGATTCTGGGGGGATTTTCGGTGACACAAGTATCATAGGTAGAACAAGACTGAATGGTATGGTCATGGACTTGATGAAGTTGGGTGGTCAGAGACAGCAATTACATATAGGCATAACGAAGAGGATGCAAGCTGAAAACTCTGTGAGGAAAATGAAGAAAACAAAAGGGTGAGGTTTTTTCTTTTTAGAATCTGAGTTATTACTAGTTATGTAAAGGATGTTTCCTTATGACAGTTTTGTTTTTTCTAGCTACAACAGTAGTAACAGGGGTCCTGATATGCAACATTCACATTAATCTGCTCCACTGAGGTAATTTCAGTGTAAGGAAGAACACAGAAAGCTCATTACAGGAGTAGATAAGGGAATTGGTTTATTCAGCCTAGAGAAGGTTAAGGGTGGGAGATAACTGCTGAATTCCACCACATAAAGGGACTTGTAGAAAACAGCGTCAGAGTTTGCTCAGAGGCACAGTGAAAGGGCAAGAGGCAGTGGCTGCAAGTTGCAACAAGCACAATTCCAAATGCAGATAGATAGGTAAAAAATCCTGTTGGGATAGTCAACACTGGGACAGGTTGCCCAGACAGGTTGTGGTATATCCATCTTTGAAGATTTTCACAACTCAGGTGAGCAATCCAAAAAAAAAAAAAAAGCATAAGTGGGTGGACAAAGAGTGACTTTTTTTTTCTCCTCTGTGTCCTTAGTCTGTGTTATTACAGAATAATATCCAATCAACATAATGTTTTCCAGTCCCTAGAGTACTATTTCAAATAATTCAGGTGCTGAAAATGTATAGAAATATTTCAGATAGGTTACACGAACTGCTGGTTAGTTAGTAAGGACAGAGAATCTGAGTAATCTCTTAGGGGAATCATCAGCTTTGATTTTCTTTCTTCTACATAATTCCACAGAGGTCATTGCCTCCTACCCCTTGCAGTGAAGCACAGCAGTTTTGGAAGGGACTATAACAGCAAATTATAAAAGAAACCCAGATCTTCCAAATTCATTATCTCCATTTCTGCTGTCATAGAAACTAGTAATCCAAGGAGACACAGGATCTGCTTTCTCTACTCGTCTAAAAACAGCTGTGCTGTACAGATGTGAAACAAGATGTTAAATACGTGCTTTATCTCCATTTAAAAAGACACTACCACATGCAGCAAACAAAACATATATATAAACTATAGGCAAAACACTATTATTTTATTCATATAGTGAGCATTCTTGAACAACCCCCAAGGTATTCAAATATAATTGAGAAGTACTTAAATTTTGTAAGCTTTTGCAATCATTTCAATTGCATACGGTTCTTCTTTCAGACACAAAACCCCTTTAATTTATTTCAGGGGAAAGAAGTAAATTAGTTCTTACTTTCCACTTAATGTTATCAATTACTAATTGCAATCATTCCTTCCAGTGCAAGAACATTAAAAAGATACAGGAGAACCACTTTCTAAAGCCTTTTTAATGCCACTTCCATTCTAGGCACTATAATGACATTAAAACTCTCTGATGTACTGTGCAAATGGGTAAAGATGTACTATGCTTACTCTGGCTACCCAGGGAGAGTGAAAGCAATACAATATTGATGAGGTGGGATCTGGCAATGAAGAAAATTCCCTTTTTCTGAAGCAGCCAAGTGTTACAAACTAATTCGCAGAGCTAGCTCTCCTCTGACAAGTCCTTTCAATGTAGCTTCCACTGGCACAGAAAGTGACAGTCTTAAGAGCCGTGTCTCCAGCACTCTAATGTCCTCATGGGCTGCCCTGGCAGAAGATAAACAAAACAGAAACACTGACTGAGGGGGGCAGATGTTATTTGAACATCGAGCTCAAACTGCTACCTCCACAATGTTCCGCACACAGAGTTGGAAGTTTAAATTATTGTTATTTATTTTAAAAAGCATGGGGAGAGAGCATTATGAAAAAATTGGGTCCCGATTAACAGTGTTGGCAAGACATTTACTCAGGAGTCCCAGCAGAAGGGGGTCTCCTGGGAGCAGAGGGCAGCTGTGCTGGCAGCTACCACCTGCCTTTTGCTCTGGCAGCAGCCTGGGAGCCAGCAGTGGGGCCCCCAGGGCCAGCTGGGGACAGGACAGAGACACGTGCCTATCTCCTCTCAGCAGCCTACACTGCCAGGGCTATGCTCCCTGAGAAGCAGAAGGCTGTTGACTGCAAGATGAAACTGGAGTAGGAGCTGCTGGTAGGGAGCTCGGGGAAATCATGCAAATGTGGTTGCCCTGGCAGGCGGAGGAGGGAGGGAAACACTTGTCTCGTGTGTTTCCAAGCCAGAAAGTACCTCCCCAGTACTTCTAATGATGGCCCACACTAGGAGAGAGAAAAGAGTCCCCGTTTTACAAGTAAATATACAGAAATACTTCATAGATAACACATTTCACTCATATAAGTGTATGTGCAGGAGGGAGTGATGGCATTTCATAAGTGGTTCCATGGCTTTTTGCAACCCTGTTGCAAGAACTTTGTGGATCTGGCTCTATAACCTCCTGTGCAGAAGCAACGGTGGTCGCAGAGATAACTTTCATACACAATACTTAAAATCAACCTGCTCACCTCAGTAAGGGTTGACTTGAGTCCTACCTTCAGATAGACAGTAGAATTACTGAACTGTGTCTGGAGCAAACTTGCATCATAATCAAAGTACAGCACAGCTATAAATAAAAAAAAAAGGCCACCCCCCAAAAAAAAAAAACCCTAACTAGCTTTATAAGAAATCCTAGTTATGCAGATAAACATGCATGAGAAGGTCAGTTAATTCTATAAAGAAAAGTAGTTGGGTTGGCTGGATAGTGAGGGGTGAGTTTAAGGATGCAGTTTCGGCACCGGTGGTTCACTCTGTTTCAGTTTCATTTAGGGTTCTCACTGTATGTTAAAAAACCCAATTGCAGTATACCTGATGAACTAAGCATGGAAAGGACATATTGTGTATATGAAGGACTGAACATTAGAACTATTTGTTTTGAAGGGGAGATTAAGATAAATGCTTATGAAGATCATGAATGTAAGTGAAAACTCAGAAACTTAAGCCTCTTTATGCCCAAGTCTGTTTAGGACATCTGTACTGTACTTTCACTCCCTGCTCCAAACTTTCAGCATGATCCACTTTGCAAATAGCTGGACAACATATTTTAGGAAAATGAAAGAAAAGAAAATGGAGGACATTTATGAACAATGCTTCAAGGTACTTAGATGTGAAACGGTCATTCCTAGAAAGGTGTATAAGAATTGTCATTGATGAGCAGCTACCTGCAGCACTAGCGATCCTCCAGGTAGTCTGCGCTACAGAGATGTTGTAATCCACTTGAGCCTGGTTCTTGCAGATGCATAAAAGGAGATGACATACACAGTCCTTTCACTCCCCTCCAATCCTGTGCAAGGGGTATTCCGCCTGTACTGCTGGCTGAATAAATACTGTATGTTATAACCAACACTGGCATCCTAGTGGATAAGGTACCAGTTTCTCCAAAAGTGAAAAAAAGGAGTATAAAACTAGGGCAATGTCCTTTTCCCCCCTGAGCATCCAAGCAAAGCTGGTCTTGCAGAAGGCAGCACCCCTTCTGTGGCTGGGATGGAGATGCTACTCCAGTGCATGTGCATTTGGTGTGAGGGGAAGACTACTACTGGAGAGTCCCCCAAGGACACCAGGTAGCAATAAGTTATCAAGCCATCTCACATGCATATATGTCCACAACCTGTGGCCTTCAAGCCACTATCTGGCCTGGAAGTCAATTAGTGCTTAGTATTGCATTTTTTAACGGAAATTGATATTTCAAACAATATTTCAAATGTCAAAACATTTGTGAGACCCTCTCTCCCTGAAGGGTTCTGTGCACAAGATATATTCCTTTTGGAGTCCATGATGATAAATGAGATAGAAGATTTTGTTTGAAGAGAAAGATTTTTGGAGAGGGAAGAAAGGAATGAAGGTGGAAAGCATATTTTGATAAGATGCACAGAATCTTTGTATGTGTTATTCAGAATGCCATGAAAGAATGAGAATGAAACATTGTAAAATATTTACACCACACAGCTTGTATTCCAAAAAAAAAAAAAGAATATACGGTGAGATCAGCAGAAGTGAGGTGGGCTGACTGAGGGATGTGTTCCAGTATTGCTGGCTGCTATATGCTTTGCATCATATGAGAGATCATGAAAGATGCATACACTTACATGAAGGTCACTTTTGCAGAATGCAGTGCATTGTTCATTTCTAATTCCATCTGTTGTTTATACATTGGCTCTGGATTTAATTTTCACTTGTGAAACAAACATTTAAAATATCTTTTCTGTTTCTATGTGTCTTTGAAATATTTGTTATTAATTTTTTTTTCAATTGGGAACAAAATCACCAAGATTTCTGTGCTCATAATTTTTAAAAAGTACCCTAACTTTCTCTAAAATACATATTTATAACAGGCACTACCGTTACTCATTTCTGTGAGAAATTAAATCATCATTAGGTTTTGAGTGAAGGAAACTGGGCAGGAGGGGAAGTGAGAATTTCTATAATAAAGGACCAAGGAAGCTTGAAAAAGCAGACCTTAAAAGCAATTCTTAGCCTAGCTTTCCTTGCAACTTCTTTTACAGCTGGAAGAGAGCTAATGCTCAATCTGTTCTCCTCACAATGCTGACTTGCACATCTACTTTTTCCTCTCTGTACCCATGATAGAGACAAAAAGGCTACTCAGGTCTTTCACTTGGATTCCAATGCCTTGTCTTTCCTGCAGTTTTCCCTCAACTCCTCCTTTTAAAAATAATCTTTGACTTTTTTTTTCCCCTATCACTGGCATGCTGCCTTCTTTTGATGGTCCTAGATTTCATACCCTCATTCTTTTATTTTCTAACCCAAGACTTTTTTGGAAGAGCAAATGTACCTCCCATCTAAGTCAGAAAGAGTTATCAGTGTCTGTATTTTGGCATCCTGACTTAAACACTATTCCTGCCACTCTAACATACCACAGCAAATGAATATTTGTACAAAGTGAAACAGTTCCAATCAGAAGTTCGATTGTTTATGGTGTTAACAGCTGTAGTCTGGCTTTTGGCTCCACTGAAACCCTAGACCTCCTGGATTTAGTACAGCTGCTCACAGTACCACACACTGTGTCTGGTTGTGTTTGCAAAATCCTATCCTTCTTCACATCTTCTATGAAGATGTGAACACACATTTGAGCAGAGCAGGAGTGGAAAGACTCTGGATATTTCACAAATGAGATTCTCAGCATGAATAACACTGAGATAATGTTCTACAACTTTTTAATATTGTAAAAATATCATTATTCTGTCTGGTAGGCATTAGTCAGGATAATACTAAGCGCTAAATTCTGAGGATTATTAATAGCTACTGCTGTATTAAATTCCACTGTAATTCTCCCTGAGTTTAATGAGCAGACAGATTTATAATACAGGATACAAGTCAATTAAATAAAAATAGAGTTTCTTTTGATAGATGGAAACGGAAAGATTTGTGCATACAGAAGGAATAATTCATGGCATATTATGAGTGGAGTTTTCCTTTATTTTCCATTTAAATAGCTTCTTTCCTCAGCAATCAGAATTCTTCACTACTGTGGTGGCAGTCGTTCATACATGGGAAAAAATGGATAGGTTAGGGAACATGACCAATAGGGAGGAGGGGATTTTCAGTTTATGCAAAATTTCCATTGCCACTGTATAACTACTAGATTGAACATGACTTTTTGGGAAGCTGCCTGCCTTCCTCTCTGCTACCATCTCTGCTCCTGACATATCCGTAGACAGATATGGCAGTAACTCACCTTGACAAGTAAGAGGTTTAAGTCCTGGTTCAATAATGGCTTAATCTGTGTAACGTGGAACAGATCCAGCAAGAATAATTGAGAGAGACCTTTGAATAATCATGAGACTAGCATTTGCTTTGTCCAGAAACACCTTCCTGTTAACTATGTCCCATGTCAAGTTTTTGTTCAGCTATTTGGTATCTTATCAATGACTGTTTCCTTTTTCTCCTTTCCAGCACACAAGAATTTAAAAAAATAAATTAAAAAAAAAATCAGGAGACTTGTAAGCTATCTAAAAATTATAGTTCTCTTGCAGTAGAAAATGAGAAACAATCCTTTTTATTCTGAAATCTAGCTATGTGCTGTTAAATTTTTTTTTTTAATAACTTTTCTTCATTTGCACAAAAATAGGTGTTCTGGTAGAGAGTCAAATTTTATGTTCATACACTCACACTGAAATTTCTCTTTTAAACCAAATATTGCATTTTTAAAGTAGCTCAAAAGATAGCCCTCTTCCCTGCATGTCTTCCCTGAACACAAATAGCCAGCTTCATCACTGAAGAAATACAGCAATGTAGGTAATACAGTCTCCATTCTCAGGAAGCCTTTTTGCACTGGCTTCAAGCCAAAGTATCTCCAGAAAGACTGTCTTAAAAAAATGCTAATAAAATAATAAATTCAATATTGATGAAAACCCTGTGCTGCTCAAAATTATAATTAAAGAGCATATATTAAAATATCACTATTTCATGGACCTGTAAGTATATGAATAGTAAAATACTTAGCTGACTCCTAGAATAAAAACCATCCTTAGATTTGTAGGAAATTTGCCTCAAATTCTTGACATAGCACTAGTGTTGTCAAAGAATTAATGTGTTATCATAGGTAAGCTGTAGGTGTCAAAAAGATGTCATAATATGCTGCTTTTTAACAAGAGTAGTATATTTTTTATCCATTTCATCACTTTCAAAATTGAATGTCATGCTGAGAAACCTTCATTTTATACCATGAAACTAGAAAGCAAGGACTTCCTTTATGATAAATTTACAGGTACTCTTAGATGACATCTCCCTAGAGGAAGTCACAGTTCGGTTCTAAGAAGATCCGTGTTAAAAAGGATGCTGCTTCACCAAACACGCAAACAGAGCTCCTGATATCTGCAACAATAATAAAATCCCCACATATGATGTGGAATGGCAGTAAATAACAGTAGTAGAAAGGTGTCTAGATAACCCAGACTTTGCCACTCTGAAACTGTAGCACTATGTTTTGTTATTTAACTAGAGCAATGACAACGGAGAGAAAAACCTCAGAAGGGGAAAGTGCTCTGAGTTTGCTTTACCTTGTTTCTTGTATCTGGTGAAACCAACAGCATTTCAATGGAGGAAAACAAAAAATTGCTTTCAGCCAACCTTGATGAATCTCTACAGGCTGTTGCAGAGATCCCCAGTGCTTTCAACTCACTGATAAAGGTTTTTGGGGACAATGCTGGTATTTTGGGGGCTTTGCTGCTTGCTATGTTTTGAAGCTATTTTTGAAGCATAGCTGCTCACTGTGTTTGAATTTGACATGGGTAGATTATGACTGTTTTATGCTCCTTTATATTGTTTCTACATAGTACACATACATGAAGGATAACCATTTCATCTCTGATTTATTATAAACATACATGATATCCGAGCAACTCGATAGATATAATGAAGTACTGTCAAATTTTGGGGGGAGGTAAGAGATTACTTTTGTTTAAGGAGTAACGGCTACAGTTTTTTTGTCACCCCCAGAACAAGACTGATGACCACTTAAATGAGATATCAGTTCTATTACTATGGATATTTTGCACAGTTTTCCTTATAGCTCAGAGCTACGAAAACTATTCTAGCTTACATTTGATCTCAAAGAAATAATTATTGGAAATTGAGCCATTCAGTACCTATTCAACCAAAAAACCCCATAATCTGGGTACACTTCTTTCAGTATAATTCACTTAAGCTGTATTTTAAATCCTGTTCTACGTATTCTGCAAAAACAAAACAAGACATCTTCAAATCTTGGTTTCTAGTTGTTTGATAAGCTGATATCCAAATATTCAAACTATTTGGGCTGTTCTCATCAGGTAACACAATGACACTCAGTGATAATGCTTGTATACTCTATCACTGTATATACATTTCAAAGTCAGTGCTACAAATTCATAGAGACTTGAACATATTAAACACCAAATCAACATTTCTTTTCCTCAGAAAAGACACACAGTAATTCTTCTGTCTGCCAGTATGTGAAACACACCACTATTTCGTTTACTTCCAGATTGTATCTGCCCTGAGGCACGACTCTTTCTTCTGCCATCTAGCACTTCTGTAACTCATTCATCCACTTACTTACAAGAAAGAGCAGCTACTTGTGAAAGATGGCAATAGAAAAGATCTTACACATTCTTATCAAAAAACAGTATTCACATGAGACTGCCTAACATGAGACGTCAAACTCCTGTAAACATCAACATTAAAGGAAGTTTGACAGAATTCAAAGAAAAGAGCCTTCACCAGGAAACACTGGAGGTGCAGAGACTCAACAAATTCAAATACCAGGCTGTTCTGAGAACATTTGTCTTTTTTTCTACAGTCTATAGATACACCATAGTTACAACAGAACTTAGTTCAGCAGAAAAAAACTATATTCTGAAAAGAAGTCAAATAACTTGGCAGAGATTCTGCAATTATTATTATCCTGTGGAAAAGGAAATCTCCTTGTAGGTAACTCGGGATGAATTGACTTCACGGCCATCGAGATTATGAACTTACAAAGAAGCTGTCCTTCATAGGATTTAAATTACAGAGAGAGAGCATAACTGGACACAACAGATACCAAACAAAATATTTTAATAAATATTTTAATAACATGTAACAGCACAGTAACAGTAACAACTGTTAAAGCGGGACCTGTACTAATATAGTGAGCATTAAAATATGGTTTAAGCATTGTATTATACTAAAATTAACCTATAATGTCCTTATTTTGAGACAAACCCTTGCTATGGTGCTTTTAAGTGAATGAGTTCTGCAGCCAGTTCCAAGTTTCACAGTAACCAAGTACAGCTCCCCTGGAGTCAGAAATCATCAACTCTTTACACAGGCAGGGGAAGCAGCACGGTTTCAGCTGTGCTGCTCTGTGACACAGCTTGCGGTATGGGTTTTACAAACACCCAATTTCTGCATTGCTCTCTCTGTTTCGTTCTTGAAGCTTTCACTGCAATAATTTTAGACTCATTCGTATATTATGTTTGTACAATGCCTGTCACAACAACATCCTGCTGAGTTGTAGTCTTCCTGCATTTTTACGATGTCAGTGTTTAAAAAAAACAGCTAGCCTGCAGAACTCCATCTGAATGCCTGTCTGCAAATCCCAGCCTTCAAAACTTACAGGATATCCAAAGCATTCAGCTTTGTGGCATTCCTGGGTATGCACTGCAAGACTGCCATTAGTCACTCCCTCTCTTCCCCAGGGCCTCCAGTATTTTCAGAGTATTTTCTCCCCTCACTCCTCAAGGACAGAAATGGAATAAGGAAGGCTCCAAATGCTCCTTTCTAGGGAAAAAAAGAAGAAACATTTGCCAGTGGCTAGCATCGTTCCTACCAAGCATTCAGGATTTAGAGAGTTCTCATTTTTCTAGCATCACACAGAAAACTCTGCCTGCATGCTCATACTTCCCTCCAACTAGGTAGCTCACTCATGGACACAGAGGAGGAATCTATCTCCCTGTCCATACTTTCTAACACTGGGCTACAGTGTAATTTTTCCACTCCTGTGAGAATATAGAAAAACACATGGATCATCTTCAGGTTTGTTTAGGGGCCTCAGGTCCTTAGGCTAGTTCTTCAAAAAAGGCACAGGAAGACGTCATGTCTTGCAGCAGCAGAGTGAAGAAATATTTATCTGCATTTGTAAATGGCTTGTGCAAATTCACATGGATTTATGAGAAGGGTCTTTTTGTTTTTTTAAACAAGAAGATTTACTGAGGATAGAAGAAAAAGAAGGGAGTAGTGTCAAAGGCAAAAACTCCTATCTGAAAGAAAACAAAATTCACTGCAAACCATATGGAAATAAAGTCATTATTGTAGATACACCTGTCTGTCTACTTCTCTCCCTTTGAAACAATTATTTGTGTCCAGGATCTTTTAAGACAGTGATGTCTTAGTATTAACTGCTCTAACAAAATCATGGTAACATCTGCCATGTGCTTACTTGTCTATACCAGCACTGCTGTTGATCCTCCTGCAGGTCACAATTTAAGATGATTTAAAGAGAGAGAGAAGCATCTGTTTTTCATTGCTTATCCAGTCTTAGTCTTCTTGGTAATAACGTTTTCACTACTGATAAAACGCATAGAGAATGAATTGCATTTACAAATTGAACTTACATATAGGTAAACTGCACAGTATATACGTATATGTGTGCACTCACCTTTTGTACTCAAAATAAATACAAACAGATTAAGGAAGAAAGGTCAAAAGAAATCTTGTGTAAAAGTTCACTGGTTTAAAATGAAGTTGATTATATGTATTTGTCATGAAGCTGCACTGTATACAAATAACAACACCAAGTGTTTTTGACTTGCTAGCTGTGTAAGACTGATGTGAGACAGTGAACAGCCTGGCCTATTAAGGTTTATATTTTCAGAAGCATTTAAAAGTCAGGTCAAAACTTAAAAAAACAGGGACTGATGAGTTGTACTGCCACAATGAACAAATAGCAATGTGCCCACTGACCCTGTCAACATCACTTCTGACCACTGCTGCTCAAGAAGAAAGCTAAGGAGTGCAAAAGCCCTAAATCAAAACACACATTATTAGAATATAGACATTTTCAGGAATGGATCATAAAACAGTTTCTTAGACAGTTATGTATATAGTTAACGGAATATAACTCATCTAGATAATAAGACATGAAAAGAATACATTTGGTTGGAAATTATAGCATGCTGCTGGTGGTAATCTAAGGCATGTCGCGCACAGCCAGAAGAACTTAAAGGCTCAAGAAATGCAATAATTCATTGGAAATGCACCGTCCAGAGCATTTCAGTGCTAGTATGACTATAGGAGTAAGGAGGGAAGTGAAAGCAAGAATATACTGGGCTCGTTTGCCACTGAAAGGAAGTTATGATATACAGGGTATGCGCAGTGCTAATAATGCAGACTGAATTTGCTTCCTTGGTAGAGAGGAAGCATGTGATTTTCACTGATGCCTGCAGAAACAGAAAAAAAGCTGAAGTGCAAAGGATCATATGATGGAAGGAAGAGCTAGTATCAAGCAGTTACTGCATTGAACAAATATGCTTTCAAAAGAAATCTGAATAGTCTGCCATGAAAAGACATCCATTAAAGCTGTAGTTACTTTTCTACTTTAATCTAGCAAAAATCCAAAAAGGACAATCACACTTTTCTCTTGTCCGAAGTAGCTCACTCCCATTGCTTCCCCTTCTGTTGGTAGAAGTGGAGATCTTTCTGAGCTGGATCTATTACTACCCTGCTCAGGATGTGGCCACATGGATGCTGATACTGGCAAAAGAGAGTTGGGGGGGAAAAAGCAGCTGGCATTGAAGAAGTAGGAAAGGTACTCCCCTGTCAACAGCCATTAGCTTTTGCCACATTAAAATAATCTGGCTTAAAGTCAGGTATATAAAACGAAGCTGGAAAAGGGGAATGATCTATATTATGTATTTTTTCAAAGACAAATCACTGGGCTTTGAACCAAATCCTGCCGTTTTCCAAAATGTACTTCTGTTATTTTCCCTTTTATTCTTGCAGAAGGCATCCTGTTGTTCCATTGTAGAGACATATAAACAAAATGCATTGTCCTTTTTAAAGACTGAGAGAAGCTGCTGGCTCAGTACTACAAAAGAAGGTGTCATGGGCATCTGGGAGACATTCTCAGACACCAGTTTCAAAACAGAAGAGCAGGGAGGGCTAGATGTAGAGCACTCATGAGGGGACTCCTTAAAAAAAAGGGGGGGGGGGGGAATTAGATAGTCACTAATTTGAAAAGTATTTTCCCCATAGAAGCTGAAAAATACAGTTGTCTGATCCAAAAGAATCAACTACAACCATTTTAGGTGACGTTGAATGTTTTGTTCCTTTGCTCTTTGTTGAACAGGAAACAAACACTGATCAAGATGAGAGTGGGCACAGAATTTGGGTGACAGAAAAAATAAGAAGCTTATGTCATATACAAGGCCTGTGTAATATGCTCGCAAACTCCTGTGGCCTGGTCCCTCTCCTCTGTCTAAGCTGAACTGGGCTGTAAAGTACTGACTTGTTATCACTTACTAATTCTTAATTTACATTAATAAATGAGAATTTAATTTAGTTTTTGGAAATTGCTAAAGCTCCCCTAAAAAGGAAGTAGTTCTTGAAATATAAGTTCATCTCAAATGGAAAAAAACCCCAAATATTCAAAGTATTTAATATTTTATGGTGTTTTTTTTCTAACTGATGTTTAAACTGCTCAGTGAATTATATAAGAACCTTATCTTTTTAAATAAAAAGAAATTTTGTCCTAAAAATTCATCATGTTTTAATTATAACGAAAAAAAATATTTAATTAAATAACAGGCAATTTACTAAGACCCCACCTGGATAATCTTCAGGAATTTACCAGCAGTTACTTATTGGAACACACAATAAAGATGATATAATAATTTAATATTGACTAGAGGACCTTCTGAACTGAGGTTTTCTGTATGTCTCAGGAGTCATCAAGGGAAGGGGTGATGATCTCAGGTTTGTTCTGGAGTAGGGAAGAATTTATGAAATCTCAATGCTTCTGGCAGGATAAGGAAATCATTTTCTGTTCAGGTCTACTGAGGACTATAACAATAAAAAGCTGCATGCTAGAAAAATATCAAAAGAAAAAAAAGTGCCAGAAAATATAAACAGAACATGCACTCCATGTGCAGAAGAAGCAGCCAAACATCTTATACTCAAATGCAGCTCATCATATCCAACATATGTCCACAAAGCAACCTAATGCTGGTTTAGTAGTTGAATATTAATATTTGGAAGTCAAAGCCAAAAGAGGTAAGTCTCACAGACAAATTAATGATCTGAAGAAATAACTACATTTCTATCACAAATAAACTATGATGTCATGCCAAGGACAAAAATCTGCCTTATAGATCTCATGTTACACAGTAGACAACCAGGAATGTCTGATTTACAGACCTCACAAGAAAAAAATGCAAACTGTGAATGTGCAACAGAGTGCATGTAACCTGAAAAGACAAGTCATCCAGATGGAAAAGATGCTCTATAAAAGTAAACCATTCTGCACAAAAGCAAATGTCCTGTACAACAGAAATTTGTGGATTTGCGGACATTTGCATTCTTATAACAAAGGCAGAAGTCAGCTGTCAATGGATGTCATAAATCTTCACATTGTGGGATTTTAGGTAAGACAATCAAACAAAAATGAGTTTCTTCAAGGGATATCTCATGATGGTCCATAAGATGATAACAAAGACGTCAACTGTATCTTCATATGCTATATGCAACCCAATGAACTGGAATCATTGACAGCCTCCAGAACAGTGTGCAATTAGCACAGCTGGGGCTGCCAACTGATTTGAGCAGAAGCACGTATCTTACAAATGAAGTGCATGAATAACCAAAGAGCTACACACCTTGCCAGTTCAGATCAGTAGTGCTATATTTGGACTAGACTTATTCAAAAGAGAACTGAAAAAAATTGCATCTCTCTCAAAAATTGAGTTTCATATCATAAAAAGACCATAGAAGTCTTCTTGTCTTTGCTACTTTCAACACATAAGCAAAAATCATTAACTGAGGTGAATTCAATACTATATATACTTCAATGCACCAAATGGATAAGAATGTTTGAAGTCCACTAAGAAAATATGATACCATGTTTCCTCTAAAATAACGCACAGCAGACTTGTGAGAGAGACATTTTTTCGCTAATAGCTCAAAGTGAAAGTTTTCAGTTGGTCATAAATTATTTGCATATAAGAACACAAAAATAAATCACATAAATTCTATAAAATAAGACGCTATATCTTAGCAGAATTGTGTATAATCCAGATACAGGGAGTGAAAAATTAGTGCCATTTGAGTGTGGCCTTACTGTAGACTGTACAAGCACCTTCTCTGATCATCTCCATAGAGTTTATGATTTTGATCTGGAATATTGCCAGATCCAGCCATGTTTGAAGATAGCACACAAATGCATCAGACTAACAATACTATTCTGAGTAAAGACAGCTTCCTCATCTCCACAGCAATATATCAAGAACAAATGAAATTTATAGACAAATACCACAAAGGGAAAAAATGGACACCATCATTATTTTGGTCGGTACATTATTACCTTATGAAAATTCAGACAACTGAATAAGTAACAAAAATTCTTTACATACTTATACAAATGACCTACATCAAGCAAAAATAATCAATCTCACAATAAGAAATGAAAGCTGAATCTACTTTGTAAAAATCCATCTTGCAGCTTGGGAAACATTTCCTATTCTGCAGTTGAAAAACTGGATATGATAGATTACGATATGAATAGGGTAAATTTGAATGTGCAGTGTAGATTTCCTACATGAGGAATGTATGCAGTGGTGTTTATAGAGGTATCATATTTAATTCAGCATCATCCTTCTAATCTTTTCTCTTGAAGGCTTACTATTTTAGCTTAATTTTAGTCTGCAATCCTTATACTTCTGCTTCCTGAAGCAGACATTATCATTCATAGCAAATGATGGGGTATTCTTAATTTGGAAAAAAATCTTTTTAAGTGCATGAATTAATGAAAAGAATTCAGATATGTGCCAAACTTAGGTACTATCAGGTGTTTTGGTTTGTTTGTTTTGTTCTGTTGTTATCACTGTCTGCTTTTTAAGAAATGCATTGTTGTTTTATATTTTTGAGTAAATACTATCATTTGTGTTATGTATACAGGCACAAAGAAAACCAATCAATATACCACTGGTTATGCATTGCATTATCTATTTTTTTAAAAAATTACCACTTTAGTATTAGCCCTGAAACTGTCCTTAGACTTTATTTTCAAATCACCATTAATTTTTTACAATGTAATTCATTTTATAGCAGCACCATAGCAAAACATTTGTGTCATAGGTAGAGGTCACCTAGAGTCTACAAAAGGACAGAGGCAGAATTCTGGGCCTAATTTCCCCTAATTTCTGTTTTGCAATTATATAGTTCCAGTCAGGAATGATGCAAGGACCATAAAATAGAAAAAGATGACATGCAACCACTTGAGCCCAAACCAGCCAAGGTTGCAACTTAAACCAGCACATGTTCTCTGATACAACAGGTCTTCATGCTGTCTGTACATGTACCTCAGAAGTCCCTCAGGACTTGAAGGTAAGACAAAGAGGCAAGTATTCAATATCAGGTTATTAACACGTTTATTGGGGTTGTGTAACCATTTTCTAACAAAAAGTCATTCTGAAGAGAGTGACAAGGTTTTCTCTTAATTCTTTTTCTTTTAATGTGTAATTGCTTGCAGCAATTACAAGATTAGGACAAAATTAGAGTTTAGGTTAAGCTCATTTTGTTTAGACGGCTTTTTATTTTTTTTTGTTTATGCACAGATACTGGGTATGGAAAACAGCATCCTGTTTTATTCAGCTCAGTTACATGTATCATTGTGCAATTGCTGCAAAGATTAAGAACAGGCAGATTATTATTATTATTGCTCTTACATTCTGAGGACAATTTTAATTTAATCAAGGTTTCATAGGTAGGTATCTAATTTTCATGTTTTAAAAAAATTTTCTAAGGTAGCTACATCAGAAACTCTTCATTTTCTTAGCTAGAGATTCACACCTCATAAATAGTTTATTTATGTCTTCATTCTGTATGGCCTTGGAGACAGTCACTTATATTTATCATCTTTCACCATGAAGGTTTATTAAAAAAAAAAAAGAAATTAAAAAAACCCTGAACAAAGTACAAATTATCTGTGCAAACCGTGTATTCTGTCACAGGAAAGCATTAGGTCTGGGCTGGAATATTCAGATGATTAGGTAAACTTTCTTACCAATGAAATACAGGTCATTCAAAGCTGAAAAATGCATACCCACTCCAAATTATATAGGTAATATGCAAAACAGTAAATTTGCCCAAGGCATAGCTGTGGGTACTTAGTGATTACATGAACGAGCTGAACCTTAATTTTTACGTTCCATCAGAAAAAGCTATACAGTCCATCTAACACTATACTGAAGTATTGGTTCAGCTCACTGGCTCACAACTCATAGAATCACCTATTGAATCATTAATGCTACCTTCTTTCTTTGAGTTCTCTTTGGAAATTTCTTGGTCAATTAGTCAATCTTAAATTTGTTGGCTCATACAATGTTAAAACATCACAGACTGAGAAGGTACTGTTCTGGGGTCCTACTACTTTTCCTGAGTACAAATCCAAACATGGGTTTGTAAAATAGTGAGAGGTGAATACGATATTTCTTAGGCATCTAACTGTCAATGGGAATAATGACTACTGATAGAGCACATCATATTTAAACACACTGAATGATCCAAACAGTAACTTAATTAAGAATCCAAGAATTATATTTTTTTTACCTGAATTGTACCAGAACTGCTATATTTTGTTGTACAACAGACCATATATTTACTAAATAAAATAATATTTCTCTATCTCTGTTTTCATTCAAATACAAAGGAAACCATCCTTCTAATTCACTGCAATGAGTTTTTGTTTCCATGTCCTGTTGAGAAAATGTTTTAAAAAGAAAAATGAGATCCATTTCTAATAGTTTTAAAGAATTCAAAGCCATTCGGAAAGCTCTGACCTTCAGGATATTGTAGATCTCTGTATTTAGCTGAATTAGTTCTAATTAAGACACTTCCAATCCTCACAAAAGCCTTTCTCATATGTCAAAGGGAAGAAACAGCAGAGCTCGAAGCATCATTGATGCTCAAGGCCCGGTGAATAACTGGTGAATAACTCATATGTCATCTGGCTGGATATAGCTGCATAACCTTAACTGGTGATTAATCTTCCATGCTTCAGAAGTGGAATTATCTGACTACATCTTCTAGCTTTGGAAAGAAATGCAGGTGTTGCTACTTCAGTACTTCAGAAAGGATCCTCCAGGATCCTTCAGAAGAACTGACTGTGAGTTGATACTTTGCTTCCAGGTAGTCACTAGCTCATCTTTCAAGGAAAGGAGAAGAAAAGGAAAACAGCCTCTGGACAATTCCTGGGAAGACGTAAGGAAGAGGAGTGGGAGATAATTCTTCCAGAGCATCTGAAACCATCTTGAGTCAGAAGGTTTGAGTTTCAGTATCTTGGTACAGAGCTATAAGCAGGGCAGAGACTTCTGAAGACTTGTGGTTTCCTCTGCTGCGCGAACATAGCTTCGGTGGATACCGATTTTATTTTCCTTATCCTTGTAAGACAAGCCTAATAGCTATACTTGTGATCTCTTGAATCATATAGCCTTCTTCAAACTGTACTCACAATCATTCTAAGGTGCTAGCACTATGACTACGAGGAGATGTATGAGCATATATGTGAATACATCCAGCTCAGCTAGAGTTCAGTGGTTCCTTCACAGCACTAGTTTATTAATACATAGTAGGCTTAAGAGAAAACTACTTCAGAAGATGGAATGTGTAAGAATCAGAAAAAAAAAAAAAAGGCCTGCCCTACAAGCAAACAGGAACTGATGGGTATGAGCCCCAATACCAACACTGAAGGAACAATTCTTAAGCTTTTCAGAAAGATACCATACATGTTTTCCTTTGAAAAAGGAACAGTGAGGTTGAGAGTGCAGGGAAAATACTGAATTTGTATTTTCACTGAAGTAGAAAAACTTTCACTTGTATTTTCCATATTAATACCTTGATCAATGCTTCAAATACAGCACGGCTTCTTGAGAAAAAGCCATAGGCTAATGGCTGCTTAGTGGTTTACCCTGAAAATTTGGTCATATCAGTACACTCTGCAAGGGGGAATATTTATTCACAAAAAATATTCTACTATTTATTTATCTTAGGTGAAAATTCTTTGTAAAATACAATTCAGATTTTAAAAAGCTTTTTTTCCAAAATATGCTTCAACTGAGTGTAGACGTACAATAAACCTGTACAAATAATGGTGCTTAAATTGCCTATCTAAAGAAAATGGGAAAGATAGCAGGGAATTAATGAAACATTCCGCCTACTAGATTGCTTTAAGTTCTTTTACGAAGCAAACACTCAGAATTACACATTGATTCAAGTGAGACTGTAAAGTCTTCCACAGCCCCTCTCAGTGCTCTGTTCTTCCCTCAAAAAAAAAACCAGACCAAGGGAAAAAATATTTTTGATCACTGTTGCATCCCCATGCAAGGGTTTGTCCAAGGCCTTGAGCTCTGATTGCCCTGACCAGCCTGAAATCATCTTTCTACGCAATCCTCCTCTGCAACCTCTTTTCTCCAGCTCCTATGGGTTTGGCCGCCTGTACTCAAGGCCAGCTCTGACAGAGGCAGGCCACAGCCCTGCAAGCTTTTGTAACACCTCCTGCTCCCACAGCAATCCCTGTCTGCAAATCGTCATGCACTGCCCTGGAACAGTTCTCTGGGGACTGTGACCTTGTGCCCGTGGCCATGGTTCACTGTACAAATCATGAAGTTGTCTGTGGAAAATGAGTGTGGGGCAGTGAGCCCACTACAGCTTAGGGCTGACACCCATTTCTGTTGAGATGACCAGGGCTAACCTGCCCCAGAGGCTGGGGCCTCTGTCAGACCTGGCTCCCATAGTTTTGTGGCCTCTCAATTTGCCCAGAAGGCCCCAGTTTCTACCCAGTTGTGCCCCACATCAACCACTGCCTCTGCTGTAGATAGCAGGATCATCCAAAGGGGACCCATAATACCTGAGAACCCGGATACTTTGTCCTTCCTCTTCCTGCCCACCATTTTCCTATCATCCTTGCGGGCATAGTTGCAGCAGCACAACCTCATTGCTAACTGACAATCAGGATCCTTGTGCTTCTCTCTGGGAAGGAGATAGCCAGAACCTGCAGACAAAACCCTGCCTCAGGATCTTTCGGGATGCTTCCTCCACCATAGCTGTCAGTGGTGCCTAGCTGTATTCATAAAGACTTATCAAAACAAGTCCTGCCAAAGAAATGACTGATAGCCCCACTGTGCACAACTGTGCATAAACAAGTAAATATTCAATCTGAAGTGAAGTAGGTCACAGATAACAAACAGCTTGACAGCATGTAGCTGATATAAATTGCTAGCTCAACCGCTAGCGTGCTAAAGAGTCAGAGACACAATGGCTGCCTGAACTTTCTGAAAGCTGCCTGTTGCTGTACATCAGTTTCTACAATCATGATACAATCAGCCATCCAAACAAATTTGTGAGACACTCAGCTGCAAAGCTGCTACAGCAAAAACAACTCCAGAACATAATTGCAATGAAATGTGTACCTAGAAACCACTCTGCTCCACATCCACAGAATACATACAAAGTTTGTCACCTTTCACCCTTGATATATCCGTTGCGACAAAGCATTGAGAGTAACTTCAGAAGACTCTTCTGACGACTCCTGAATTCAAGAGGCTCCTGTGATAACAGCCTAGCAGTTGCGGTCCTGTTCTGCACTGCTTAAGGATGTGTGTAAAAATGTATCTCCACCCACATTTAAAACAGAAGAGACACCTGCAAAACCAAAGACATTTTCTTTGAAGATTAACAGTTTTTGCTCCATTTTGCAAACTATATCAAATCAGGAAAACACAATTCTCCAGACAGCTCCACTTAGACCAGGCTGCTCAGGCCCCATGCAGCTCAGTTTTGAGCATCTCCAAGGACAGAAAGTCTACAGCCTCTGCAACCTGTTTCAGTGCTTAAACACACTTATGATGACTTGTTTCCATTACTCTTGTCCTGATACTCTGCATCTCTGAAAAACCTCTGGCTTCATCTGCTCTTTACCCTGGTTTTAGGTATAGAAAGCCAGAAACAGGATTTCCCCTCCACCTTCCCTTCCTGTGGTTGAAGAAACCCAGCTCTCTCTTGTATGTCATGTGCAAAACTCCTGGAACAGTTTAGTGGCCTCCACCACACTCACTCCCAATATGTCTATATGATTCTTGTTCTGGGGAGCCCAGAACTGGACACAGCACTCAGACGTGGTCTGACAAATAAAGGGGACGGATCACTTCCCTTGGCCCCTGCTGGCTACAGTCCTAAAGCAGTGCAGGATGCAGCTGGCCCTCTTTGCTGCAAGAGCACATCGCTGCCTCATATTCAACCTTGCTGTGCACCATGAACTCCAGTTTCCAACAGTCTCTAGTATTGAGTGTAAAATAGCAAATAGGAAGTCAAGCAATGTTTTAATGTTTTTATAAATGATCTGGATACAGGAGTTGAATGTACATTAAGCAAGTTTGCCGATGATACTAAACTAGGAAGAGCTGTGGACTTCCTCAAGGGTAGGGAGGCCTTACAGAGAGATCTGGATAGACTAGAGAGCTTGGGCAATCAGCAACCATATGAAATTTAACAAGAGCAAGAGCCAGATTCTCCACCTGGGACAGGGTAATCCTGGTTATAGGTACAAACTGGGGGACAAGAGGCTGCAGAGCAGCCCTGAGGAAAGAGATCTGGGGCTTTGGGTTGATGGCAAGTTGAATATGAGCCAACAGTGTGCCCTGGCAGCCAAAAGTGTCAACCATGTCCTGGGGTGCATCAAGCACAGCATCGCTAGCCAGTCAAGGGAGGTGATTGTCCCACTCTACACTGCACTGGTGCAGCCCCACCTCGAGTACTGCGTGCAGTTTTGGGCACCTCAATATAAGAAGGACATCAAACTATTAAGAGTGTGTCCAGAGGAGGGTGACCAAGATGATGAAAGGCCTTGAGGGCAAGACTTACGAGGAGCAGCTGAGGTCATTTGGTTTGTTCATCCTGGAGAAGAGAAGGCTGAGGGGTGACCCCATCGCAGCCTATGACTTCCTCAAAGGGGGCAGCAGCGGGCGAGGTGCTGATCTCCTCTTTCTGGTGACCAGCGATAGGACACGAGGAAACGGAATGAAGCTGCGTCAGGGGAAGTTCAGACTAGACACTGGGAGAAGGTTCTTCACTGAGAGGGTGGTTGGTCACTAGAACAGACACCCCAAGGAAGTGTTGACGGCACCAAGACTGTCAGAGCTCAAGGAGCATCTGGACGATGCTCTTACTCATATGGTTTAGTTTTAGGTAGTCCTGCAGGGACTACAGCCAAGAGCAGGGAGTTGGACTGGATGATCCTTATGGGTCCCTTCCAACTTGAGATATTCTATGATTCTAAGTATAGATGGATGAGCTAACTAACTTTAGCTCAGATCTGGGAGTAATAATCTGCTATCTCCAGAGTGAGATCAGGAAGCAGACAGCAAACAGCAGCTAGTGAAAGGATTAACTTGATTAGATAAACTTTCTGCAACAAATTGATATTAGTAATATGTCATTCTAAAATGTGTTTGTATTTTATTCTATGCATGAAGTTCAAAGACATTGCATTAATGTGTTCTATTTTCATCTGCTTTATTTTACTTATAACATCTTGTCAATATTTCTGTTGCTAACCTACTTCAATTTTTAATTTTTAAATAACCCACTTTTTTATGAATGGAATTTGACAAAAATCTAGCACAAGCAGAGATCTACTAATATGTATGTAATCCAAACAAGTGGGATATAATAATAATTGCTGCTTTAAGCATAATGTGTTTTAGCATTTATGTGTTCACACAGTATTCAGATCACATATCAACTACCCGAATTAATTACGGATATCTCATTTCTTACTGAATCTTTCTTTTTTGCACTGAAACAAGTACATTATGCTATGCTGCCTGTGGCCTGCCAGTGAAAAGTTGAAAGCCCCCACAGCAGGAAGCAAGTGTTTTAATGACAGCTAATTTGAGTATCTGAGGAAGACCTCAAATGTGAAATTCAGAGTCATAGCCTATTGCATCATGGAAACACAGAAAGGAAATCCAGAAAAAGCTAAAATTTTAATGGAGTAGTTTTGATGCAGACACATTATAAGTCCCTCATCTTAGTGATTTTGAGTTTTCCAGCTTCAGGAAACAAGATAACAGGCTGTTATGGTTGTATTGGGACTGTTATTTCCAGAGAATGTTGCCTTAGCGGTTTCTGAAAAATCAGTCTAGAGTCAAGGGATATTAATTCTGAGCACAGAAAAATAAGGCATTAAAAAGCAACTTTGAGGATGTTAATGCTAGTTTTACTCATGATGATACGTAATAGGTGCTTCCAAACTGGGATTTTTCATTTGCAAGAGACATTTTTCTAGACTATACATATACAGCCAGTGCATAGAATAGCATTTGGCATGAGGAAGAAATGCTATGGGAGACACAGGCCAGCTTAGTTCAGATGGTGTTGCAGTATTAACTTTGCTTTGGATACAGCCAAGGAAGAGAGTGTGTCCCAGAACTGGAGTCCAACTGCCACATCAGCCAAGCTTAAACCACCACTGGGGAGAAATCCGTCCTGACATGAAATGACCTCTGCCTTTCAAATGAGCATTTACTAACAAGTGCTAAGAGTAAAATTAGGGTTGGGATGACTGTCACAAAGAATGTAGTTATCAAGGCTTGAAGCAATGTCATATTAAGTCATCACATTGATACTGAAATAAAGCGCATTCCACAAAATCAGCTAAAGTAGAATACTTCACTATGCAATTGTAAAGCACTAGGAGAAACACTCCACCATTAATGTGGTTTATCTGTCATAAAATGTCATTTTGTGATTGCATCAATGTAAACAAGGGCTAGAACTGCCATGGATAGTGAGCATATCCTCATTGCTCAAATAAAATGAAAAAGCATTTTTTTTTCTATGCTATGCTGCTAATCAATTTAATTAATAAATGTTCCACACATTTCTCTGCAGCTACTCATATTTATTTAATCGTATTAAGTAGTTTGCTTCAGCTTTTTGCCTTCCTCATTTACTTTAAGGGGAGAGTAGACTTGGGATTTGATATGGAAAAAATTTGCAGCATTAGTTATGCACACAACTATTTGCAGCAGAGATACCTGAACACATGCCCAGTCTTGAATTAAAATAACATAATGTACACTATACATATCCTGGACTATTGCAGTGTTTCTACTTCAAGCTTCAAGCTCTACTATCTGGCAAATAGGGGTCGCACCCCCTAAAAATCGGTGAAAGTGTCTCCATTGATTCAATTGGATTTCAGATGAATCCTAAATAAATTAATGGAAACTATCTGTGCTAACACATTTCATGGCACTAAGATGCTAAATTTGTCAGATAATTTGATGCAAACAATTTGCTCAGTTCCAGTACTTACTTACTTAAAGACTTCCTATTGTAGTCTCATCCTTGGCAGACCGCAATATTGGGTGAAAAAGTAGTTCTTCTCATTTGTTCTAACTCTACAGACACCCATTTTATCATGGGACATTTTAGTAACGCTTGAGAATTTTTGAACATTAAATAAAACTAGAAATTTGCACTACTTAAGAAATAAAAGTAACCAAAAGAAAAAGCTCATCCTTGGGTGTTAGTAATAGCAGTCAGCAGCTTCTAAGTGGAAGCAATCCTCTGAACAATTTACTATTCCCATCTTGAATAAGCTAAAGCTCCCACAGTTATTGTTAATAAGAAACTGCACAGGATATTTTCGGCTTGATAGATCAGATCTTTATCTTTGAATTATTCTTAAATAATCACATGTATCAACATAAAATGACCTGATCACATTTAATTTCCCACTAGGATATCTCTGAAAACCTGTTTTGTGCCCCCCCCCCCCAATTTGTGTTAGAAGGATCAAAATCACTTTTTTATTCCAGAGAGATGCACATAAATATTAAGTTTCCTCATTTGCATGTAATAAAGGTAGCACATATGCTTGAAGTTCAGTGTCTTCATAAGTACTCTGCTGCTGATTGTCCCCACATTGAGTTTTAAAATTTCTTTGCTAATGTGACCATTAAAAAGCACTGGTTGTATTACTATGCAAAGAAACAAAAAGAATATTTCTACTGTGCAAATAGAAAGTGATTGTGCCCCACCAAAGCTCTCCCTGAAGACTGATAGTTGTTAGTCACCTCACGTTCTTGTAAAGTCAGTTAAATCAGAAAGACTTTGTAGGCAATTTAGCAGAAATGTTATTTAGTTTCTTCAGGAGACAGAAATGAAGGAGGGTTGTGATACCTTCTGTTTCCTTATCAACCCTTCCCCAGTTTATAGAGCTAGGATTAGCCTGGAAGATTGAGCAGGAGTCCCTCACATCCCTGCTGGCCTTTTCAGTAAGACACCTGAAGACTGGAGAAAGAGAGAAAAAAGCAAGCAGCAAGGAAATCTCAGTCTAACTTCCATGGAGGGAATAGTGGAATAAATAATCTAATAATCTGTGACAAAGATCCATATGTCATGAGTGAATCTATTCAACTAGCCAATTCCCAAACACAACACAAGAATTTTTAAGCACAAAAGGCTGCTACATCTGTCCCCTCTGCTCACAGCGGGCAAAATAAGAAATCATAGACTTTAAGTGCAGCAACAAAGATCCAGGCAGATGCCACAGAAAAATATTTCTGATGGCATAGATAGGGTCACTGTAAAAGATTGCCTATGAGGGTTACGGCTTTAGGAACTTAGACAAACACCTGTAAGAAATTATGCATATTGAAGTAGTCCTGCTAGTGGCAGGACAGAGTAAGCAACTTTTGGGGGGCTCTTTTCATGATGTATCCCAATTTATCCTGTTCTCATGGAAGAAAGTAAGTGTAGGACTTCTAAAAAATTTGCATCATGTTCTTTTTTAAGACAAAGTTGGATTTGAACTGAATAATTTTAAAAAGTATTTGGCTTCCAAGAAGTATTATTTTGCAACCAGATATATCAAAGACAATACAAAATTACAGCCATCACATCCAAAAACAAAGGGATACCTTTAACTACTGGTGTGCTTGCCTTAACGAGCACTTTGGGCAATCATGATGGCTGATCTACCCATCCTTCAGACAGAGGGAGTTGACCTCTTCTTTGGATGGTTCAGTCATTGGACTGCATGTAGCAAATTATTTGTTATTATTATTACCATCGTAACCTGGCACCGCTATTGCTTCTGTGAGTACAGGCTAAGCAGCTAAATGTCAGAAAGCTGCTTTGAGTGATGCAGTTCAGGAAAAGGGCCAGCGGGGAGGTGGGCAGAAATGCAGGAAAAAAAACTGAGAAAAAGCAGTAGTATTATGGCTAGGTTGTGCAGATCTTCACAGTTTTAATGTGATAACACAGAATTTGCAGCCAGAAGAAAACGCTGTTCATCAAATACAGCCTCCTGCATAAGACACCACCTAGTAATTTGAAGCACTGAACCCACAAGTCGAACAAGAATGTTTTTCGAAAATGCCTTCTGTGATTCAGAAAACTTGGAAAATTCTACATACCACCATAGAAAAGTCAGTATGGAAGGTTCTCAGGGTATCCTGTAATTAGTTCATCCAGCTGTACTTTTGGTTTCTCTTTCTAGCTGTATGCAAAGATGCACATCAAGCCATCCCACCAGGAAACTGAGGTGTGATACTGCATTACAACAGACCTGGCAGCAACATGCCATGCTGATTCTATAAACCACAAAGTTCAGAAAATGGCATCCTTCTGTAACAAAACAATGCAGTGCATCCTCCTTAAATTCTTAATTATGATGGCTCCGTAAGTTACTACATCTGCCCTCTGCATCTACCAACAACAGCTGAAGAAAAAGGCAACTGAAAGTGATGTTTTCAATCACCTTCTCACTAACATAAAATCAGCCTGATGATTGTTTTAATTACATTATAAGAATTCTGATATTTTCTTCAGTAACTTCCTTGACACTGCTGAAAGCACTTTGTCAGACTGTTTCATGCCATCATATTATTTGCGGGATGAAAGATATTTTTGATGAAGTGATTTTATTTCATGCTTTATTACTGGCTTTGACATAAATTTCCAGAGACCCCAAAGGCATTTCTTTTTACACTGTAGCATAGTCTTGTTAGCAATTCAGGTGGAATAAAACCACTCAGCTTCACTTTATGGTCTTTTGCCCTGAATTTTTCACATGGCACCCTTTCAAACATAAGGAACAGTATTGCAGAACAACATTAAAATCTTATGCTGTTAATACAGGGTTCCACTAACACATTAAGCAGCATTGTATTTGTAGTCTCTTGCTTGCATGACTTCTGTACTTAGTATTTTATAATTATTTTTAAAACAATAGTGTCTGTTCAGAACCAGCCTTAATTTTTTTCTATTCTCTTAATACACATCAAAAATGCTACTTTTTTTTTTTAATTTCTCTGGAAACAAGACCATAAAGCATCACTCATGCAGTCACAAATTAGGAAAGCTGCATTTATTTTCTGATAGGCAAGTTTATTGCATTGTTTCATATATTATCAATTCTTGCAAAAGTAAATGGGAATTGAGGCCACTTGCCACCTCCTGTATATATTCAAATCTGAAAAGACTGAGCGTCATGGGAAGCAGAGATATTTATGAGCCAAGTCCTTCTGCGTGCAGGAAACATGGACAACCCTGGATGACTTCTCTGATACCTCACCTTTGTCACTGTAGCTCACTGGCCATGCGGCACAGAAGGTGGCAAAACCCCACTGTGTTTTCTAAGATGAAGGTAAAGACGCTAATGAAACAGCTGGACTTAGGGAAAGCACTGCAAAATAATATTGATGTGCAAGAGGATAAGAACCTGGAGCCGTTGTAGGATCCTTACTTTAAAACAGCGAGGTATTTTTGTACCTTAGCTGCTGCATCGAGACTGAAAATTTAATATCACCTTTTCTATCACTTCTTTTTGAAAAGCACTCACATAGTGGTAACACACCTAGAAACAAAAGCCATTTTTTTCTAAAATTGTCTGGTTTAAAAGAAGAAATTTGCATTCACACAGCCTTTTCCAACCTGAAAGTCAAAACTATTTTTCCCGCTACATGAAACTAGTAGACTACAGCCTCCTCCTTCAAAATGGCACTGATGTGTCTACCTCTTTTACATGTAGGCTATTCCATGGAAACATGACTTCTATCACTAGGCTTTTTGTTTTGATCTCTCCCTTACTTTTTTTCTTAATTGGGATAATATTTCTTGTCATGGAAACTGATTTGCTGCTACATCACTTCCAAGTCAGTGGTCACCAACCTGATCATATTCATGGAAAAGATTCCATCAATAAGGCAAACTGCTAACAAGCTCTGATTCACCTTAGATCACATAAAACATGTACACTGCACCAAAGAATTAACCACACAAAGTGACTACTTCTGTATATAAAAAAGGAAAAATCACTATCAGCTTCCATTTCTTTCCCTTTCAGAAGAAATGAACTGACATAACCTGACAGAAAGTCCTTACACATGAACATGCCCAGTTGCCACATGAGAAGGATTAGCTCATCTCACCATTGGTAAGAAGCATGACTTCAAGAAATAAGCAGCTTTTGGGAACGTGCAACCCCCAAAAAGCGTATTATCAGTTGTTCAACCCCAGCTGTAAAATGTCTTAACCATGCTGCCATTACTTGGTTATAAAATGTGAAGTACTAGAGGCGCAGCTAACAGTTGAGCAGCAGTAATGCAAGCATACCTGTGCAAAGGTGCTGTGAAGCTACATTGCAACACCCATTGCTCCCCTGATTTGGTGTGTTAAATGAATTTCTTGATGAAAAAGCAGGAGACTGCAAAGACAGAGCAATACCCTAGCCAGGTCTCCTTGCTGCCACCCTTAAATGGTGAAAATGATGGCACAGGAGCAGAACACACAACAGAAAGCAGAATCTTTCTCTTTGATGGTAACATGGCTTTTGGGCTTCTAAGGACAAATAATGCACCCCAGAAAATCTGTGAATTAGAGTCAAAACCATGCAACAGCTATTACAACTGTAATAGATAGAACTATGATCTTTCTGGCAGGAAAACAGAAGTTTGTTTATCAAATAATTTCTTTCTGAACAGAACTTACATGCACTCTTAAAACTCATCTGTCTTTCATACCCTACACAGCATCCCACCATACCAAGAGGTGTGACTAGTTTTTTTATTAGCAAATTTACAAGAAAATTGTTACATTGACTGATATTTTCTACCTGCCTGTGTTTTAAGCAGTCTGATCCTAAGGGCTGAACTGTCATTACTTCCCAGAATGCATCAAATCCTCCTGAAGGAAGCACAGTGATGGCTCATTTGTTATTACAGTTTAAGTCAGTAAGCAGCTGAGTGCAGGCGCAGGTAAATTACTACCCTCATTTTATTGTCGGTAATGTGCATATTACTTTCAGAAACATTTAGTGCGCCAGCTCACTAATGATAACAGTATGTATTAGGATTTGTTCCTACTACCTCAGTTTTTCAATCGAGACTTAGTAAACCTGCCCTCTCATTTTGTTGCAGTTTGAAAGGTGGATATGGTAAATTAAATAAAATAATAATCAGAATCAATTCTTAACTATTAAGCAGTGATAAAACAGAAGACTCCACTGCCAACTGGACATCAAAAGACTAGCTAAGAGAAAAACATCTACATGTTTTGACTGTCTCTGTGTCTAGATTTCTGCTCATTTTCTTTGTGATAGTGAATAAAATAGCATAAAAAGCTTACGCTTCTGTTTCTGAAGACCACAACATAATCTAACATTACCATCTAATGATTATGGCACACAAAGCCACTTACAATTAATTTTAAAAACTATTTATCAAATTATCTTCCCTGAGTTATAGGACTATTCTATCAGTCCAATAACCTTTTTTTTCAAATCCATGTGAGGAATAAAATCGGCTCCAAAAGATACAGCTTTCTCCTCTCTTACAGCCACTTTTTCTCACAGTAGTGGATTCAGAAGCATAAATATTTACTATTTTATGAAGAATACATTTAATTCTTCCACCATTCTGGAGAAGCAAAATTTTCATGCAGTTTACCAAATCAGATTTTTTAAAAGTATCCTGAGATAAAGTTGTGTTTGGTAATCAAATAGCAATGAGATTTTAGCTAATTTAAGCTGTTGAACAGTGTGGTATTTCACCATGTACCTTAACAAAGCCTGCCACGTGTTTCCCAGTCTTTATTCCTGTAGGTACCTTCTTTATGGACATAACCACGTTTGTTGTAGCAGGAGAAATATTGTCCACACTTCTATTTTACATATTTCAGCCCAGCCAGAATTTCATATGTATATATTGTCACAATTAAAAGACACTGTGTCTCATTCTAATGAACTATTCTTTAGGTTTTTAGTTTTCTCTTGGGTTACCTTATGCATTCTTGGTAGAGCAATCAAATAAAAATAATTAACAAAAATAAGATCTAGTTTCTCATTTGGTAAGAAACTTAGTGTCTGTTCTCTTTAAGCTTCCAGCAGTTCCTGAAGCTAGATCAGGCTGCTTCCCAGGTTAGGTAAATGTTCTCTATATTTATTTGGTAGAGCTGAGCAGGCATTTTTACTGAGCTGTATGCTGCAAAAAATTAGCCAAAACATTTTCTCCAGAGTTTCTTCTGATTCACTCTATTTCCTTTCCTCTGACCCTTCCAAAGTTCCTGCCTTCCAAGTCTACTTACTGACCTGCAATTCAAACTCATTATAAAAAAATTTAGTAGTCCTATTAAGAAAAAATAGGCTGGGTAATTTGTTGCTTTCCAAATGTTTAGTACAGTACTTCTACACATGCACATCTCTAAATCTGTGGTGTTAAACTTATTGCACATTACAGACCTTTTATTTTTCAGTCCTCTGTCTACTCTCAGTTTTTTTTTTAGTGTATTGCTCATTCCTTGATCCCATGGCATGTATCATATCAAGTGCAATATCTGCAGTCTCTCCTAGGGCACAGGGCCCTCTGAGTGAAGTCTTTAGTATGATGTCATTCATTAATTTTTTAAGAGCATACAACATTGTTCTAAAAAGTCTGTTTTCTCTAAATCCCAACATTTGGACTTTGCTTCCTTTCTTGGGAGGCAATCTCTTCTTCTGACATGTGGAGACTCAGAAACTCTCTTCCACCATAAAACAAACAGAAATGTGACTGCCAGAGCTTTCTGCAACAGGAACAATAGCTCTTACATATACAATGGCACAAAGTGGATCAGGACTGCTTGCCGCTAATATTAACCCTTCCTTAAAAGAAATAAAAAAGTATCAAGGTAAGAAGACCTTGGCCAAACACACAAAGAGACAAGCTTCAGAACTCAGGTGCAGAAACAGAAGCTGGACAAGTCACTGCTGGGAAGCCACCACTGGAAACTAACCTGACCATCTCAGGAGAATGATGGTTCCCTTCTCTGCACAAAGCCACCCTCTCTGCACATGTGCTCAAGGCACTTCTTAATCCTCTTACTTCAGATGAGAAGGCATTAGACAGTGCGTTAGCATGTGTTTAAGCATATTGAAACAACTGCAAAAAGCACCAGCATGGAATGTGCTACAGGAAATATTCATTAGGGGAAAAATGGGAGCCGTGAAGGGTGAGCGGATGACACAAGTCATAAAAATGTTCTCCAATAATTTGTTTCAATCTGTACGTCAAATGTAGCTCCTAGTATTCTGTTTGCCTGTTAGAAAATGAAACACTGAGAAAACAGGATTATAAAACCATACCTAAACATGAGGGTATTAGTGAAGTGGGTTAGAACAGGAACACATGCCTGGAAGAAAAGTGCAGGGAGCAAAGCTGGACAGCATCTGCAAATGATCGTAGTTTATCTAAATCAAATGAAGCCACTGTGGCCAGAGCCGTATCAAATGTCAGTTCAGGCAACTGAGCACTGCACACAATTTCAATAGAATGGAATAAGAGCATAGCCTACCTGTTGAATAATACCTGTGCTGGTTTTGGCTGGGATAGAGTTAATTTTCTTCACAGAAGCTAGCATGGGGCTATATTTTGGATTTGTGCTGGAAACAGTGTTGATAGCATAGGGATGCTGTCCTTATTCCTGAGCAGTGCTTACACAGAGTCAAGGCCTTTTCTGCTTCTCAGCCCACCCCACCAAGCAAGTAGGCTGGGGGTGCACAAGAAGTTGGGAGGGGACACAGGTGGGACATCTGACCCCAACTGACCAAGGGGATATTCCATACTATATGGTGGCATGCTCAGCATATAAAGCTGAGGACAGACGAAGGAAAGTGGGGACATTCAGAGTGATGGCGTTTGGCTTCCCAAGTAACCGTTACGCATGATGGAGCCCTGCTTTCCTGGGGATGGCTGAACACCTGCCTGCCCATGGGAAGTAGTGAATTAATTCCTTGGTTTGCTTTGCTTGTATGTGCAGCTTTTGCTTTCCCTATTAAACTGTCTTTATCTCAACCCACGAGTTTTCTCACTTTTACCCTTCTACTTCTCTCCCCCATCCCGCTGTGGGGGGAGTGAGCGAGTGGCTGTGTGGTGCTTAGTTGCCGGCTGAGGTTAAACCATGACAACACCTTTTATTATTTATCTAAAACCAGTCATTTCAAGATGATCCTATAGATTCGTTAGTGAGTAATACAAAGTGAGAGGCCTCCATGCAAGTCCCAGCTTCCAGTGTTTATTTAGAACCATCAGTCTGAAAGCACTGATGCTACACTTAATATTATATCCACAGGATAAGAACTTTAAACTTCTCATTGAGAAGATGTGGAATTAATTGAAAAGTTTGTGCTGTTTATTACCAAGGTCCACGTCATGCCATAGTGATTTTTTGTGTGTAAAACAGGAAATCTCTGCTCTCTCTCATTCTTAAAGTTCAGGCAAAGGTGTATCCTTGAACTTAATGATGACATTTAGTTGTCTTGTTCTGGTAGACTAAAATAAAGCACGGAAATAACAAAGACACAATATTTTATATTCTCTTACTCTTAATAAATTTACAGTGTACATTGAAATAGAGTTTGGCAACCATAGATAAAGCAGATAATAATAAAAATGTGCCATTACATATCAGCTTTTGCAAAGTTTATTCTGTTATTGAGGGCATTCTCTGCAGAGAAGGGCTGTATAAAAAAGGGTCTACTGGATGTCTACTGAGAAACAATATTGCATTAGCCCTTAAGACCACTTAATCCATTTGGAAAATAGGCAATTAAAAAATTAGCTTAGATTATTGCACTTGCTTTTCCAATATTTGTGGATTTACAGGAGCACCTTTCATATTAAAAAAAAAAAAGGTTTCTTCTTTATTTTTTGGAAAAAGACACAAGAGAGAAAAGAATACAGACACCCTTCTGATGAGTGAATTTGTATACATAAAAATTTTCAAATTCCATGAGGAAAAGCAGAAAAATATTTATACTGCTCATCTGGTAAATTAATGCTGCTGTTATCACACTCTTTCTTTAATAGCTCTTCATGACAGGAGAATTCCTTCAGGTTGGCTATTGTATCTTTTGGGGAATTAGGACAACGGGGCCCTGGTCTAATGTGCATCACTTGCTTTGAACACGTTAAATAATAAAAGACAAAGATACGACATATACATTGGAAGCAAAATTTTAAGCTGATTGGGAGCCTTGAAGATGCTGATATATGCATTTCCCTCTCCAATCAACCAGCTCTGCTCATCAGCTCAGGAAGGTGCCAGAGTCCCTCCTCCTTTGCTGTGGTCTCTGCCACACCTCACATGCCCCTCTGTGCAGAGGCTGCTTATCTCTGGTTATTTGCCCGGCTCTTGTTAACTTTGCTGGGTCCACTCCCTATCTGGCCCTAAAAGATTATAGCTGTAGCTTCAGAAAATAATTTTTAGTCAGCTCTTTTAATAATTAATTGCAACGTTCACCCTTAAAGTGCAATGAAGGGAAACCATACACAGGGGGCAACATTCGTCTGCCAAAAAAAATATTGCAGACCTTTTTTTCCCCTGATATTGAGAATGATAATAAAATTCCCCACATCTGAGTTCTCACACCTCAGGGAAATTACGTTTTCCTAGATGTATCTGACTTGTAGAGTATGGATATTCTAATGTGTGCTTCTGGGGCGGAGGCAGGGGAAAGCCTTTGCAAGAGAATCAGCACCACTTTCTGATTTTTCTGTATTAGTTATATTTTGATTTTTCAGCAATCAAAGTTTTATCTTTCTTCTGTTCTTTGAAGCTGCTCACAATGTACCTCCCAGCAGCCATACATCTGGTTTGGAAACAGAAATATTTTCCAAGGGTAGCCCCTTCTTGTCAGGATGTGACAAATACCTGTTATCATACACGGTATGGTCACTTGTGCATCACATATACAATAACTATATGTGCAATGTATGTCTGCTAAGTGCACTATCATACACTACACTACTGTTCGAATATGTTGCATTAGTAAGGACTGACCTAATTTCAAAGCTACCCACACAAAATCAGATGGTTATATCAAACATTACCTTCTAACACACTGTTAGAGTAGCCATGTTTTACCTGGCTGCATATTAATTTCAAAGCCAAACTATCAAGTACTAAGATGAACTGAGGCAATTAGTGTCATGAATCCAACATTTTATAAAACATATTACAGGTGCAGAAGCCTAAAGGGACCTGACTATATTATTTAAATTTTCATTGTATAATCCAATTAATTAAGAAGTTCCAAGAAGACTTTTCAGTTTAATGTAACCTTTTTTTTTGCCGAAAAGTTGATTCAAGATATTTTGTTTTCCAATTACAAATGCCTCTAAAATGGCTTCAGTGGGACATGTAGTAGTAGTGGTACTTCGTGTGCTAAGAGCCCTCCACTGCCTATAACCCCAAATAATTAATAATTATCTCCTAGGAAAGCACATTTAAAAACACCTTCAAAAGCACCTTCAAAAGTGTGTCACTTGGTTTAAACAAAGAAACAAAAAATCACCATCAGAAAGTTTCCCTGATGCTGTCTGTACTGCCAGTCTTTCACTGACCCTGTTCCTATGTACAGCTTTCAACAAACCAAGATAATTTTTGTCCACTCACATACTGTTGCACTTACAAGTTGGTCTCAGTAGTACTGGCCCTTTGGGTATTTCCTAGGGACTAGATGACCCCAAACAACAGATAGCAGAGGACTGCTCACAAAGGAACACACCTTAGAAACAGGCTCCTTCTTCATCTCTGGAAGTTAACGGCTTGATATTTTTAAGACAAGGCAAACTGAAGCACAGATAATATCCACCACCCCTTACTCCCCTTTTACCCCCCTCAGAGACCCTTCTCGCCAGGTAAACATGCCAAACTGGAGTACAGACACACCATTTTGGTATCTTCAGGTATTCGCAAGGGATTTTAAAGGTAGCAGGGAAGCTAATTAACAGTAAAGTTGGGACCATTTCCGAATTAACTTTCCAGCAGCGGCGTCTGCAGCCCTCCGGACAGATGCTGAGCGGCAGACACCGGTTCTCAAAGCGGGCTGTCACCTACCTTAAGAAGTCTGACGGAGGGGAGGAAGGCGGCATGGCACAGCTTCCGGATGGTCCAGTTGAGTGGCCGCGGAGCATCGGTCTGATTCATGACCCTCCACAAATCCCACCGGGAGACAGATCAGCCGCAGACCTGACAGCGCCTACCGCCGAGACGCCCGCCGGGGCGCGGGCACCCCAGGCACATCCCGCCCGCGCCCGCCGTGCCGCAGGGCAGGGCTGGGCTGGGCCGGGCCGGGCTGGGCTGGGCGAGCGGAGCGGCTGTAGCCACCGAGCCTCCTTAAGAAAGCAACCTCCTGCGTGGGAGCAGCAGTGCTCATGCACACCAAGCGTGGCTGAATGGAGGCGATCAGCCCGCTGCTCAGGGCAGGCTGCGCTGGTTGAGCGGAAAGGGGCAGCCCGCATAAAAAAAAAAGCTGCAGTGAGAGCTGCTGCTCCTGCTCTCTCCCTCCTACCCTCCTCAGAGAGCAGACAGGTTAGCCTCCCCCAGGCAAGCCGAGCCATCCGCCTCGCTCCTCCGCTTCCCTGGGCGAAAAGCAGGGCAGAAAGAAGATAATTTAAATAAAGCAAGCGGAGGGGTACTTGCACTTTCTTTCCCAAAGCATTGCGAGGAGAGGGAAACCGGCATGAGGGGAGGGGCCAACACTCAGACAGCAAAGACTGAGAGGGGAAAAAATTAATTCACTCTTGATTTACTGATACAATGGACCTAGAAAGCATAGTTTCATTGATCTGGCATAGTATTGGTGCACTAGCAGCCAGTAGCAGCGGTTAGAAGCTGTACTATAAGAGTATGAGTGTTAGCATGCACATTCTGGCAAAAAAAAGAACAAACCAAGTTCAGAATTCAGCTTATTTTAATATTAAATCTATGTGCACAACAATTATTTTAAAGACATGCAAACAGATGAACTAACAGTGCTGGGGCAATTCAAGCAAGGCAAAGCATGTTTCCATTGGGGGCAGTAACTGGCTTTCCCAGCTAATGAAGATATTCTTAATGCCAGCTCTCCAGCTAAAGGAGAAATACCTTTTCCCCACTGTTTTTTGGAGGGGATGAAGATTACATGAGGGAAGAGTTAGAAAGTGCAGAAGCAAACACCCTATAAAACAATGAGAATTTTTAATTTTGCCAGTAATGATCAGTTTTTACTCAGATTATGGAAAAAACCAGCCACTTCTCAGTCAAGTTTAAATCTCTTGTAACTCAGGTTAGAAAATACACATTCAATTTACTTGGCTAGATTTCACTGATCTGCCATTTTCATACATCCTTTAATCGTAAAAACAGTGAAGTTATCCCAGTATAGCAGGATAAGGATTGGTGTTTACACCCCAGTCTTCCTCTCCAAAGGAAGTCTTGCCCTTGTACATAATTCAATATTCTCCAAAGCCTATATATTGGGGCCCATGTAGAAGGAGCCCGTGTGCATTGAAGTGGAAGCCCAGTACCTTCATGCTTCTTTTGAACGTATGCATACCAGCCAGCTCCTCCTCACTCTACCCTCGCAAGAATTGTATGAATGTTCTTATTCAACCTCAGTGTTGGATAAAAAATTCTTCTGCCCAGAATATAATGTTCTAGAACACAGTGAAAGGCTGACTATGCACCAGAAGATCTCTCTCACCTGTTCCACCCCACAGTACAGGGCAAAATTATAAAACTTCAAAGGTGAGGAGACCAGACCATGGGTTGACTGTGGAATGGAATGAGTAGAACACCAGGAGCCATTCCCTTGTGCCAAAATTTGTGCAGATGAATTTCTGGTTATGACTGGGCAGCTAGTTTAAATTATGCATATTTAAATGCCTTCTTGCTTCAGCTCTGAATTTGTTTTATAAAAGGAGGCAAAAAACCTTGCTGCTGATAGTGAAATGGAACATGAGTAAGTAAACATGATTTTCTGAAACTACTTTTCTAAGGCCCCATTAAAGAGGCAAAATTAAGTGGGCAGAAAAAAACAATCCTGACTTTAAATAGCATGCATCTTAAAATGCGTGCAGCATGATAACTTTCCTCTGTTATAAAGGGAATAATATCCAATGATTAAGCTTTTGGGGTTAATAGTAAAAAGAATGTAAAAGATTCAAACAAATCAGAAACAAGGACTCCCAACATTCCCCAGACCATGCCTTTCCCCTGTCCCCCACCCCCCAAGCCATGCTGATAACTTTTCTTTACCTTTGAAGATCAGGAAAGAGTTTCTTGGGAAGGTACCAGACTCATCATTACCCTGACCCTTTCACATCTGTTTTGCGTTAGGCATCTGCCATAAACCAAAATATTCAGCCTATGTGCTAGGGACAAAGAAGACAGAGGAATCATAGCATGCTGCCCTTCTTTTCAATTAGTAGAATAACAAATCTCTGAGGAGGCTAGAGAGCTGAAGACAATAAAGAAACATAACAGATAGCTTTAATAAACTAAAAATAGTGAGCCCAGTGTGTCTTCTAACTTCCACAGAGCTTCCTGTCTTTGAGATGAGCTCTATCATTGCCGCCTTCCGCAAACAGTACCTTAGGGACAAGAGATGTTATGTGCTGCAGTGTTTAATACACACCAACCTTCTTTCACAGGCCTGTTTTCCATGGCCTTGTGCCTTGCCTTGTCATTTGTATTTGCAGAAAGTGAGTGCAAGAATACTAACTTCTGTCAGTGGCAGCAAGGAAGCTCGGCCGGCAGGACATTACCATGACATGGGAGCTTCACTTCCACCACAAAGTCCTTGAGTGTCTTTAGATAGATCATTTAATCCCTGCTTGGCCTTCATTTTAATTAATTTTAACTTTAATGCATGTCTCTTACCTATAAGCAATACTGCAGTGATTTTGAAGCTCTTGACTATAAATTTGAGAAAAGTCAAGAAAGGAGATTTCTTTGTCTTGGCAGCAGCCTCCACCAATTTTGGTAAGCATAAATGGTGAAGGGTTAGGAAGCAAAGAAGCAAATTCTGAAAAGCTCTTTTTCAGAGATGCTGACAACAATGGTTAAAAAAATATAGTGAAAGATTAGGGAGATGTTTTTTGTTTGGTTTGTGGAGCTTTTTATCACTTCAGTGAAAAAGTCAGAGTTTGAATCTTTTATTCTACCCTGTTGGAAAAAGCAAGTGCTCAGCTCAGCTCTTCTGCAATCTGAGGCCCATTAGGAGATGCAAAGATGTAGCAATCCCACTAGGATTTAAGCTGCTACTTTGCTAGCACTAAAAGACAGAGCTGCCACTTTCATATTAAAACACTTCGTCCCTGAAGCATGCTCACTGCACCATCAGTATTCACATCTAGTTCTTCGTCTCTTGCCAAGGAGCAGCTTTGGTACCACAAGAAGGCATAGCAAATAGAAGACAAATTCCATTGCTTCCTGCATCACAGAGAGATCACTATTCTTCTTAAACCTACTGTTCATGGAAAGCATTTTTAAGAGGACCTCTTTGTAGATTCCTGCCATTTAATGTGGTAATAATACTACACTTAGAAAGCTCGGATACAGTAATCTTTAACACCTCTGGGAATGCTACAGAATGAAAAATTGCTGAGAAGCCCATTAACTTCCAGACCACTCTCAGCACACCAGTAATGTCCAACATTTTCAACCTGAGAGCAAGCATTTACAAAAAGGTATTACAGACTACAAACCCAGCCACTGCTCTCCTATCCTGCCTAGTTAACAATTCCTTTATGAAATAAGAGACACTGTGTAAATGAAAAGAAGAAAGGGCAGGACAAGGAAACCAGAAGGATGTATTGGTCAGCATGGTAGAAAGCAACCTCTTCTGTGCGGCTGCTGCCTAACTACTCCTCTCGCATCTTTCTATTCACAGCATGCCTGAGGTATCTTTTTCTGCTGTTATCTTTTCTAAGGTATTTCACAGGTCTTCTGCGACATGCTCATATCCATTATTCCCTCTCCCCCAGACACAGACACACATATTAATGTAACGTCTATATACTTATGAAATGTTAATTAAATAATTTGTCCTAGATGCAGGCAATTTTGTAGACTGTTTCAAGTACATACAGAAATGGTATTGTATGTAGCTGTAAATTATGGCTTTGGGCAACTGACTGAAAAGCCAGAATAAAGGATATTCTTTCTGTTATCTTAAGTTTTATAGGTGTGTGATGAATATCAAATATGATTAAATTATTTTATACACCTACTCGCGACCACCTTGAGGTCGCCTTTAACTGATCTGCATCTGGCTTTTGCCTGGGAAACCACCTAGCTGGGCTACCACAAGAGATCTCAGGGTACCACAGCACACAGCCACTGCAGAGAACCAACAGACGTGGAGTTGTGAGACAGCAGGTGATCTGAGCAGTACAGACACACCCAATGCTCCCTTGTCAGAGGTACTTTCCTAGAGACCCTGTTAGATTGCCCCTACTTCCAGAATAAGCAAGTGGAGGTGAAGGCTAAAAGTCATACTTTACACACGAAAATGGAAGTTTGAGTGGATATGTCACAAGCAGCCTTCACCATTATTTGTGGTTTCACTTCTGCAGCTACTGGCAGAAAGTTTTGATAATTTGCACCATTTTACCTTCAGTTGCTCTCTGGGTACTTGTAAATCTGCCTACCCTTAACTATAGAAGCTGTATCAAGCTGTATCCTTGAATGGTGTATTTCACCACACATTCCTCTTTAATTGCAGTTTGCTGCCTTTTAGCGTTTTTCTTTGAAAGGGATTAAAACACATAGGCAAATAACACTTTTATTTTGGGACTAGAAATGTCCATGGTTGATTGTTACTTAGAAACAAATACTGCATTTTAAATTACAATCTATCTTAATTTAAATTGACTTGCAAGTGTAGGCAAGCTGTTAGTTCTGTAACCTCTACAGCATACAACAGAAATCAGGCTGCTCAAACATTCAGATTTCTGTATATGCTAAAAGTTTCTCTCCATCTTAGCCATCATGCACTGCTTAACCTTGCAGTGCATTATCTGCACTGCTTAACCTTGCAGTGCATTATCTGCACTGCTTAACCTTGTGTTAATGCTTTCTCAGTTTTGACCTGTAACCTCATTTTCGACCTGTAACCTCATTTTCACTATCATTTCCAGCTCAGATATCAACTTTACTGAGTTATGTTTGTGTGATATTTTCCTATAGATAAATGGCAAACATTTTCTAGTCTTGATTATCTTGGTAAATAAAACACAGAAAAAATATGAAACTTCATGAAAGGGAGCAAATCACCCTGACTGTTAAGCATTTCAACAAAGACCCTACACAGCAACTGTCTTGCAATAGGGCACTTGTCTTCATTTGCCAGACAGATGCAATATGCAACAAGAGCATCTTTCTCACCTCAGCTCACAGTCCTCCGGAACTGGAGAGTAATTTAGTAGTATCCTTTGAAAGTGGCAAAGAATTACAAAAATCTCTATTGCCTTCTGCTATGGGGTTATAAAGAACCAAGATAACCAAACAATATTTTCCACATGTACTGCGTATCTGCGTGCATCCCCCACACCAGCTTTACCCTCCTCCCAAAGGCAAAGGCCTTATCCTAGAGCAGACACCATTTCTTATGATCAAGCCTCCTGCAACCACGTGAGTCAGACTTGCAGGGCTGAGCACATTTGGTGTTTCATTATCCACCTGTCTGCTTTCCTGAGAATTCCCTTCCACCAAATTTTTATCATCTTCAGCATGCATCAGTGCAGACAGCTAATCCTGTGCTGCCTTTAGTACTTTCCCCAGCTGCTCAGTTAGCTGTGTACCAGTATCCATATCAGTTTGAGGAACTAATCTGGCCACCAATTGCTTATGGTGCAGGGTATCTGCCAGTGAATGGTTCAGTCACCAAAACTGAGAAGACCACGCTGGGGCACCCTCACACTCGCAAGGACTCACCCAGTGACTGACGGCCCAGAACAGATAGACACAGCAGGCAGCACCACAGAAGCAGTTACAGGAAGATTGTCACATCAATTTAACACAAACAGGTGTAGTGCTAGCAACTAACAGCAAAAAGTCCTTGGTAAAGAGCTAAAATTATGCTTATTACACAGGTGCTACAAATGAACTAACTGTATACTTGAATTTTTATTAGGAAGTCCTTCACAGAAGTTTCAGACTCACTGGAAAATAAAGCTTGCACAAGAGTTGTAAGTATTTTTTCCTCATACATTTTGAGCAGCAATGTCTTCTACCAGGCAACGGGAAGGTGACTTACAGAGCTGCTGATCCTCTGCATCCCCTGAGCAATTTGTGTTTTTCTTTTAAAGAATAACACAAGAAAAAGTGTAAGATTGGAATCTTCCTGAAATTGAACAAAAGGGGAATGGCAAAAGCTGGACCAAGTTGTGCAACAAAAAGTATTATTCAAAACCATACTTTTCAAATAAATATAAATGACTCCTGTGGTCTACTTTAAAATACACTTTCAAACTGCCCACCTTAATCAAGTGTATTTTTAGCACTTCACAGGTTTTGTTTTGATTTATTTTTAAAGTCACATACCAAGTCCACATACATTCTTGATATATCCTGGGCTCACAAACACCTGCAATTTTACACCTACATTTTCACTGGGACAATTATAAGCACATCTGGACAGCAACAAACTCTGGACGGTGTGACATAGGTGTCTTCTATAGTGTCTGTTGCATTCATTATGTATTTGCATTCAGTAGCACACTGGGGACAAAATCAAAGTTTGGGGTCTTTAGACCGATCACCGATCAAAGCTATAGGAAAAGTAGTTAACGCCCTCCACAGACAGTAATCTATTTTCCTATCCAGACACAACAGATGGGTGACACAAAAAGTGCCAGATGAGGGCAACAGTAAAAAGAGCATCAATTGTATCAAATAAGATGTAGTCTCGGCTTGCACTTGCCTAACCACTTCCTGGGGATGCTGTTTGACAGCACCAAGGCAGATGCCTGTAAAAATTAGAGAAATGGTCTGCACTGACTTACTAAAAATCCTTCTATCTCTGACAGAAGACTCAAACCTATCAAGCACATATACCACCATTAAACATGACATTCTCTCATAGTGTCTTATATTATAGGCAATTTTTTACTGGAGTCTGATATTGCATGTAAATGATATATTTCTGAAGCCCTGTGACTGTAGATACCTTGGAAAGTACTAAAAAAAAAAATGCCCATCAGGAGGAAACATTTTCCAGTATTTTTTTTCTTGGAAAGATAGAAAAAACTCTGCTTGTCTTTTTTAAATTCCTTTTGTTGTTGTTGTTGTTGTTGTTGTTATAGGATTTAAACCCTTTTCCTCCTCAGACATAAAGCATAGTTTAGTTCCTTGCTCAAAAGAAACCACAGAAATTAGGAAATTAGAAACTGAATCCTCATTGTTATTTTTTACATTTCATCACATCTGTTTCACAGTTTATAGATTAATTAAATCAGTCCATTTGAAAAGCCATCACTTATACTCCAAAAATGCTAGCCCAAACTGTATCACTTTGGGGAGGGATTTTAAAATATTTTTTTGTGAACCCCTGTACTAAGTGAGTAGCAACAACAGTTCCCTCTTCATGCAGTTCTAAACTCTTAAACTAGACAGCAGAGTGGAACTGGAATATAAAACTGCACTGCAGAAGAATCTATCTTTTTTGGTAGAGCACAACTGTAGTACTCATGACAGACTAACTACTCATTTATTTAAGGAGACAACCTGCCCATGCTTTTCCACATCTCCAAAGAGAATACACATAACTATTCAGATGTAGCAACAGCAGAATCCGCAGAGCAAAAGAAAAGAGGATTATTTTTCTTAAAAGTGTCACTCAGTTATGCAATTGGTCTCTGCAATAGCCTTTAAGCATGCATTTTCTAACACTGCACTGTGCTCATGGCTCCCCTATCACTACTACAAAACTCTAGCCACTCATACCAACACTAAATGGACAGATCCCACTGGCAGTATAGAGCTGCTGGAAAGCTTTTCTGGAGGAGCTTTTTTGGCATACCTAGCAAGTCTTTTTCAGGTTAATGTCCTCATTGTAGACTGTCCTGTAACATCCAACAGGCATAGCATATTAGTTATTTTTAAAGCACTCTGTTATTTGAGTCCCATGATTTGTACAATTCTACTAATTCTACCTCTACTTACGAATCCTTGTTAGTAAGATTTTCAAATCACAAGCAAAGACAGTACATGTATATTGTATTTTAGACCCTTTCTCTACCACTAGAACCTGAAAATAAATTTGAGAGATGGCAATTTCATAATGTAGTAATCCCATGTTCTATTTCATCAAACAATGGTGATGCCGGCAGCCTTAACAAAGGACAGATTCTCTCCAGGACTGTGTGATTTCACCCTCTCTTTCAAGTTTTTAGCACTTTCTTAATATGCTAGGTCAGAAAGTTTGGCTTTGTGATTTATGCCTTAGTCCCAGAAGGCAAACAAACAGATTCTTCCTGGTTTGTTGGTACTAGACTTTATGCCTCTATTGTGTTATGTATAAGGTATCCATTGTATTTAGGACACAAGTCATGAATTATTTTTCAGACTCATAAAAAAGACTTTCTGATTCTTAATGGAACAGAGCATCTATGGATATGATTTACCTATCATTTTACTACAGCTGTTAAGCTAATTCAGAGGAGAAGATACTGAAGACTGACTATTGAAGCTGGACAAACATAAGCAAATTAGAAATTCTTGGGAGAAAAGCCTTCTGGAAAATAACAATGAACATCTGTACAAGTATTTGCATCAACATCTTTGATACCTGTTTTTCAAAAGTATTTGATGCTTGATACAAACTTCAAACAAGCCAGCTCTTGGAAGTATATTTTCACATGTGGAATTTTTAATAAATTTTTAGTTAACATAATGTTTCTGTGAAAAGAACTGCACAAATTCTAAATACAATCTCATTTTCCACCACAGTTCATGCAACAAGCAGGAGATGATTAACATTTTATGTACTCTTGGAAGAAATGTGATTTTCTAAATAACTGTTAATATTTTGTGCTTATTCTACAGAAATCCTCCATTTATCGTCTTTAAGGGTTTGCTTTGTTTTGCTTTACTTTATATCAAGACACACCTGGTTTGAGAGCTCTAAACTAGCATGTCCTCTGTTTGGTGTTCTATAAAAATCTACAGATCAAAAATGTTAAAAGCATTATTTGTTTAGTATACTTTTTTTTAAATTACGGTGAATTATTCTCAGCAATCTATTTTCCTATTTTTTTTTTTATCACAGGCTTATCAGTCTTTATCACAGGCTTATAACTTTCTGTTTTATAATCACCAGTAACAGAAAATCACATATTAGGGCATTGCCTCTTGCATCACTGATATAGCAGAGAAGGGGAAGCAAAATATAACATATGATACCAGAAGGTATCTACTGACTTGAAAGTGCCATGAATTATTTAGCTTATCCAGCTACATGTTATAATTACTGTATCCAGTTTAACTACTGGGAGACAAAAATGCCTGCTGAAATATTTTCAGACCTGAAAGCACTGCTGGGCCTTGTGCTAGACAAAAAAGCCTAACTTTCTAAACTGATGGTAAGCAATATACAAATTCCACTTCAGGCATACTTGTTACAAAGCAGGGGTCAAACAGGTGAGAGAAAAGCCCAGGGCTCTCATCAGTGATTTTGACATCCATATAAACCTCAATGTTTAAAAATATTTTGAGATGATGAACAGGAAGAAAAATAAATTGTATTTAAGCGCAATCAGAGTAGCCAATAATGACCCTAGTTACATACTACATCTTTTTTTGGAAAAATCTACTTTTATGTACTAAAAATAAATTGTCAGACTCATAACATATTTATAAAGAAAGCCTTCTCATGCGTGTATCCATGACAACCTAGATTTATATTTTGAGCTCCAGAAAGTTGTTACAGCACAGCTTACATAAATTACTTTAAAGAATATAACAGGATAAGATGGTTTGCTACCTGAGGTATTTTATTTGGCATAATATGTAATATTTCAACTACATTGAAGCATACAGGAAAACAAAAGCATTGTGCAGTGGTTTGAAACCAGTCTTCTCATAAAGTAAACCTATTTTTAATAGAAGGAAAATGTAGAAGCTCTTTATGACAAAGCACACTGGAAATTAAAAAATCCCTGAAGACTTAGTAATTGAATATTAGCATGCCATAGTTGGGAAAGCAAAGAAACATAACAGAAATGTGAAGTATACATTGCCTGAAATAAATAAAATTCCTTTAATTTACACTGGTATGCTGCCTACTGGGATTCCATCTGGACTGCTTTGGGCACAGGCAACCTATTCTTTTTTTTCTCTCTTACCTAGGGAAAAGGGCCTGCTTTCACTATACTGAGCATTACTAAAATTGCATTTCTGTTACAAGTACTTTCTTTTTGCATTTGACTTCAGAGGTGTAGTATATTAATCATATAATAGATTAACACAGTAGGCAATTTCCAAGTACAAAATGGAAACAGTGAGAAGATACTTCATGCAATTTTCCAAAACGAATATCAGTGACTTCCCTAGCATTTTGTTGTCAAATAAATGTATTATCTACCTTGGAAAGACACTTTGAGGGAAGAGAGAGACAATCATTTCAATAACTGTTTAATACGCTGCTAAGAATTCAAGTGCTGTTAACAACAACTACAGCCTCTATGAAAATTGTTCTGAGCAGAGCCTGCTGCTTTAGACTGTGAACCAGGAAAGCAAAAAAGCAAGACAAGCTCATAACAGAATCTTCCCTTGAACTGTCTGTTGAGAGAAAAAGTTCTTGACATCAGCGATGCAATGCTTGGGTGACACACTGCTGGGCAGCCTGGCACTGGGTGGATTCATTATTTCTAGACCCACACTGGGGCCTTGGGGGCTCTAGTCATGGGGGACCCCCCAGTGGAGAGGTATCTAGCTGAGGGCTACCCAACAAGATTAAAGTGAAATTCAATACCTCCATCAAATGCAGCAACACAAAGTTCCTCTGTAAGCCCCATATATAGGCTTCAAGGATTGCAACCCAGCCATGAGCTGTGCTTTGGAAGCTTCTCTTATGACCACAGAAAAATAACAGAGATTAGGCTGATACTGGGATCGCATGAGCTTTGCAGCCGATGCTCCTGAAGCAGAACCAGCAAGTGAGAGGGATGTTTACCCTCCATGTGTCCCTAGCTGGTCAGCTGTGGCCTTTTGTGGCCTGTTGTCTTCCCCCTCCTTTCCTGACAGGTGGCAAATAGTAGCACTATGGCTCCCCCTTCTTATCTGGAACAATGGCCTGGATGTGCAACATAAGAACCAAGAGGGTCTTGGCAGCCCCTTTGCTCTTTTTTCTATCTGTGTTAGGGCAACCTGAGGACTAGTTTTCTGTGTAAGCCAAATGTAATTTTAGTCACTCGTATAAATATTTGTGGTCACAGTTCATGCAATTCAATAATACTGTAAGAGCCTTAAGTAGGCAAAGATACTACTTTCATGGGAAGGATTCAGTATCAAAACATCATTAAAAACATATAAAACATTCACTGAATTTCTTTTTCTTGGCATGTTACAGAACATTAGTTTCTACAGCCCAGTACTACATTTTATTTAATGAAATATCATTTAGTGACACTACTCAACACTTTCTGAATTAACTAATATAGTACAAACTGGAGTCTGCCTTCAGCTTCTTTCAGTTCTCCATGAAAGAGCAGAAAATGTGAATCAGAAATGAAATCCCTTAATCAACAGCCATAAGCATTAATAATCCCTCCTGAAATTTTATGACAATAATGTGCATATATATAATAGCTCCCATGATGTATAACAGAAGGCACCTGAATGACTGGTTTACCAGAGAATGATATTGCATTTTAATTAAAAGTCCTGAGAATGCTGCTACTTCATACATGTGCAACAAGATGATCTCATGAGTCCTATGTCCTGTCCTGACCCAACTTGACTGAACTAGACACCTGTACCTATAACAAAAAGGTCATCCTTTCTAAAGAGCCTGTATCAAAAAGCATATAGAAAAGCATCACAAAGGCAACAAAACCATATTTGAATTTGTGTTATTAGTCAGATATAATCATAAGTGGTAAATAAACTTTGCAGTGGTGAAAAGGTTACACATTGCTAGATGTTTGGTAAGCATCCTATTAGAGGCAAATTTTAGAACATGTTTATGAAACTTTTATTCTTCATATTTTAGATGGTACGTTTAGCATAACTAATTAAACAATCTACTCCTCTAATATCCAATGGTTTTCCATGGAAATTAACTTGTGGCCCATTAAACATATTACCTAATGTATGCCCATCAACCAGCACAACTGACGTACATTGTTTTTGTGCAGACAGCAATGGCTCGAGGGCCATTGTGTGTAAATACTTATGAGGGTTAAAACCTAGAACAGATGCCGTGCCATGCAAGTGTGATGTTACATAAAATTCTGTGCAATTTAACTGCATTAACTGAAACTATTAAGCAAGCTTATTTGATGGGTTTCCTCTGGTGTTGACTAAAGAGACTGTCAAGCAATTTTACATGGAGGAATGGAAAATCAGCGTTTTGTACCAACATTTAGATACCATGAAGTTACAGCTATATCTCTTGTCTACAGTTATCCTCTACACAACAAATGAAGAGCTTTTCTTTTGCACTGTTTCAATAACAAGAAAAAATTACCTTGAAAGTTACAATTTTTCAAAGACCACTTTAAAATACAGTGCCTCTCTAACAGTTCTTATGAAACTAGCTTGAACAATGTCACATGACAAGGGCTGGCCACAATGAAATGTAAAACGGAAATAAGTGTTATTAGTACAAATTTCAGAGCCCAGCCTTCCACCTTGGTGCTGCTTTTCCATGTTCATCTAAGTTAGAAAGACCAACTCAGTGAAGTTACATCTGGCCCTACTTGAAATGCCACTAAGCAACGCTAATTAGAGAAGGAAAGAGACCTTTGTCAAGCATTGCACACATTAGTTTGTATTTTTAAACATTTAGGATACCTTTCATGAAACCAAATAGAATATTGTTAAATCATACAGCTGCTTTTGGAATATCATTAAGCACACATTTCAGGAACAATATGAAAGTAATATATATATAATTAGAACTGACAAAAAGAAAAATTTAAAAGGGATTGATTAATACTTTAAAGAAAAAATCATATGTCTATTTGATCAACTGGTCAAGTTATTTGATCATTTGATCAGCCAATAACAGAAAAAAAAAACCCACTTCAAAATCATGACTTTTTTAATGAACAGTTACACCCCAAACACCTGCGTATTGCAAACTTAACACAGGCACAGAGCAGGGTCAGTAGGTTACCCAGGACTGCATCCAGCTAAGTCTCGCAATGGTATCAGCCAACTCCCTCAGCAGTTGCAGGTGCATCCCATCAGGGCCCATGGACTTGTATGTGTGCAATATGTTTAAATGCTCCCTAACTTGATCCTTCTTCACTAAGCTAAGTCTTCCTTTCTCTGGACTTTTCCACTGGTCTCTGTGGCCTTGGATTCCTGAGAGCAAGTCTTACCAATAAAAACTAAAGCAAAGAAAGCACCAAGTACATTGTTTTTGCCATCTCCTGGGTCACCAGGTTGCCTGCCCCATTCACCAATGGGTCCACACTTTTCCTATTCTTCTTTTTTTGCTGATACACCCATAAAAGTCTTCCTTGTTACCCTTCAATTTCTTCACCAGATTCAACTCCAAATGGACTTTGGCTTTCCTAACCCCATCCCTGCATGCTCAGAGTGGGTCTCTGAATTCCTCCTGGGTCACCTGACCCTACTTGTACTTCCTGTGTCAGGAGCAACTTGTTTATCCATGTAGGCCTCTGCTTGATTTCCAGCTTGTCAGGAGCAGACCATTCTTGATCTTGGCGGTGGATCACTTTGAAAATCAACCAGCTCTCCTGGACCCTTCTTCTCTCCAAGACCATTTCCCATAGGATTCTTCCAAGCAGGCCCCTGAACAGGCCAAACTCTGTGCTCCTGAAGTCCAGGGTTGTGATCCTGCTTTTTGCTTTTTCCCCTCCTTTTGTGATCCTGAACTCCATCATCTCATGGTCACTGCAGCTATGGTTGACCCTGACCTTCACATCCTTGACCAGTCCTTCCTTGTTTGTAACTATGAGGTTCAGCAGAATGGAAGTCTTTGCAAAGAGGGGAGCTCTTTGGCTCCTTGATTAATTCTGTCACCAAGTTGTCATCAAAGCACTCCAGAAAGCTCCTGGATCACTCATGCTTCCTGTGCTGCTCCTCCAGCAAATATCAGTGTGATACAAGTCTCTCATGAGGACCAAGGCCTGTCAATGTGAGGCTTCCTCCCATTTTTGAAGGAGGCCCCAACTACTTCTTCTTCCTGATCAGGAAGAAGTACATGTTCCAGTCTTGAAGAACAAATCTTTTCCTATTTATGAAGCTGACAGTTTTTACAGAGAGGACCTGAGTCTTTTCACACCTTCAGAGTCTGTGGATGAACGTTTGGAGACAAACAAATACTTCTTGGCTCACAGCAATGATATCTGAGTCCTGGAGTTGTTTGCCTCTTGCCATTGCACGACTGTAAGTTCTAAGATGAGATACAGTCAGGCACATTCACACCAGTGAAGCCCTGGTTGTTCTCATTTTACAAACTAAAACCATGTTTTGTAACTGGTAGACTTTATACAAAGTCCATTTCAGCTCATGAAGTAAGTGTTTTGCATAAGAACATTTTTGGGTTTGGTTTGGTTTACAGCAACTCGAGGTACTTAACAGTCTCCTTAGAAAAACAAGAATGGTAGAATTTTTAATTGGCTGTGGTGCTTTACTGACTGTAAATTTATTTTCATACAATGTTTTTCATCCTGAAAAATTACAAAATTTAGCAATTTCAATTTTAGTTTTTTTAAAAGCCCTATTTAATCATCTCACATCCCCTTTCACTGAAATGTAGACTTATCCACAGGATATGAATGACTGGTTAGCTTTGCACAGCAACTGTATGCAACAGATAAGGAAGGGAAATGAATCCAGTAAATAAATCCTTTTCCGTAGTGCATTATAACTGGGAGGTAAACAGCATGCAAATACTTACCCAAGACAGGAATGGTGAAGGTAGCGACACTCTTAAGAGATTGCTGTGAACTGTATAAATAACCACACAGTAGAACTTCTGCTTATGCCTCACACACTAGGTCTACAAACCACTCTCCTGGCAGACCTGGATTAAAGAAGAATCAATGCAGCCACACTAGGAGCTTTCAGAGGTTTCAATATCAGAGATTGCTGTGGTTTATTAAATAGTCATCAGGTAATAAAGACCAGTGAGGATTATATGCACTTTGACTTTTTTGAGGAGAGGAATTAGGATAAATAAGTCTAAGTGGGAGCCTATAAATTTACCATCACAATTAAGCACTAGTTTATTAAAAAATTATATAGTGAAAAATAATATTGATTAGTTTATTCATGTCTGAGCCCTAATTGACTGATTATCATTGTGGAGCTTCTTCTGTTTGCTATTCTCATATAGTCACTGAGGGTGTTTTGTAAAAAGTTTTTAGATTTCGATTTTAAATTATTGGGAGTGAGATAAATTCTGATGGTAACATTAATTCTATCTCTGTAAACTTAAGATAAGCAAAGTAACTTTTTTGCATATACAATCTTCTTATCGTCTTACCAAGATAGGAACAGTGACTGAGACTTGTTTAGGGAGATCAGTGTGTCTGGGAGGGCAAGAAACATGTAACAACAGAAGACTGTGACTACCTCCAATTAGATTCAGTCCATATGAAAACAAATCCTAATGCTGAGGCAGAATTATACAGGGCACCTAGGTGAAAAAAAGCTATCCTGAGTAGCCCACAAGACATTATTCAACATGTTTCTAGTGAAAAGCTTTCCAAAGGTGTCAAAAGTATACTTTGATTCAGCTTCCTTGCACAAGAAAAAAAAGCCAACAACTTCATTATGATAGTGCTTCAGAGAGGAAACTCTCTAAAAAGAAACAATGAAAGAACAACTAAAAAAGAAAAATGTCTGAAGACAGCACAGAAAATATTTATTAGCAACTTGGGTCAAATGCATAGCACCTGTCCAAGAAGATTTTAGGAAGACCAAGATAAAGTCTGCATGGCACTACAGGATGTTAGAAATAAGAGGGCATCTTTAAAAAGCCAAAGTCATATTTAAGGAACAATAATAAAAAGGATTATAAACTCTGGCAGGTTAAGAACACAAGGCAGCAAAAAGAGAATTTGAGAAGTACTTGCGGAGTATAAACATATATATATACCCCCACACACACATTTAAGCACATTGAGGAGGAGGAAGTCTGCCAGAGAGTTTGTAAAGCCAGCAGATGACTGACATAACATAAAAGATCTCCCGGAAAAGATAAGGTTATAACAGAAAGCAAACAAATTTTTCATAGCTGTTTTCACCATGGACAGCAGAATGAGCTTTCTCATTTGGAATCCTTACTGAAGAATTCCCTCCGCCTTAAAGTGAAGTCAAATGAAATAGAAAATGCATTGACAAAATGAACAATAATATAACACTAGGGGCAGATTACATTCAACTTAAGTTCATCTGGCTTGAAACTGCATGACATCAGAAAAAATGGAAGGCATCAAATCTGATGGCAAAATTTTTACAGGGTTCAGGAAAAGATTCATGGAAGAAAAGGCCAGAAAGCCTCACACATTTGTGAGACAAACTACTCTAGAACAGAATCAGATAGAGTAAAACCATCAACACAGTTTTCTGAAGGTAAGATATTCCTTGCAAACACAAGAGTTCTTTGGGAAATTTAGTATGCACATGGACAAAGAAAGTGGGGTTGATACAGCTTATCTGAATTTTCAAAAGGCACTTGAGAGAGATTTCATATTACAAATCCTTAAAGAAACTAAACCAGGAAAGCTTAAATGGAAAACTAGCAGCTAAACACTACTGGAAACAAAGAACTGAGTTGAAGGGCAAGTTTTTGCACTAGAGAAAGGTCAGCAATGTTCCACAGTGTGTTATGGTCTCATGCTATTCATCAGATTTATAAATGCCCTAGAAAAGTAAAAAATAGTGAGTGACAAAGTTTACTGATATATGGTATTAGGCAACAAAATTAAAGATGATGCCCTAATGTGAAGAAAGGCAGAAAGATCTCTCAAGACTGAATTACTGATAAAGAACTTTCATGCATACAAAGTAATGCATACAAATAAACCCCAATCCTAATTTTATATACCTAATGATAGTCTCTGAGGTGGCTTTTACTACTTAAAAATGAGATTTCAGGACTATAATAGATAGTTCCCTGAAAATGTAATCTCAGAGCTCAGCAGAGATAAAAAAAGCAAATCAGATGCTAGGATTTATTAGGAAAGGAAAAAGCTTAACAGCATAATGACATTTTCTGCTATATAAATCCATAGTACATTTCATCTTCAACATTGTGTAGGGTTTGATTCTTCATCTTAAAACAGTACATAGACTGGAAAAGTTCTGAGGAAGGTGACATTGATAATTGTAAGTATAAATGGCAATGATTAAGCTGACAAGGAGTCATTGCCCTGGGAAAGAGATAAGCAGACCAGGTATGATAGAAAGACATAAAATTGCAAATGGCATAGCAAAAGTGAACTAAAGAACTTAGTTCTTTACAAGAACTAAGAGACATTAATGACAAGTAGCTGGTCCAAAATAAACAAAAAACCTGCTCCTCTGCACAGCCTGTACTTAGTGTGGAATGCTTCGTCCCAGGACATCACAGATAGATACATAGAAGTCACTAGGATGTCAGAAGAAATTTAACAAATTCATGGGGGAAAGAAAAAGTCCATATGCGTCTGTTATATACAGAGAGACCACATCTAGGTCTGAATGGCTTTGTGCCAAAATGTTGGAGGCTGGAGAGTGTCCTTAATAAGCCTCACTGTATGGTTGTCCTGTTCTCAGTCTTCCCTGATGGCCAATGTCAGAGACATACAAATGGTGCGGGTGGACCTTGGGACTGACATAGAAGAGGCTGTTCTTGGTCGTGATATGATAACCTTTATAAACGAACATTTCAAGATACACAATCTTGACTGCTGTACAAACTTGCCTTTAAAAGGCCTAGAAATTTCTAGCCATATCAATATTTAAGCAAAAAAACCCCACCAAGCAGTATGCTGGTTTAAAAGAACAAAAATGAAGGACGCTTGAAAGCTTTTTGCCTACAGAGGGAATTAAATATTTTCCAACTCCTTCTCTCCCACTATTTGATGGAACCGTAGGTTACAATTACATTACAGACCACAAACAATGGGAAACTGTGACACCCATACCAGCAGACTAAACAACACTGTGTAGTAGTAAAAACATCTCAAATGTCAGTGTTACAGTAAAGCTCTAAGATCTGCAGTGGCTAGTGGCATTAAATTTTATTTGCAACTTGAGTAACAGCAGGCTTAGGAAATTTCTGCCATGAGTGTGACAGCTACCACAGTCAGGCAACCTTAGGAAGATGGTTACTTTGTAAAAATAGTTTTTTCCTCACTGAATCATAATGCACCTTTGTTACATGATTTATGTACTCTAACTTGTCCTTTAACTGCCTTCTTGTGATTAGCAACTAATTCAAATGAATGTAAAAGCAATTTCTCACTAAGAAAGGATTACATCTAACAGACAACTGGTGGAGCTTTTTGCCTAAAGTGTTGTTCAATAACCAAGTTTGAGAAGAACTTATCTTAGTTTGAGAAAAAGTTCTGAGCATCACCTTGATAGCCTAGTAAGGTTTAAATCTATCAGACAGAAAATAAGGTTGTACCATTGTAGGACTACTCTTGTCAGAGAAATCAATTTAAAACAAGGGTGATGCTGTATATTCTGAGAAACTTTCTCAGCATTCTTCTGCTTTTTGCACTATTGCTGCTTGGTTTTCTTCCTTTTATTCTCTTCTTATCACAAGAGTATTTGTGAATAACACAACACAAACAGATTTGCAAGAGAATGTGCAACACGAGGGGAAATGGCCTCAAGCTGCGCCAGGGGAAGTTTAGGTTGGATATTAGGAAAAACTTCTTCACTGAAAGAGTAGTCAGGCACTGGAACAGGCTGCCCAGGGAAGTGGTTGAGTCCCCATCCCTGGAGGTATTTAAAAGACAGGTAGATGCAGTGCTTGAGGACATGGTTTAGTGGCGGACTTGGCGGTGGTAGGTTAATGGTTGGACCTGATGATCTTGAGGGTCTTTTCCAACCTTAACAATTCTATGATTCTATGATTCTATGAACACATATGAGATTGCTATGGAAGGAAAGTAAGTGGTGTCTGATTATCAGGGCACTAAGAAAAATGAACTACAATAAATGAATGTACTGGAATAACTCTTCCTAGCTTTTATGAAAATCATAGGATATCTGTAAAATATTTACTCACATTCTTTCCATTTATACTCAATACAAATTCTATGTCAGCACAGCCTTGAGTTATAACTTTCAGATAACCTGGTATAATTCATAGAAATGTCACTCTTAGACATAATTTTTTCTTTTTTTCTTTTCTCAATTTTCTGACATAACTTCTTTTTCCCATAAGTCCACCGTGCTGTAACGTATCAAAGACAAATTGTCCAATTAATTAATGTTGCAATATGTTCATGGATAGAAGCTATTTAAAGTATCAAAATACTATGACTGTGTTAAATAATCAGCTTGATTATGCACTCTTCCTAGTCCATATCTTGAGCAGGCATCTTTAAATAATGCCAGTGTAAACGTGTGCTCTACAAACTCTACAACATTCTGAGATTACTGTGATACAGAGCGTGTCAAATTTAAAGGATGACAACTGAAAAGCAGGATTTGTCTACAAAATCACAGATTGGCATCACAGACTGTGTGGAGACCACATCGATGTGCATACAGATATGAAGAACATAAGAACACAAAGACAGTCAGACGAACATACTGTCTCTAACATTTGCTAAAGGCAGTGCCTATGGAAGAGTGTAAGAATAGGGCAAATGCACACATACAATAGTGAGGGGTGATGGTGTCCTAGCACCCCATACATTTACAGCTTCCTGGACTTGAGGTGGTTTGTAAGTCCTCAGCAACCCTGAAGGTGGCTTCTGTTCTGTGAACATTGTCCAGTCTCCCAGTGAACTCATTTAGCCTTTCTGTATCAGCAGCACCCTCCAGAATAGAGTCCTGAAAATACTAATGCAATCCCAATGATTTGGCCAAGGGGTCAGTTGTTGTGGAGATACCTAAAAAAAATTACTGTGAAGTTTAATAACTTCACAGAATGAATAACATAGAAAAGCCTGAACTTTGTAAAAAAGTGGGAAAAAAACTGTAAAGAAAAAAGAAAGTACTTAGATATGTCTTTTTATTAAATATTGTGCAGCATATGTATATTATCTTAATGTTCAGCATCACAAACATTTGAAAAGGTTAATTTCAACTAAAAATGGAATCTAAATAAAACACTGCAAATGCAGAGATAATTGGTTACTATTTATGAGATATCTAGTGAAAAGGAAGTTCTGCAGAAGAAACTGCTTTTGTTTTTTAAATGCAATTAAGAAGAATTTACAGGATCTTACCCCACATCCCACAGCTGATAACATGGTTCAGAACACAAACAAAAAGAAGATAACCAAAGGCCAAACCTAAAGCTTATTGAAGCTGGGGAAGTACTCCCTTTGATTTTAATAGGCATTAGAAAAGACTTAGAAGGAGCAGCACAGTTCAGAGCATCTATAATTATATATCCCTCTATATTTGCAGTTTGGAAGGAAAGCACATTTTCAGTTTGCCCAGGTCCCCTTCAGCAGCTTGTGCAATCTGTCTTAATTTGATGAGTCAACATGGTAATAATTGAGCTTCTAATGTTTGTGCAATATACTCCATTTCTTTTGGGAGTTACAATTTATAGATATCATGTTACACAACACAACACGATTTCTATGTGTAAGGCCTCACTCTCCTTGGCCAAACACCTAGACAATTATCATAGCACTGACTTGTTAAAAATAAACATACTGTAAAATCTGTCATTATTTACAGAATATAAATTAGAACTAAAATAATTTGCATATAAGAGTCTGAAAGAACCACACTAATGTGTGAGTATTCACATGCAAACTTGATAGTAAAATTGTGGCTTTTAAAAGCCTCTTCATATTAGAGGAGGCAATACAGACTGCATCTACACAGGAGCTAAAACCAGTGCAGAATATGGGAATACTTCTTCCTGGGAGTATGTCTCTGAGAGACAGTGTATATCACCTTTGTTCTGTGATTTTCAGGAGTCTCCTGCTGCTACCTGGGTGGACTTTAAGACTGTGACCCATAAAACCTAAAAAAGCTGTATACTTCACTACTTAAGTGAATGCTTCCTTCTCCATGCCATATTACCATAGCTACCATGTGCAGAAACCTTTGTATTTCTTTTCCACTTCACAAAGAGAGCTGCTGGCAGGATGTGCTACAGAAAGGATCTTTGCCTTGACAATAGGAGCACATCGCACCAAACCAGAAGGGACCTTTTGGGTCACTGAGTCTGTTCCTCTCCTATCAGAGGTCTGTAACTCCTTTATTTAATGGAGTATTATTTTGCCTTCCTCAGTATCTCATTGACCAGCCAAACATAATGCAGTTGCATTGACACTGTCAGATGGGTAAGGCAGCTGAAGATGCCTTGTAAGCCTGTGTTACAGGACTTGAAAGCTTTTTAAGTCTTGAGGCTAATGATTAACTGACTTGCAGTAAGATGGAAACACTGCTACTTTAGGAAGACAAACCTTGTCAAGACTTCCTGGTATCTCATCTGATGTTACAGGTATTTACGAGCATGTGTGTGTGTTTGTGCACAAACTGCACAGCTACACAACAATAAATATATCACACAGCACTAAGTGAATGGAATGCCACAGGACAACCACAAACTGCTGCACTATCCTACAGGTTCTCAGCTCCTTCCTCCTAGCTCAGTGTTGACATGGTGAAGAGAAATAGAGACACAGAAATTACTTGTGGGAACTAACAAGCATGCCTGAACAAAGAAAAATGTTCCCTTCTCCCATGTAATTCTGTACCTCACATTGGTATATTCACAGAATTATAGAATCATAGAATATCTCAAGCTGGAAGGGACCCCTAAGGATCATCGAGTCCAACTCCCTGCTCCTAGCAGGACCACCTAAAACTAAATCTTATGACTAAGAGTGTTGTCCAGACACTTCTTATTTACTGTTTCCATTAGACTGGTAGTTATTACAGCAACACTGTATTTGTACTAGCACAAACCTAGCTTTATTCATACAAATATAGCCCTGTAAGCCTTCACAAGGGGAGGAAGGAATTTTTTGTGCATATGCTTTACAAGTTCCACAGAAGCAACAACTAGAAAGGTTCAGAGTGAGTTTGCTCTATATATATGTAGTTTGAGATATACGGCCTATGGATATATACATATGCTTTATATCCATTAAAACATACTGGAAATGCCCCTATGAAGTTTGATTTTTCTGTACATGCATTTGCTGATTCATGATAGTTAGTATTATGGACAAGTGCAAGGACTGCAGAACAATTTAACTGTTTTAAACATTTCAGTATCCAATTAATAGTCTTTTCAACATTCTGTATACTCAGATACTTAAGAGACTGAATTTTCTATCTAGCAAGTGTTGCAAATAGGCATGCAAATAAAATTGATGAAAGATGATAGAACGCACGCTAACAATTCTTTGAAAAGTGAGCATAGTACAAATTGTGTAGGCTGGGTTTTTCAAAGAGTGAAAAACTGGTGTAACGATTCTCTGGCATTTAACGTCTCCATAAGAAGTCCACAGGCACTTTGTTCCCTTTGACTCTTGAAGGTGCAGTTGCACATTGAATGTGTAAGCTTGCTAAATCAGATTTCTCCCGTTAGAATCCTCCCCTCTCAAACTCATATAGTAAGTGACAGGATTTTCCAACCCACCGGAGATGTCAGCATTTACTGGATAAGACTTATAAAGTATTAATTAGCATTTGCATAAGCAAGAATGAGAAAAGCTTCATTGGATGAATCTATTCAATTGCTTTTTTCCTAGAAAAATATTATTGTTCTATAAATCAATGCCCAGGAAAGTGACTGATATAAATACAGTATAGATAAGAGGGAAACTAAGTGGGTAATAGACTGACATCTGAAAGGTGTCTGACATTGTGCAATGACAATGAGTACAGCAGAAATTGTACTTGAGAAAACTGGATCACGAGGAATCTACCACTTAGAATCTACACTATCTTGAATCCATACTGTATCATTTTATATTTCAGCTCCAAATGGGTAATTAGCAAGTCATTTTCTTTCTCTTTTGTGCATTTATATCCTTGCTGTCAAGCAAGAGTTGTCAAAATAAGTGGATCAGAAGAAATTTTAAAAAATGGAAAACAGCAAGTTGTATGTAAGCCTCACCACTCCATCATTTCCTTTGTCTTGGCCATCTGAAAGACATAATAGGAATGTTTTCTTATTCTTTGTTAAAAACCTAGCCTACTTCTGGCACATTGCACACAAATGAAGAACAAAGAAATGCTAGTAGGCTCAGCCTTTTTTCTATTTTCATTTGTGCTTAGTAAACGGAAAATGAATTTGCATCATAATTTAATAGAATTCTGTTTGGAGTCTTTTTTTCTTTCTTTTTTTTTTTTTTTGCACCTAAATAGATGGAAATAAAATAATTTAGGAACACTAACGTGAAACTGAAATCTCAGAATATTTCTGTTGTCTTTCTCTCCTGATCTCTGGGGCTTAGGCAGCCCGCAGAATATCTAATAACACTGCCAGAGAAATGTCACACAAACACAAAATTAGAAGGGAAAAACACTGCATTGATTGATTTTATGACCTCAGTTTTTACATTGATAAAGGAGACTAAGAGGACTTCAGAAGGTAGCTTTAAACACAGTTTTATTCCGCAAGAATAATGCACTTCATTTGTTTAACAGATGTCTTGAATAGACATCTATATAGACTTTGTCCATATAGATTATCTGCAGCTATATAGAAATACAATTTGTTCTAGCAAGGTGTGAAGAAATCAACACTCTCCTTTGAACTTCCTTCAGATAAGGAAAATTTTCTCCCTATTTCTAGTCTGTTTCTAGTTCAGCTAGCATTTTGTTTGAAGGCCATTTCTTATTTTGTTGGATCTAAACTGCCTACATTTCCTTTAAATTTTTTAAGAAGAATCTATCTGAAAGCATTTAATAATTAATATGTTTAACTTCATTTCCTTTTGAGATAGACTGGCATCGCTAAAAGGCTGACTTAAGCAGTCTCACCCTTGCGGTTCTTGAAACACCTGAGTTACTCTGAAAAACAGAAGATAAGTAAAAACTCATGGCAAATATCCATAAACAAGAACATTCAGATTTCAGGATATAACCAGGTATTTACTTAAGGTCCTTCAGATGTTGAGCCCTGTGAAATGTGAATTTTATTTCCCTGATTACAAAATCTGCTCATGAGCTTGACAGAATACATGGACAATTAAAAGGATGGATAGAAGATTTTTGGCACACAATCTATTTTATAAAGGATTATTTCATTATGTTAAGAAAAAAATCCTCAAGACAAACACTAATCATTGGTTAGTTCCTCAGTGAAATGGAGAAGCTGACATAAAAGCAAACTTCTGCACTGAGAGCAGATGCTAATTTATGAAGCTAAAGGACTCACAGAGGATTCTAGACTGTCCCAAAGCCTGGACGACTAACTCCAAGATACAGCTGGGGGAAATGTCTCTTGGCCATACTGGATTGCAGTCATACAGACTATTTATGACAAAACCCTACCTAGAGAGCAAGGCTCTGTGTTCCCTTCTCTCAGGGAAGCATGCCATGGTAAATTTGCCTCTGCACCTTGGAAGAGTAGGGAGTGGCTACGTAATATACTAGTATAGTAGTAAGAATGACCCCAGAGTCCCACTGTAATGACTTCTGGCATTTGTATCCACAGAAGGATAGGACCTCATTAGGTTTATTGTTTAAAGCAAAATCAGTGCAAGGTAGCTTACTGCTACTTTTGTTCCTGAATAACATGTGGGAAGCAATATTCCTGAAAGGAGTAAGAACTTTTGTTAGACATGAACAGGGTATATAAGAGAAAAAAAGCTGAATCAGAAGTCATGATTTTTCTCTATAACCTTTGAGAAGCTTAACTTTTCACTTTAATTAGTGACATCTTACTGATACTGGCTCAAACTAGAACCCAAATAGTAACTTCTGAAGTCAGGGAACATTGCACTGCCCACACATTCTGTTGCTGGAGTCTACATAAAGACTAAAGAGATCTCTTTCTGCAATGAAAGATTTACAAGTTGACACCAGTGAACAGAAGGCAGTCACTGGATGATTTTATCAGCTATCCTGGCATGACACTCGGTGTTTCGCTGAGACTCTGTGCTTGCCACTGAGAAAACTACAAGTCACTGTTTCAGATTTTAACGGTACAGCGGGCAGACATTAAGGCTACCATAATTGTTTAGGTGCACGTGTCACACATGAGTACAACACAAATGTAAACCCCACTGCAATTCCCGTACATTGGACACTGTTTGCATGGGAGTGGTGGGATAGAAATATGGCAGGAGTCTGTTTAAAAAGAAAGTCTGTGGGTGTGTGCTTTTCCTCAGGGCACCTTGCAGCACTTTGCTAACTTCCAACTCCACAGCCCTCTGCCAGCCTCAGCGAGGCAGCTCAAATGCATCTCAAGCACCACGTGCATTCCCTGGTGGTTAGGGAAGAGTGATGCAGAGTGAGTCGGAAAAGCAAACTGATGTCTGGAAGACAAAGCAGCCTGGGAGAATGGCAACAGCACCCTAGAGAAATCCATGCTTCTTTTTAAGGCTGAGTATCTTCAGCTGTTCACGTTTTTCCATTATGTGTTGTGGACATAACTTTTGCAATAAGCTGCTTACACTTGAACATTATACATGGATTCTCTTTTAATAACATGACAATCTTGTCATTTCTACAATAGATGCCATACTGATAACTAGATTTTTAAAGATTTCTTCTTCTCTCTCTTGTATTGCTGTCATAATCTGAATCTGAATTTGCAAGAGGAAAAAAGTAAAAGATGAGTGTTGATCCAATAGTGCAAAACAAGTTTATTTCTGCAACTGTGAATGTTTCTGTTTTATTCCAGCTAGAAATAACATTTTACTGTCTGTTCTGAAAATCTTTATATTGTGGCTCCCTGTGGTTTCCAAGCTCTGCTCACTGAAAAATTTAGGTACTACTTATAACTACTTATGGTATGACAAAGTAGTAGGTAAAAGGCACATACAGCTCTCTGATATCCATCTCAAGAGTTCTCTGTTGTTATATTTTCTATTCTCTCTGCACACTTATTTTGCTCCATTTTTCTTTTATGAATCTATAGGACTTAATGCCCAAATTACAGTGGAATATCTTCTTATGTGAAGACAGCTGTAAAGAAGGCTCCCCTCAATAAAAACAAAACTCAAAGCCTAACATTTCCCCACCACCATCAGACAGACAACAAAAAGGATTAAACAGTCAGTTAACATAAAGGTAAGAAAAAGAATAAGAGAGGAAGCAACATAAGTAGGCTCCACAGAATTATAGTACAATTCCAAAATGAAAAGTTGTACTGTACAACAATGCCAGGTAGAGGACTTCCTCCCAGCCAAAACCTGCCATGTTACACTGGTGGTAGGCAGCGAAGAATGCACTTGAGCAATATACTTCTTTATATGGCCGTCTAATAACCTCTTAGGTCTAAATACTGATTAAGCTAACCAGGATCCTCATCTGCTGGAGCCAGAAGTAAATGCACTTCCATATTTTTTATTTAGAGGGAGAACTATTACCTTTGGTCTCAGATGGCACTGAAATCTGTCCACAGCTGAAATTATTTAGAATATTCATCCATCCATAATGAATCCTTATCCATACCATCTGATTTTCGTGCCTTCTCTAAGCCTCTTTTTGCCTCCCTGTTTTGCTCAGTTCCTAATTTAAATGTCTGAGGTTGTCCTACTCTTCTTTCTGTGGAGACAGATTGGAACCAGACATCAGGAAACGTTCAATGCCATTTCCATGGTTTGCAACATGCACAATACCTTGGGGATTGTGCAAGATTTACCTAGGATAAACACAGGCTTCTGTTATTATTCCCTAATAAAGATTATCAGTGATATTTTGAAGAGCTAAAAATACATTTTGACGTTGTTTGTATTCCTGTAAGAATACAGGAACTTTGCTTCTCCATGCTGGTACTGCAGATATCGGCAAGAAACCCCTCCTGATCTGGAGAGAGTAACCTGGAATCTCTGCAGAAGGAAACACTTCAAATTATGAGGCAAGAGATAAGCAGCTTTGCATATTATTTTTTAGAGTATAACCCATATGCTTTCTAGTATTCCCCAATCGTGTTAGAATTCAATATTGATTGAAATTATTGTTCTGACATCTTTTATTTATGAACAGAAGAGGATATTGGATTTGGGGATTTAAATATTATCTTTTACCTTTATTTTGGAGATTATAGTATGCTTCTGATGCTAAATATAGTTTATCAGATGTTTTCAGTTTTAACTGCATAATTAGATATGCATCTATTATTATCCACAGCTACTAACAGCTCTAATGTAGTGGTGTTTTCTCTCTGAATGCTGAAATTAAGGAGGATTACTGTCAATGCAACAACGGTGTTATCCCCTCTCAGTGAATTCCCATGACTAATACTGTATCAAACAAGCTGACTGCCTAGCTGAGAAATGGCCACTGAGAAGTGAAAGTGAATATTCACCAGGAATGCTATTGTTAATCAAATGACAAGCATCAAATGGATCAAATGTATCTCAAATATTAAGTCGCTACCTTCTGCTTATCAAATGTTTCTGTAAAAGTAAAGGCTACACCTATGAAACAATTGAAAATATTTCAGTACTAAACTATGCTTAAAATTGTGATATTCCCCAGCCATCTCCTCAGTAACATGTTGAAATGACCCTCCAGACAGAGACTTTTAATCAGAATGACTGCAAATCAAACAAATATTTTGCGACTTTGGTTTCTGAGGTCAAACTTCTATTCACTTGTTTGTTGAAATCAGATGTGTACAAGTAGGTGTGTTTTAACATTAATTTTTAGAGTAGACATTCCACATTGTTTCATTGATTGACAGTCAACGCAGATTGACAATCTGCACTACCCCCCTCCAACCTGCCCCCAGAATATTGCCATTTTGTCTTTTGCTAAAAAATCAGTTATTCATGCTTGAATGAATGAATTCTGAATGTTACCAATAATTATCTCTAAATGAACTGGGTGTGTATTAACTATAGATCAAAACAGGTTGACAAATGAAAAAACCACAGCCTAATGAAAAACTAAGAAAGGATATAGGGAAATGTGCTATCTTTTTCACTCAAATGTACACTGTTTCAGAAAAAATAGATGATAAGTCTTCAAACTTAGAATCCTTTCATCTCATCAGGGGACTTTGTTCCTCCAAATTCAAAAAAATCTGTCATCTAATAAAATCCATTGGTTTTTTCCTATGGAGCTTCATTTCTTAGACCATCATGACTACAGCATCTCTAGCATATGGAAAATTGAACCAAAATAATTTCCTTAGCATTTCTAATACCAGTGAATGACTTTGAATTGTCTGTGCTTTTGAATTCTTTCCAGAGATTTATTCTGGCCGAGAACTGAACGAAGTCATGGAAAGGTATCTATTTCGATCTATGACTACGTTAGGCTCATTATAGGTACTGTTAAATTGAATTACACACAAAGCTGAATTTAGTGTCCTACATGACAAAACAAATAGCTACAAGTACACCATCAAGAGATTTATTTAAAGGAAGTGCTAGTAGGAATGAATGATTTGCTGATGCTCAATGTTTCAAGAGGGTGTTACTGCACAAAAGCACCCAACAACAAATACGTGAGGGAGTCCTGTTTTAAATTATTAATATTATAGAAAGGGTCACCCAAGATATTTAGAAAACAAACTATAAAATTAAATGTTATATCTAGAACAGATTGAAAAGATGAAGAAGAACACAAAGAGAATACAGAGACTTTGGGAAATATTAAAATATTTTCTTGATATTTTTAGAAAATCACATTGTTCTCCAAAACATTTTTCTCATCTCATGACTTCGTTGCGTCAATTTAGCCTCTTTTTATCCTAAGATAATTTGGACTACTGACACAATACAAATAAACACTGAAAAACCTCTGCAAATGAATTTTTTTCTTTTCTAATAAAGTGTCTTTAGTTTCCTCAGAGTAAATCTTCACCAAATATCCAGTCATGGCACAACTTCCATAGGGGACCTTTTCTACTATTGTCATTCTTTGCACTTGAAAGGAATTTAATAATTCCTTTTCCTGGATAAGTTTAATAATTCCTGGATAAGTTTAATAATTCCTTTTCCTGGATAAGTTTAGTAATATCCTTTTCCTGGATAAGTGCACTCTCTGCTGGGTAAAAATCTGGCTAAATGGCCAAGCCCAGAGAGTGGTGGTGAATGGAGTCAAATCCAGTTGGCGGCTCGTCACGAGTGGTGTTCCCCAGGGCTCAGTATTGGGGCCGGTCCTGTTTAATATCTTTATCAACAATCTGGATGAGGGGATTGAGTGCACCCTCAGTAAGTTTGCAGACAACACCAAGTTGGGTGGAAGCATTGATCTGCTGGAGGGCAGGAAGGCTCTTCAGAGGGATCTGGACAGGCTGGATCAATGGGCCAAGGCCAACTGTATGAGATTCAACAAGGCTCAGTGCCAGGTCCTGCACTTGGGTCACAACAACCCCATGCAACGCTACACGCTTGGGGAAGAGTGGCTGGAGAGCTGCCCAGTGGAAAAGGACCTGGGGGTGTTGGTCAACAACCAGCTGAATATGAGCCAGCAGCGTGCTCAGGTGGCCAAGAGGGCCAATGGCATCTGGCTTGTATCAGAAATAGTGTGGCCAGCAGGACCAGGGAGGTGATAGTGCCCCTGTACTCGGCACTGGGGAGGCCGCACTTCGAGTACTGTGTTCAGTTTTGGACCCCTCACTACAAGAAGGACATTGAGGTGCTGGAGTGTGTCCAAAGAAGGGCAACAAAGCTGGTGGTGAAGTCTTACGAGGAGCAGCTAAGGGAGCTGGGGTTGTTTACTTTGGAGAAGAGGAGTCTGAGAAGAGACCTTATCACTCTCTGTAACTACCTGAAAGGAGGTTGTAGTGAGGTGGGTGTTGGTGTCTTCTCCCGAGTAACAAGTGATAGGACAAGAGGAAATGGCCTCAGGTTGCACCAGGGCAGACTTAGGTTGGATATTAGGAAAAACTTCTTCACTGAAAGAGTAGTCAGGCACTGGAACAAGCTGCCCAGGGAAGTGGTTGAGTCCCCATCCCTGGAAGTGTTTAAAAGACGGGTAGACATGGTGCTTAGGGCCATGGTTTAGTGGTGGACTTGGCAATGTTGGCTTAACGGTTGGACTTGATGATCTTTAAGGGTCTTTTCCAACCTTAACAATTCTATGATTCTATGAATTCCTTCCCTCGGGCCCTGCTTCTCAAATTCCTGGTGACCAGCATCTTATAACCAGCCAAAACCAGAGGAGATTTACCCAATTTCCCCAACATTTTTCCTCACTTGAAAGCAGTTCTCTCTCTTTCATATTGTCCCACCATCAGTTCTTTCAGATACGACTGCAGAGTCGTGTGTGTATGAGAAAGACAAGAGAGAGAAATCAAAGAAAACAGATCATGCAAATGCTTAAATTGTTTCTTGCTATTTTTTTTTTTTCAAGAATGAAGTGCATGGAGTTCATTAGCAGCTTTAGAAAGTGGTACAAGCCAAGGAGTAGACAAGAGGCATAAGGCAGCAGAGAAAAGCAACAAACTGCATGGTGGTATTGAAACACAAGCACGTTTATGGGGCAGGGGACAGACTCAGGGAGCTCACAGATTGACATACAGTCCTGTTGCCAGTCTCTGTGGCTCTGTACTGCAAGCCTCATCACACTCATTTTCTGAAATTTCTCCTCATAGAGGCATGCTACTACATCCCTGCTAGCTCCCCCAACCTCCTACATTTCTTTCTCTTCATTGAAGAAAGGAAGATGAAATAAATTAAAAGAACAGTTGTTCATTTCTAACCATTATGCTTTAAAAGCCACTCATTTTTTCAAGGCATTTCAGAGCACACTTGGAGCATTCAAAATCAGGATATCCTGCATTTAGCAGCAGTAGTAAAGACAGCTTCTGGAATCAGCTATGTGACCCTCAAAGGGTTTATCATCTCTGTGGCTCTTCGATCCTTCCCAGGATCGAACTTCCCGGTGTGATGCCCTTCTGTACAAAAGGGTAAATTAATCAATACTTATAGTATACTTTAAGAGCTCATGCTGGAAAAAGGCTGCACAAACACCAATATTATTCCATGGGGAAGCAGACATTTTAAGAATGCACATATGAGACAGCATCAGGTAGTGGTGTTATACAGCTTAGTTTCATTACAAAAATCCACCAAGAAACCACAAAATATAACTGTGCATAGCAAGAAGCATAGTACTAAACATACTACAGCATATGCTATATTGGCAAACTAAATTGTTTCTAAACAGACAAAAAATGGCAGAAAGGGAACCCTAGATGGCAAGTTAGTAACTGCTTCTTTTGTGAAGTATGAGACCCTTATACAAAACCCAGACTCTCATTATACTGCTTAGAAAATCTTTCCCCTTTTTGTAGCATGCATTATAAACCAATCACATCATTTAAACCAAAAATAAAACTCAGAACTTTGTCTCCTATTAAGCTGTTTCTTCTGTATTGCATTATTTAATTCAAGTTTTTTCTGAAAAATTTTAAAAAGTGGAAACATTGTTACTTAGAATTCAACATCAGCAAAATTTTAAGGTATTGTTTCACACTAAATGCTGTCATTAAATAGTTTTAATTTTTTAATATATCATGGTACATCAGTAGTAAGGTCATGAATAAAGCAGTATTTCTGAGTTTTAGTATGCTTTATATAAAGTCAGAATGCAATACTTGTCATAAAATGTGCTACTTTCACTGGTGTATTGTAAAAAAACAAAATAACGAATTAGAACAATTAAAACTATAAAAACAATCATTAAAATGAAAAATTAAAACACATAAAGATTTCTAGAAGATTCAAACTTTTACTATTTCTTTTTTAAAGAAAACTAAAGTAACCATTTCTTATCCTAATTTTGAACAATAAATGACTATCATCTCAGGCTTTCCTGTGGTTCAAGAATACTGAGTTTCTGCTACAATCAAACCATCCTATCACTCCATGCAGAATCTCACTCCATGAGAAGGATTTAGGCCTAAGTCTATGGTTTTAACCACGAGGACTTACTGATCTATTTAATGAAATGCTTATCTGACAATTTCTTGAATATTGTAGGAGGATTACATTAGCTTAGCATGTCATATGGAAAGGATATGGAGAAATGTCCATGAATATTGAACTTTGGAGCATTGTTGAATTTTATACAATTCAAAGATCATCTTTTTAATCACTGAATGAATGATTGGTAGATGAACACTGTCCTGGTTTTGGCTGGGATGGAGTTGGTTTTCTTCCTGGTAGCCGGTATGGGGCTGTGTTTTGGGTCTAGGTTGAGAACAATGTCGATGATACACTGATGTTTTGGTTCTTGTTAAGTAGTGCTAAGTACTTGCTAAGTGGTGCTCACACTGGTCAAGGACTTTTCAGCTTCCCATGCTCTGCCAGGGGCATGGGAGGCTGGGAGGGGCACAGCCGGGGCAGCTGACTCAGACTGGGCGGGGGCTATTCCATACCATGTGACATCATGCTCAGTATATAAGCAGGGGAGTTGGCCGGGGAGGGGTTCGATTGCTGCTTGAGGGATGTGCTGGGCATCGGTCGGCGGGTGGTGAGCAATTGTACAGTGTACCGCTTGCTTTGTATTACTACTGTTCTATTTTTTATTTTACTTTAGTTATTAAACTGTTTTTATCTCAACCCACGAGTTTTTCCCCTTTTGCCCTTCCGATTCTCTCCCCCATCCCGCCGGTGGGGGGTGAGCGAGCGGCTGCGTGGTGCTTAGTTGCTGGCTGGGGTTAAAGCACGACAGTCCTTTTTGGCGCCCAACGTGGGGCACGAAGGGTTTGAGATAATAACAGATTAACTAGAGTGCATTAAGGAATTTGTATCTGTTAACAGTTATCGGTTGTAATATTGATTCATCTGTTCGCGGTACTAGTCTACCTGATCTGCATCATGCTATTGTTTTTACTGTGCATGTTGAAAATTGGTGTGGGTTTTTTCAGTTTGTTGTGCTTTGCCATAATGAGTGATGTTTTGCCTGGAAGATTGGTTATTAAAACACTGACCTTGAGTGCTATCTGGTATTTGGGTTTTGTAGTGAAGCCATTACTGTACTTTGGGTACCACCTCATAGAGACAATTAGTAATTATACCTCTTCTTCTGAGAGTTTTTTTATGGAGGAAATAGAGAATGACACCTTTGTTTCTTTCTTCTATGATGTTTTCTCTTTCATTACAACAATTTTTTATTATCTTGAGCATCCTTGGGTCGTTAAGATATATCCATTGGTAGTTCTTGGGAATTTTGTTTCAGTTTTATCTAAGGTTAATAAGCAGCTTAAGAATATCATTCAGAGATCTCCTCCAAGGCTGGATAGTTATGAGTGGCAGGGTGTGTGGGAGAATATGGGCAAGTACTTAGGGCGGTGGGCACCTCCAGTGTTTTGGAACTTCACCCCCGAACAAGTGCAGAATCCTGAAAAACTAGTAAAGTATTTGGAAAAAGTATGTTGTCACCCTGGCAACTCCAGAGAGACACAAATCATTGCAACGTGCTGGGGCCTGGCCCATGCGTACCGAGCCCTATTCAACACTATTCAGTACCCTCAGGGGAAAGGGAAGGTCTCTGGATCGAATGACAAAGTGACGGCCCCCGCGGCGGCGCCGGCCCCTGCCACAGTCACTGCAGCCGCGCCAGCCCCCGCGCCGGTCCCCACGGCTGCGCCAGCCCCCTCGACAGGCGCTGCAGCTGAACCAGAGAACCAACCCCTGCCAGTATCAGTTGCCCCTATACAGAAGAAAAAATATACAAGGAAATCAGCTCGTTTAGTAAGGGCTGATGATGAGCCTGGGCCATCAAGAGAACAGGAGGAGGAAGAGGCAGAACCCATAAATGAGATGGTAACCACCCGATCCCTGTCCCTGAGTGAGCTGCGAGATATGCGAAAAGATTTCGGTCGTCGTCCAGGCGAGCACATCATTGCCTGGCTGCTCCGATGCTGGGATAGCGGGGCTAGTAGCCTGAAATTAGAAGGCAGGGAAGCCAAGCAGCTGGGATCCCTTTCTAGGGAAGGGGGCATTGACAAAGCGATTGGAAAAGGAGCAAAAGCCCTCAGCCTCTGGAGGTGACTCCTGTCAGGTGTGAAGGAAAGGTATCCCTTCAAGGAAGATGTTATATGTCACCCAGGCAAGTGGACCACCATGGAGAGAGGTATCCAGTACCTGAGGGAATTAGCTGTGCTGGAAGTGATTTATAATGACCTGGACAATGATCAGTTATCCAAAGACCCAGACGAAGTCCAATGCACACGACCCATGTGGCGGAAGTTTGTACGGAGTGCACCATCATCACACGCAAACTCGCTGGCAATAATGACCTGGAAAGATGAAGAGGGACCAACGGTGGATGAAATAGCTGGCCAACTCTGACAATATGAAGAAAGTCTGTCTTCCTCCCTACAGGCCTGTGTCTCAGCTGTGGAGAAACTGTCCCAGAAGGTCCAGCAACTTGAAGAGGATATATCCTACTCCTCACCTGTATGGACCAGTATCTCAGCTATTAGGAGTAAGCGTCCCTCTCTTCAAGAGAGAAGATATCGTGGATACACACCACGGGGCACCCTGTGGTTTTATCTGCGTGACCACGGAGAGGACATGAGGAAGTGGGATGGAAAATCTACCTCGACCCTAGAGGCACGGGTACGTGAATTGCAAGGAAAAACAACTACAAAAAATGGTTCTCCCAGGAGAGTTGCAGCTCCAGTTTCCAGTGAACAGTTCCCCAGACAGGGTAGAAGGGCTGATTTTGTTTCCGATCCTAACAAAGGGATTTTTGACTCGCATTTACAAGAAGTGAGTAACGAATGCTGTGACCAGGACTAGAGGGGCCCTGCCTTCAGCCAGGTGGAGGAAAGGGACAATCAGGTGTATTGGACTGTGTGGATTCGATGGCCTGGCACATCAGCCCCACAGGAGTATAAGGCTTTGGTAGACACTGGTGCACAGTGTACCCTCATGCCATCAAGCTATAAAGGGGCAGAACCCATCTGTATTTCTGGAGTGACAGGGGGATCCCAAGAGCTGACTGCATTGGAGGCTGAAGTGAGCCTAACTGGGAATGAGTGGCAGAAGCACCCCATTGTGACTGGCCCAGAGGCTCCATGCATACTTGGCATAGACTACCTCAGGAGAGGGTATTTCAAGGACCCAAAAGGATACCGGTGGGCTTTTGGCATAGCTGCCTTGGAGACAGAGGAAATTAAACAGCTGTCTACCCTGCCCGGTCTTTCAGAGGACCCTTCTATTGTGGGGTTGCTGAGGGTCAACGAAAAACAGGTACCAATTGCTACCACGACAGTGCACCGGCGGCAATATCGCACCAACAGAGATGCCCTAATTCCCATCCATAAGCTGATCCGTCAACCGGAGAGCCAAGGAGTGATCAGCAAGACTCACTCACCTTTTAACAGTCCCATATGGCCAGTGCGGAAGTCTAATGGAGAGTAGAGACTAACAGTAGACTATCGGGGTCTGAACGAAGTCACGCCACCACTGAGCGCTGCTGTGCCGGACATGTTAGAACTTCAATATGAATTGGAGTCAAAGGCAGCCAAGTGGTATGCCACCATTGACATCGCTAATGCATTTTTCTCAATCCCTTTGGCAGCAGAGTGCAGGCCACAGTTTGCTTTCACTTGGAGGGGCGTCCAGTACACCTGGAATCGACTGCTCCAGGGGTGGAAACACAGCCCCACCATTTGCCATGGACTGATCCAGACTACACTGGAAGAGGGTGACGCTCTGGAACACCTGCAATACATTGATGACATCATTGTGTGGGGCAACACAGCAGAAGACGTTTTTGAGAAAGGGAAGAAAATAGTCCAAATCCTTCTGGAGGCAGGCTTTGCCATAAAACAAAATAAGGTCAAGGGACCTGCACAGGAGATCCAGTTTTTAGGAATAAAATGGCAGGATGGACGTCGTCAGATCCCGATGGATGTAATCAACAAAATCACAGCCATGTCTCCACCAACCAGCAAAAAGGAAGCACAAGCTTTCTTGGGCGTTGTGGGTTTTTGGAGAATGCATATTCCAAATTACAGTCTCATCGTAAGCCCTCTCTATCGAGTGACCCGGAAGAAGAACGATTTCAAATGGGGCCCTGAGCAACGACAAGCTTTTGAACAAATTAAACGGGAGATAGTTCATGCAGTCACCCTTGGGCCAGTCCGGGCAGGGCAAGATGTAAAAAATGTGCTCTACACCGCAGCTGGGGAGAACGGCCCTACCTGGAGCCTGTGGCAGAAAGCACCGGGGGAGACTCGAGGTCGACCCCTGTGGTTTTGGAGTCGGGGATACAGAGGATCCGAGGCCCGCTATACTCCAACTGAAAAAGAGATATTGGCAGCATATGAAGGGGTTCGAGCTGCTTCAGAAGTGGTTGGTACTGAAGCACAGCTCCTCCTGGCACCCCGACTGCCAGTGCTGGGCTGGATGTTCAAAGGGAGGGTCCCCTCTACACATCATGCAACTGATGCTACGTGGAGTAAGTGGGTTGCACTCATCACACAACGGGCTCGAATAGGAAACCCCAGTCGCCCAGGAATCTTGGAAGTGATCATGGACTGGCCAGAAGGCAAAGATTTTGGAATATCGCCAGAGGAGGAGGTGACGCATGCTGAGGAGGCCCCACCATATAATAAACTACCAGAAAATGAGAGGCAATATGCCCTGTTCACTGATGGGTCCTGTTGTCTTGTGGGGAAGCATTGGAGGTAGAAAGCTGCTGTATGGAGTCCTGTACGACAAGTTGCAGAAACTGCTGAAGGAGAAGGTGAATCGAGTCAGTTTGCAGAGGTGAAAGCCATCCAGCTGGCTTTAGATATTGCTGAACGAGAAAAGTGGCCAATGCTCTATCTCTATACTGACTCATGGATGGTGGCAAATGCTCTGTGGGGGTGGTTACGGCAATGGAAGCAGAGCAATTGGCAGCGCAGAGGCAAACCCATCTGGGCTGCCGCACTGTGGCAAGATATTGCTGCCCGGATAGAGAACCTGGTTGTAACAGTACGTCATGTAGATGCTCATGTACCCAAGAGTTGGGCCACTGAAGAACATCAAAACAACCAGCAGGTGGATCAGGCTGCTAAGATTGAAGTGGCTCAAGTGGATCTGGACTGGCAACATAAGGGTGAATTATTTCTGGCTCGGTGGGCCCATGACACCTCAGGCCATCAAGGAAGAGATGCAACGTATAGATGGGCTCGTGATCGAGGGGTGGACTTAACCATGGACACTATTGCACAGGTTATCCATGAATGTGAAACATGCGCTGCAATCAAGCAAGCCAAGCGATTCAAGCCTCTTTGGTATGGAGGATGATGGCTGAAATATAAATATGGGGAGGCCTGGCAGATTGATTATATCACACTCCCACAAACCCGCCAAGGCAAGCGCCATGTGCTTACAATGGTGGAAGCAACTACCAGATGGCTGGAAACATATCCTGTGCCCCACGCCACTGCCCGGAACACTATCCTGGGCCTTGAAAAGCAAGTCCTATGGCGACATGGTACTCCAGAAAGAATTGAGTCAGACAATGGGACTCATTTCTGAAACAGCCTCATAGACACCTGGGCCAAAGAGCATGGCATTGAGTGGGTATATCACATCCCCTATCATGCACCAGCCTCCGGGAAAATAGAACGATACAATGGACTGTTGAAGACTACACTAAAAGCAATGGGTGGTGGGACATTCAAACACTGGGATACACATTTAGCAAAGGCCACCTGGTTAGTCAACACGAGGGGATCAGCCAGTCGAGCTGGCCCTGCCCAATCAAGAATTTTACGTACTGTAGAAGGGGATAAAGTCCCTGTAGTGCACGTAAAAAATATGCTGGGGAAGACAGTCTGGGTTACTCCCGCCTTAGGCAAAGGTAAACGCGTTCGTGGGATTGCTTTTGCTCAAGGACCTGGGTGCACTTGGTGGGTGATGCGGGAGGATGGGGAAGTCCGATGTGTACCTCAAGGAGACTTGATTCTGGGTGAAAATAGCCAATGAACTGAATTGTATAATGTTTGTTGCTATATAATACTGTATGTCATCACTTCTGTGATTACTATGTGACATATCAACAGTATACAGTAAGAATCACCCAAATTAATGAAGAATGAACTCTGAGGAAACCAAAGTGCAGAGGTGATAGAACTAGAACTGCATTCAGCATGCTACAATCCAACACCACACACTACCTCTCCTGCCCAGAAAGACTGTTACAACGGATGAATCCCAAAGTCAAAACTAAACGAACTCAACAACCTTCTAGAGGGATAGCATATAGACTAAGGGAATGATACCTGTCATCAATATCAAAGGAAAGGAAGGGGGTGGTGGTTAATGAGGATGTGTTGGATAATGTGGGACCTGTGCATGACGTAAATGGTATGGAATAAGGGGTGGATACTGTCCTGGTTTTGGCTGGGATGGAGTTGGTTTTCTTCCTGATAGCCGGTATGGGGCTGTGTTTTGGGTCTAGGTTGAGAACAATGTCGATGATACACTGATGTTTTGGTTCTTGTTAAGTAGTGCTAAGTACTTGCTAAGTGGTGCTCACACTGGTCAAGGACTTTTCAGCTTCCCATGCTCTGCCAGGGGCATGGGAGGCTGGGAGGGGCACAGCCGGGGCAGCTGACTCAGACTGGGCGGGGGCTATTCCATACCATGTGACATCATGCTCAGTATATAAGCAGGGGAGTTGGCCGGGGAGGGGTTCGATCGCTGCTTGGGGGACGTGCTGGGCATCGGTCGGCAGGTGGTGAGCAATTGTACAGTGTACCGCTTGCTTTGTATTACTACTGTTCTATTTTTTATTTTACTTTAGTTATTAAACTGTTTTTATCTCAACCCACGAGTTTTTCCCCTTTTGCCCTTCCGATTCTCTCCCCCATCCCTCCAGTGGGGGGTGAGCGAGCGGCTGCGTGGTGCTTAGCTACTGGCTGGGGTTAAACCACGACAACACTGAAGAGGGTGCGAGAGGACTGTAAAAATAAAATTATAATAATATTCAGAATAATAGAAAAATCTTTTATCTTCACTTATTGTTAAAGCAAACAAAAAAGGAACAAACAAACCCTCAACATTTCCTTTGTGAGGAACAGTGAGTTGTCTACACTATTCATGTCTAGGCAGTAGAAATTAATTCTTCACACATTTCTCTTCAGCATTTAAAGGTAAGTGGAAGCATTCATTAAATTGAAATCATAGTGGTCTGAATGCCTAAGTACGCCGAGGGGCAGATAAAAGCCTCCATTCTGCAAACAGTTGTGCATGAGTAGTGCAAGGCATATGAGTAGTCCCATTAGGCTATGCAGTGGGAGCATCTGCACACGTCACGTCACTGAAGCCTGTGTTGGTGGTGTTTGGACAGCAATGGCCCAAGTCCATGTTGAATTAGCTTTCCAAATAAAATGATTCAGAGAGCTATGAAAAAGATTAACAAATTACACTACATCTACACAATATCATGACATAAGCTGATGGGTTTTCCCCTCCTTTAATAAGAGAGATTTTAGCAGGCAATTAAAATACTCTTGCAAGAATTCTCTCGCAAAACATCCAGCCTCTTCTGCTGACACTGTATCCGTTACTTCAGCTGTATTCACTATTCCTCTCAAAAAATACTGAGGTAGCAAAATTTCAGTCATGTCTGAAGTAGAGTATTGTCTCATCCTGTCCGTTTGCTTAGAAACGACAATGATAAATGATGCATCTGCAGCCCATGTTTCATGTGATATTGCTTAAAGCAGCAGCAAATCCCCCAAAGCATTTTTAATTACAAAGCTTCTTGGCCTATACAATAAACCCACTTTTTTCCATATACATAACTCTACGATAAACAACGACTGTGTTTAGGTTTCCTCTAACTTTCCAGGCAACAGAATTCCTATGATTTTTTGAAGATCTCCATCATCTGAGGCAAGCCTTTTAAATATAGCAAGGAGAGTGTCGAAGGCTACAGTAATAGCTTTACCTCATGAAGTTATACTGTAACTGCCTGAGATAAAAAACTCATTTCTCCCATTTCTTGCAAGGGCTCTTTCAAAAAGTTTTGACAGGCAGCTAAAATAACAAGCAAACGTGAAAACACTATGACCCTGTTCCTTCTGAAGCAGCTATAGAAGCATTCATTGCCAGGAGCACATACTAGAGGAGCTGTCAGCAGCTGGGGGTAGTGTGTAATATAATTTGATATACAATGCATGTATTAACATATGATATCTTACTTTAGGAACAGAGAGGTCTCTACATATACCTTGTTGCAAGACACTGAAAGTGAAAAAACAAAGGAGTAAGTCACCAATGATATACCCTTATTACCATCCTGCACACTGGAAGGCATTTTACCACATCTGCCTTATGCAAAGGAGTCCTCCTCAGAACCTGCCAGTTCAAATTTTCCTCCTTTTTTCATGCATTCCCATTCTACATACCCATTTTGACTTAAAAACTTGTGCTGTGAAAGTAAAGGTGTATACCTAAAAATGCAAGGACTCAAGAGCAAGCACCCTTTGACGAAGGGAATGAAGTTATGTTTCTGTTTCACATTCTGTGCTGCATCCCTTTAGAGAGAGGAGTAGCAAGGCTAGACTTTCTTAGTCTAGCTTAGAGATTCATTTTCGTGACTTTGCAGGTTAGATTGAAGATTATTTGTAGCTGCCTTGTCTGTTTGGCAATGACTTTTTGTATACCACTTTGTTAGGCTCTTTAATGCTTTAACAGTAGGTGTGGAGACTTGGGGAATGCGAGGAAGGATCAGTACCAGGAAAATAGCTTCTAATGGAGAAAAGTTTATCAGCAAGCAGCTGTGCATGAATTCTTCTCCAGGGCAGAATAAAAGTTTGGCAGAAAAGCATAGTTCCTGATGGAGGAAAATAAATCTAGTGGAAAATCTATCCTGTATAGCTAAGCTCACTATGAACACCATATACTGAAGCCTGAAGTAACACCTGAATCTGATCTTAAGTAAAAATATTGGCACTTCCTTATGCTTTATATACTTCATGTATTCATTAGCTGCTTCTTCTGAGAGCAAGACATAGTTGGCAATGAAGGCTAAAATATCTCATTAAAATAAGTCCGGTCATATAATTTAGAGGGATCTAAGCTATGGCTGTTCTTATACTCCATAAAATGTAATTACTTTCTACCAGAATTTAGTATTGCTGTATTGTAACATAGCATCAGTCAACAACAAAGTTACAGGCAATATTTTGAATTACACATAAAATTTCCATCTTTCATTAGAAACAATGCGATTTTAAGCCATTCTCACCTTTCAGCTCCATTTAGGTTTTTTAAGTAAAAAACTAAAACCGACACCTTCTTCCACTCACCTTTTACAACTGAGTCTAACTTCTCATGCAAAATGCTGGAAGACTTCAGAGTGGGAAAAATGTGAGTGACAGCATTGAATTTCATAAGTACACTCACTTTATATCTGCATGTAATAAGCTACAATCAACTGAGGATAGCAGTATTGATATAAGAAGGTGGAAGAGAATGTATTTTTCCTAACACATTCAATGTATTCATAGATAAATCAGAAGGTTGGCCTGCTTCTAACAGGAACTTAAAAATCATCAACGCAACAACTGCACACTTCCTTCTGAGTAACATGAATACATCACAACCCCTGGCTCATTAGTGGGATAACTTAGGCTGCAAACTTAGGTTTACTGCAAGCTGGTATGTATCACTTAATATGCGGGTTTTTTATAAAGACTTAGGTACTTATCACCAGCCTTCAGAACAGAGACTAGCAATATTGCAACCCTAGCAGAACTGTCGGCGCTAAGCTCCACTACTTGATAAATCCACTCCTTGATAAATGTGTTTGCTAGACTCTCGTGGCCCAAAACAAGATGGAGCAGAGTGACAGTAGACATAATACATGGTACTCTGAGTACAGTATATCCACCTACCCTAAATTAATATCCTCTAGGAGATTTCTGAGACCAATGGCATGTCAAAAAGAACAGAGGTGAAGTCATGGGTATACAAAATGTGCCTAAAGGACTGACCATTTTTTCCCAAAAATATTGCTATTCTCATAAGAGGTAGTTACCTCTCACAAGAGATTTTGCTTTGAAAACTGCAGACTTCTGGGGACAGGTACTTTGTCCTGAACTGGCATTTTGCCAGAGCACGCATCTGCAGGGCTGCTCTTTAACTCTGCTGTTCAGTGTTTGTGTTGTGTTTCCTGGTGTGCTGGAGTGTTCTTCAGAAGATGAATGGTGAGAGCTAAGCTGACAAACTTCAGAGGAGATCAAAAGGGCAATCACATGGCCAAGATGAGGTGCAGTCACGATTCACACCAAAATGATTCAGATCATGTATGCAGGTAGCAAAGGACGAGGAGATTATTTTTAGAGAATATCAGAGAAAGGGCATTAATGGCACCATTTTACCAGGACACTAAAGCCTACTGAAGGTTGTCACGGTAAAAAACAAATACACTTATCACAAATCAAAACACAGATTTGGGAAAGCTACCAAGTTCCCTTTTCTTGTAAACAAATTACAACCAATATGGCTCATTTAGGAGCGGAAAGTTTATATCCAATTAGGAGATATAAGTGTGATGTGGAATGAGTAGGAGGCTTAGTCTTGGATCATGAAGAGCAGTGAATCAACCCTGGCTCTCTACAACTTACATGTTTTTCTCCTCTTCTTGACTCAACCTAGTCTAGCTGGCCACTGAAAAATGTGTAACATAAGAGTATCAGGGAAACATTCATTTCAGCAGCAAGTTGCAGGTCTGGTTAAAGCTGGTTATTCCAAATTCTCATTTTGTCTATCTATGTATCATTTCAGATACTGCAGATGCCTGTGAGTGTCATTTTTTTCTAGATTTAGTTACACTTCCTATACTTTAAAAATATTTTTCTGTTAGTGTTTGCTGTAAAAAATCCAACAGTCTAATAACAGGTAGGAAATTAATCATACAGAAGATAAAGAAGTTAACAATGTCCTGCCAAGTAGAACTGTAAAAGTAAACAAAAAGCAAATGGAGTTGTATCCTTTAAAGATCTTAACTGAGGTGTAGGAGGATCCTTACTGTTGGTTACAGATACTGACAGAGAGAAATAACATCCCAGAACATCTTAGATTACTCTGATATGGTAAACATGGCACTAAAGGAGGATCTAATGAGAAACTTTACCACAAACATGGCAGTATTACTGTTTAACAAATACACATCTCTCTAACCCAGGTAGAGAATTAATCTGGAAGGGCTTGACAATTTCACAGGTATCAGAAAATAAAGGCAGGATGGGTTTTAAAGCTCCTCACTACTGTTTTTCTAATAGATTTTATTAAAATGTATAAATTTTGCACACACAGGCATGGTGGCACTGGCTAAAAACTCAAAGGGATTATAGCAAAGTGCTTACATTAAGAGCACTTTAGATTAAAACTATAGGATGAAGGAATGATATTGATGTTGTGTCAGAAATATATCACTAAACATATTTCATTTTAAGTGTTCCCATTACCAAGGTTGCACCACATAAATAAATAATGACTGCCAAACGTTTTTCAATATTGAATATTCACCTCTGAAAAATATTTTAAAAGTAGATGATTACAGAATGCACAGGCTAAAAAAAGAAAGGTTAAAAATGGGAAAAAAACCCAACAAACTCAGTAGGCAAGACCATCTATTTATGAATGGCCATAATAGTTCACATATTGTTCCACATAATCCAGTGTCTTCTTTCTATTATCAGCAGAAGTAGCAGCAGTGGGATTAACAACAGGGCAAAAGTATACTGTATTTCTCCCTAATGCTGTCCTAGACACTGTTTTCATTTGAGGGATAGATAACAAAGCAAAAAAGCAAAAACTTACATAAAAATTGCATTAAGAAAGGAAGTAAGGATGGGACATTAACAATAACATCAGCTAGGCACCACATCTCCGCTAGTCACCTTGACTCTTTTTACAGGCAATGAGGAAAGAGAGGTGTGCTTTCTAGCATAGGAAAAATAGTTTTTTTTGAGGATTTCCCCACACATACATTAGATGCTTGCCAACTAGCTAACAGTAGGCAAGTCATGTAAACTCCTGCCCTATATAGTATTGATAATGCCTATGTACATTTTAAAATCCACAGCTCTCTGTATCTACCTATCATATTGTAATATAATGTTTGTGGAAGACAGTTCTTCTGGGTATAAAGATCATTAGAAACAAAAAAAGACCTGAGACTGAAAGCTTTCAGAGACCATCTTAAGATATGTCTTTACAAGAAAATTTTAATAAATGCATTGGGGCTTATTACCCAACAGTATAATTCACCTGGATTATAGTTTACAGAGTAATTGCACATTATACCTTAGAAAAAGACAGTTCATATGCTACAAAATTATATTATTAGTAATGACACAGCTTTTATATGTAGCAAAAATGTACTCTTACTTAAGTACAGCTAGCTTTCAGTTTAGCACAAGCAGAGCAGAAAGGCTGCAACAGACTATTCCAATTAATCATAAAAGCACCATGTAAATCTGTCCTATAAATAATATATATTTCCAGTTTACATCACCTTTAGCCTGAACTTTTAAAGTGTAGAAATGCCAGCAATTTTTCAGTGATGTTCTCATCTGTTCCTGTCTTCCTACCCAGAGCATAGACTTAATTAGTTTCCACAGATTTGTGCTCTGTGCAGCATTCATTGTTATTCAAAGGGTCGGAAGTCAGAGGGGAAAGAGGAACACATGAAATAAAGCAAGTTTTATATACAATTCTTTGCCTTGTCATACTTTGCAAGGAAAGAATGTAATTTATCAGGAAAGAATATAATTTAGCCTATGAGTACTTGCTTTATTGTCCTATGACATCTGCTAACTTTTCTCCCAATGGGCTTATAAGTAAACTCTGATTCTGCATTTCTGAAGCTGGCTGGGATAAGAACCTGTGGGAAATGTGTCTATTTAAAGACAACAACAAGTGGGCACATTATGTAGGGGCAGATGGCAAATTGCAATGTTCAAGTCAAATGTACCAGGCAATTAACAAAGGGAAAATAATTTCATACGAAAGGGCTGTAAAGAGGATTTTTGTATTTCCCTATGTTCCTTCTTTCCATGAAATTAACCCCAAAATATAAGAGAAGTTGCTAATAACATTCAGATTAGCAGCCTGCTGTGTATACATGCTTCATGGTCGCTTTCTTCTAAATGCTGGTCCATCCTTAAATAATAATAATGAAAAAAAATCCCTAAAAACCTGTCTCATTTGGTATATTAACACACATTTTTTATTTTAAACCCTTTTGGCAAAGTTTGCCTAATGATGTTTTTTCCGATTCTCAAACCCCATCCATCAGGATCGCCTCCCACAGTTTATCAGAGCAGCACTCTCAGGTGGTGGTTGATTTTGGCACAAGTCTCCTTGCACAGTTCATCATTCAATGTTGTCTTTGGTCTCTTCCTACACCAGAGAGATGGCAGAGATGTTGATGATGCCTTTAACCATACTGTGCTCTTTCTATATGCTGTGCAGAGCCTGCTGGTGTTGCCAAATCCCAAAAGTGATATAATCCACTTAAGTTCTTGCATCTGTTTCCAAATGGGCTTCCCTTGCCCAATGGCCATGATTGACTCAGTCTGTCTGTTGTCACGTACGGATACTGTGGTGTCCAACTGAGTTCTTGTTCAGATTTGGCTTGCAGCACTCCATAGTAAACACAGTCTCAAGCAGAGTCGACCAGCCCATGCTTTGAAACATGTCAAAGTAACCACTTGGTGAAATGCTGTGGTTTTTTTCTTCCCTCCCCGCCCCCGAAGGCCTCTCTCACTGAGTGTTTTATCGCACAGTCTGAACCAGAGTTAGTCTCTCATCAGACATTCAGCTTAGCCTTCAGAAATTTTCGACTGCCCTTTTAGACGTAAGTACTTTGATCCACTCTGTCTCCATTTTTTTACCTCATTTACATTCAAAAGCTTATTATTCAGACTTTTATACAAATATGCTTTATTAGAGATAAATTCCTGAAGTATTTATACTGCCGTTTCACTTATCCTTCTTAGTTTGAACTGAAAACCTGCCTAAGCACCAACAGCAACAGAAACAGCTGTTGACTACTGCTACTAGTGCCATTTTCCTGCAGAGTAAATAATTCCAGCATTCAGTGCCATGACATTCTGGGGAGACTTCCAAATTAGAGGAAATTTTCAAACAGTACCCATCTTTCACTCAGAGCATTTTTTCATTTCATTTTCGACTTGGCAGCATGTGTTATTCAGACCTTTGAAAACCAGCCAGATGGATCTAACAGGTGGAGCACCAAGAAGAAAAAACATGGTACTATGCTAAGCAGGTGCTGAAGTAGCCCTGGTGCCTCCAAAAATGTCAGCCTTTTTTCCATTCCACATGAGTGCCAGGCACCTTTACTGAGATATGTGGCTCCCACACAGAAGTTTTCCCTGTACTTCCCTACTCTGACCCTTCGCTTCCTACCCTGCCTTTCTCTGGCAGAGTAGAGGAAAGGAGAGTTCCCAATTTCTCCTTGAAAACACCCTGGAAAACAGGAATGCAACTAATAAGTAGCTCTCACATCACTAAGCTCTTCTGCTTCTGATATGATTTAAAGTGTTTTCTATCTTTTAAAAATAATTATGCATACTGTTCCTACAACAACCAACCCAGATTCCTAATGAGCTTCCCTTGGTAATACTACTACTACTACACAAACGAATAATAATTTCCTGTGGGTAGATTTCCCATGTCTAATTCAAAGCTTGACCCATCTGCCCTGGATTACATGCAGTGTGCCAGGAGCCTCCAGCTTTATGGAGTTTTTTTCCTGCTGAACCATTTCTCCGTCACTCATTTGGAAATGGACAGGCAGCTCAGAGATGCTGTGGCAGCATGGAAAGCAGCCAGATGACAGCCATGAGCAGATGTCATTCAGATTTGAGAGTAAAATGAATTCTAGTCATGTGATCAAACATTCATGGATCTTAAGGGAAAATCAATATCTCCATGAGTCAAAAGTTCCTGTGTGCCTGTATGATTACTGCTTTCAAGGTCTTGTGCACTACTGGGAAAGCTATGATATCGCTGTTTTATTTTGGTCTTGTATTTCACATAAGAACATGCAGTAACTTTGAAGAGTTTGAGCTCCAATATGATAACGCAAATCCACGCACTGCTCTATATAAAGTCCTTTAATCTCTCCTGATAAACTTGTTTAATCTCACCTTATTCAATGATAACAGATTAAAACTTCACTAGGTATACTTGCCTGAGAAAGACTATTTTGTTGCTAGGTTTTTGTTTTTTTCAGTGAAAAGGGCACAAAACCAAATTAATTAGGAGAAATGTGATGAGGTTTAAAAATGTAAAAACTCACCAATTATCAAGTGGACACTCTTGGTCAGTGAATTACATCAAAATATGGCTGGTCTCACAAGAAAGTTAATAGAAACGTGGTTAGCCTAGCTGACCTAGTACTGTACCTTTTCTCCTGCTTCTAAAGTCTGTGATGGTAGGCTGGGCTTTTTTCCTATGAGAGATTTATGAACCTTCATGGATCTCTTATAATCTCTCTCAAGTGCGTGCTGCAACAACACTGTTGAGGTGGGTGATGCCAAAAATGAATTCTGTGCAGCCCTCAAAAGACTCCAGATATCTTCCACATGCTTTCGTGTTGTTTTGGGGTTTTTTTTTCATGATTGGTTTTGCATATGATACATCTATGAACATGGCTTTTTCCTTCTTTAGGGGCTTCAGGGTGAATGGAAGTGAGTTTTGATGTTTGCTGTACAGTTGGCAAGTTCCACTTTCCTAATTTAATCGACAACTTCACAGCAATCTATATTCCTTCCTGAATCCTGAATTACTTCAGAGATTATAACATGTTAATTTATGACTGGCACACAAATCAAGGCACCCAATGAAAATTTAGAAGTAAAATCCCTAAAATTAATTCACTGTTTTATACATCTCTATGGTCTTAACCAGTGCCTTTATCTAAAATTAGTCTATGGTTTTCTCAAAGCTTAGGTTACACTTTTCTCAGGTTCCTCTAGAAATATTTTTGACATATATTACTTTAACTCTATAGTGCAACTTAGATTCCATATTTCAGAATATTTCACAACCTATGCAGTTTTTGTACCTTCGCTACTGTCATAGTCACAGTGCTTCGTGGACAGAGTTACAGTATGAAAAGTTAATGAAAAAGTACTTTTGTTTCAAGTATATGTTTCTTTAAAGACTCTCATAGTAAACCTTCTTGTTTGAAAAAAAAAAGATGATTTTTCTAAAAACCTAGGTGGTAACTTAAAAAAAATCCAGGAACTATTTCTCTTATTTGGCCTCTCATAATCACATTTTTTTCCCAAGTCTCAGCTACCTTACAAATTGGTTGAGGCCTTTCTTCCACTACCACACCAACTCTACAGAACTAAAAGGAGCTGAGAATCATTTTGGTCAGAAAACAGATACACTGACAGTAGTTATTTTATTAGAAACATATGTCAAGTTACAAACAGAAAGTTCAAAAGATCTGTCAGATTGAAATACAACTCCAGCAAGAACTCAGAAAGGGAAACCTCTGAAAAATGGCATTTTTGCCAATCCTTATGAAAACAGCATTAATCATATGACCCATCAATGTCACCGAAAACTAGGAGTTTCCAAATAACTGCAGAGCACTAACTGTGTACCTGTAACTCCTTGATAAATCACAAACACATTATCTTGGAGTGCTATTCAAAGTCCATTGCAATTTAGCGTGAAATTAAATCAGTTTATTTATACTAATGAGGAATATTTGAAGAATTTTTTGCTGCTTCTGCTTTGTTTTATACTCTGCAAATCTGAAATCATTCCCGTTACTGTATAAACGAAAAAAGAATTGCCTTCTGGCTGCTGGCAGTGCTTTCCGTCTGTGAAGTCTATCCAGTGCAAGCTAAACTCTGCTGTGGTTTAACTGCCAATGAACTTGTCTGTCTGGGGTCGTACGGGACGATTTTATCCTTTCCATCACTAGTCTGGATTAAGCGAATCTCAGTTTTTCTCTACCACTTCCATGACATTTGCCTGCACTATTTCAAAAGCACAACACCAACTTCATTGCACTTGAGGATGTACTCATGAACACCCATCAGCGCTTTCAGTTCTTCAACAACTTTTATCCAAGTATAAATTAACGTAGCATTATCACAACGAAATCTGATTTCAGCAGTAGCTTTTTAATTCAAGGCACCATCACATCCAGACTTCTCTAGGTGTGCAGTAGTTCCCCATGCTCTTCATTCACATCACCTTAACCTGAAAATCCATGTGTTCACTTGAAAGATTTTTCTTGTTGTTAAACTCTGAACAGTACGTTAATAATATACTTCCATCCTAGTGCTGTGTTTGAGAAATCTAGGCAAAAAATATTTTAAAAGCCAACTTTTTTACAATAACTCTTTGAATAATAAATTATTATTAGGTGAAGGAAAGATCATCCTGTATAGTTTAAGCCAACTTCAAATAGGTTTTTACCTGAGATGCTCCAAGTGCTTAGGATTTGGTTCTTCATGCTTATAGTAAGAGTGTATCTTACTTGGAAATTAATAGTTACTTTTTTTTATAACTATCTTCAAGCCTTGTCTTAGCTGGGTCCTTATCAAACTGAAAATAATTTCTTCTGGGTGACAAGATGCTATTAACACCAAGTATTTTGAAAACATTTGAATCAGACTAATGCTAGTATAGCCTCAGATAAGACGTGTTTTCCTGGAAAACAGGTAAAAATATTCATTTAACATGTCCACTTAACCTGTATGTATCAGCTATATCCCCAAGCTTTGTTTTGTTAAGCTCAAAATGATATAAATATCATTTGCAGTTACTGAAAGCATCTGGCTGACTTCACATCTACTTGATGTGCATCCTTTTCCACAGTGCCCTGGTTCACTGTGAAACTAGTGACATGCTTAGTCTGAGTTGTTAAAAAGAAATATCTTTCACACATCCCTAGCACTTGGGGGTTTGTTTTTGACACTTCAGAAAGACATTTGCTACTTATGCACAGTAGTCTTTTCTACTTCAGCTTGAGAAAAACATTACCTTCTGTCTATGTAAATGTAGCAAAAATAAATACTTGAACAGGAGGCCTCAGGAAACAGTGTTAATTAAAGCAGTATTTTAAAAAATTAGTGGCACAATATCAACGCCTACTAAAACAGAAAACAAGAGTTTGTGAACACTGTTTCCCCTTTTGTTTTTAGAGTTCATTTACAGCCTGATTTTCAGCTGCAACCTCACATCCAGGCTCTAAAGCATGGGAAGCTGCAGCTGTATATTCAGCATATTTGAAAATAAGGCTGCAAGCAGCTTCTTTGCACTCTGTTTATTTGCTCTGAAATCCAGACCTGTTGCTGCTGCTCTTCTTACTTCTTTTGAACAAGTGCAGTTTAAGGACAAACCTCTAGGAATACATTAAATATATATTTCTTAGATGAGTTTAGTAATTGAGCTTAAGAGCAAATTGATGTTAAATACTTGGAAAGGTTTCTCAAAATCCTAATCAGTGCATCTTAACTGCTTTTGCCTGTTTGCAGTTTTTAGTTTAGGCTGAAATACATCAGAGCAAAATTATTTCAAATTACGTTATTCAGAAAATATTGCATAGTAAAAAAAAAAAATCCTTAATGATACCAACAGGTATCATTATTTTTTTCATCATTTATCAATATTTGCTCTGAATGTTTGTTTTTTTTGGCAAAACAAAACATAACCAGCTAAACTTTTCCAAGGCAGAAAGCATTATCTCTTTGTTACCTCCTCTAGGGGTAAGGTGGGGTGGAGTGGGTAATAGATGTAGGAGCAGCCTGAATTAAAATTTCATGGGGGAGCAGTAAAAAAAGGAGGAGGGAGAGAGATACGTGCAAAAAAAAATTTTTCTCTCTAACCTAAGCATATCCTAGATTTTCCTCACTTCTGAAACATCTGCTGACTAGTGGTTTCTTGATAGTGAAAATTGCTTACAAAAATTTATGCATTTTATTTTTGTATTATTTGAAAAAAGCAGATTAGGAAAGTGGACATGTTAAACAAAATGTTTTTGCATGTTGAGACACATTATTCCCACTTTTTTTTTAATTCACACCTTTAACGTGGAAGGACACAAAGGAAGGTGGATAGTGCAGAGCATAAAATTAATTCAAAATTCTGTATTTACCCTTTAAACTCTTATTACTCATTATCACTCTATTTAAGAATCAACCTGTGATTCACAGGACAAGGGATTTACTATTCAAAATACTATAGCTCTATAATAGGCTCACTACAATCTATCCAATGAAGTTGTACATCAACACTGAGATGTATTTTAAGGAGCTGAAAGTACCAGTAACATTCATCATAAATGCATCATTCATTCAACAGGAAAACTGAGGGATATCTTACGTCTGTTAACGTATCCCATTAAGTATTTCCATTAATACTGTATTTCAATGTTTAGCTAAAGTAAAAGTTGTACTATAGGCTATCAGGAGCCAGACCAAAAAGAAAAAAAAAATCCACTAAAAATGCAACACAAAGAAAAGCCCATTTGCATCCATATCAAGACAGGATCAAAACATACTAGTATTTTCTTCAAAATTATTGAAAAGGGTCTTCCACAGACCAGCTGATTGTCCCTTGCCTCTCTGGTTATTGTGATTTTCTTCTTCCCTTAACTCCTGCCATTATCTCTGTTTGGAGTGTTTCCTCTTTGTTTAATTCTGAAATATTCATCAAGCCAGTAAGAGGCTGATACTAGAGTATCACTGTACTCTGTTGACCAGAACAGCAATCTGCAATGCTGAAAATTCAGTTTCAAGATCCTGCTGTACATCAGGTAAAACAGACACATCAGCTTGATCTCCTGCATCTACAGTGAACACTTCAGCCATTATGACCATTGATAGCTCTGGGGTTTCAGATCTCTAGTCTTCCTTTGACTAAAGCAACCATTTGTGAAAAATGTTTTCTTGAACCCCATCCAGGCAAAACAAAAGTCAGTCTCGGTTTAAATTGACTGAAAATTTTCAGTCTGCCGAAAAGATATTTCACAAAAAAAATTTCCTAACCTACTTTATTGCTGTATAGATATACTGAAATAGTAATGATAACTAGTAAACAGTTCTACGGTTTTAATTCTTGCTCAAATGAGTATCTGATTAGATGAGAAGGATTACTGCAAGTCTCGGACTTTAAACTGCAATTTGAATGTGTAAACACAGCTGTCTGGTATGTTTCCCATGAGTTATAATGGAAATGACGATACTCAGACACTACTATATATTTTTTAAACATTTAAAATAGGAAACACCAAAGGGTCCCTCAGGAGGACTGTAAATGCAGGGCAACTTTGCTATAATCCAGGGAATATTACTGAGAGATCAGAAAGGAGAAGGGAGGTATAATGGTCAGAAATAACAGAAGACTAAAATAAAGAGAGGTTTCATTAGCAAAGAAAAGCTTCTCTTTATAATAGAGTCACTGGTAAAGCTACATCATGAGCAACTGAATTTAAAAGTTGATCCCATTCTTACTGTGCCCAGTATTTTAGCCTTACATAATCCTTCATGAGACCAGTTTTCCCTTTCCCTTTCTTAGAGAAAACATAGCTGAACATATATGAAAAAAACAAACCTAAAAATAAAGAGAAAGCAAACTGAGGAATTTCACATTTTATACTAGTGAAGGGCAGGCATCTTTCATAATTACTGGCAGAGGGGTCTTACCTGAAGGAGTTCCTTGAATTAAAAAAATATTTCAGAACACCTCTACAACCAAGAATAACAAGTCCTAAGTGAACTGGCAATTTCAGACTTTCAGCACCTTTATTCCCTGTTATTTTCTTCTTTTTTAAGAGCTTTTCATTTCTTTACCACTTTCATTTGGAAAGTCTAACCGATTTGTAGGCTTTTCAGAGTCCAACTAGAACAGCAATAAGCAGTTTCAAGCATGCTTCAGTACCATTTCCTGTTCTCCTTGCTGTTTCCACCACAGTGTCCTCTAAGCTCTTCACTGCTCTGTCATTACAGCTCACCTTCTCCCTCTCCTTTGTATTACCCACTGGTTTCAAAACATTCAAGCACCTTCAGTCAAATTTTCTGATCATAGGAGTAGGGGTAGCAGATTTTAAAGCAGAAAACAAGGAATACAACATAAGTCTTAGCATGGAGCGGAAGAGACATGAGAAGCTTCATAGCACCTTGAGGGAGCTTTCAACAGCAGAGAGCAATAAACAGGAAATATAACATTGCATATATTATTTAATAAAGGATAAAGAATTTGGGATTGGAAAGTCTGTAGCATATGACATGACAAGCAACCTTACGCAGCAATGGGGTTGAGAGTTTCAGACTTCTGCCTCCCTAAACCTATACCCGTTCCTAAAAATAGCCATACTGACTCACACTATTGAGGCCAACATTCTTTTCTCATTGGGACATATGGAGACCCTGGGAAGAGTCAGCATTTACGGGATTTCCCATAATTATCTTTCCATCCTCTATCTGCTGTCAAGTTCAGCAGGCTTCCAAGATGGAGATTATTTAACAGGCCCTCTTTAAATGTTTTATTCCACTACGCTCTCTGGTCTCTCCTTGAATCTATGGAAATTTCTAGCCAACACATCTTTAGGCAAAGACATCACCACACTCACTGTCCACTGCATGTCAGTCTGGAACCTGGGAACTTGGAGTTTGGCTTCTACAACTTCATTTGCTTCAGCTACCTCCAGATCAAGACTAGCTTTGCCCTTCTCACACCAATAAGCCTTTCAGACCCTGGCACCTCCCCATCCCTTAAACACAGCATAATGTTGTTATGCTCATGACTGCACTACCTCTTCCATAGTTAGGGGGTTAACCGCTTGCATCCATGCCCAAAGAGCTAAGGCTCAAAAGTCTAAATCTGCTCAATTTTGCTTCAGAATGGTCTTTCTAGGAAGAAATATGTCTGCCAATATTTTACTTCTTCCTAGCTTCTTTTTTTATTTTTCTTTTTTTTAAAGAGCCCACTAACTTGGTCTGTTTAAAGTAATAATTTTTTCCTGATCTTTTATACTCAAGATATCACTTCTCAGCTCACATCACAACCTTTATGGGAGCTGAGATTTTATACAATGTTGGGTGAAATCAAAAGAAATTTGTACTATTTATTTACTTGTTAGCTATACCTGACCTGAAAAGTTAGAATATGAATGCAACACACATCCCTTTTTACAACCTATGTATCAGCTTTGCACTCAGCAGTGATAAAAGATTTTTACCTGTCAGGAGAAATATAGTCTACATAATATACATTATTTTCACTAGATATAGCAAAGTATATTTAGTAAAAACAGAGTTCAATGTTACTATTAAACTCCTCAGAGAAACTCTCAATTTTGAAAAACAAGTAAAATGCCACAGAACTGTGTTTCTGAGCCTTATAAGAAATTAAAGAGGAGGTACTAGTACTTTTAATGCCTAGTGGGAGGCTAGATTATCTCTGCCATATTAAACCCTTCCACTTCTTGTGTTGTGGTCCACTCACAGGCAATCACTGCCTAATGAATAAACTTACCACACTTTGATCTGTTGATCTGCCTCAATCAAGATGCTAGGCTTCATTTTCCATTTACTAATTTTTTTTGTTTTTTTTTTTCTTCTTTGCTGCATTGCAAACATGGATGCATCTTCTCCCTAACAATTCTAAAGCTTCTTTATTGCATTCTTTAAATAACTTCTTACAGCTCTCCTCTTCCACGGTACCTGATCTAACTGCGGTTGTCTCATTAATACTCTAGATTTCCCTCTTTCCTTTTTTAAAGAAATAATACATTTTCTTCAATTTCACTTCATTTTTTCACTCATTCACTTCATATTTTCACTCATTATTATAACTTTAATACATTTCACTTCAAATTCTGGGGGTTTGGGGGGGGGGAGGCAGGATAGAACAACCTGTTGGAATGTATTTGAATGGCTAATACCAAGATCTGTGAATGGACATTTTAGGCAGTAACTTAATACAAATACAACAAAGTAAAGAGCAGGAACATAGGAAGGGTCATACTGAAATAAATCAGAAAAAAAAAAAAAGAAATGGAAAGAAAACCAAAGAAAGTGGGGAAGAAAGTCAGGAAATGCTAAAAAGAAATAAGCAAAACAAGGCATAACACTGAAGCCCGTATTCCCCTATATTGTTAATTCTTCTATCAAGCCCCCTTGCCTGCCAAGAAGACTAAGTCCCATTGTGGTCCAGAAGACAGGGCACAATTACTCTACACTCTCAGAGCTCACTGCAGAGAGGAAAGATTATAGCCTGCCTTTTAGTTTTCCAATGTCAGCACTGCATTAAAGCCCATCCTTCCTGCCGTACAGAATTGATCACTGTAGCAGAGGAGAACAATTCATTAGAGATGGAAAGAGCCAGTTATCTACAGTCCAAATAAGTCTGAGATCACTAGCAAAATCAATTCATAATGAGGTATGACAGAATCACTAAACTTTGAAACTCAAATTCATAGATAAGTGAAAATGGGAAAAAAATTAATATTCAGAGAAACAAAAGAGATTTTGTTTTCAGCATAAAGATCAATAATGAGATTTAGTACTGCTTCATTTAAGACAAGAGGATGGATAACTGCTGTTCTAATTGCACATCTGCAGCTTTCAGTGCTGTATTTTCTTATTTACTTAAAACATTAAACTGTAATCACTTGTGGGAGAGACCCACGGGTGCGTGGATCAAAAGGATTACAGAAGTTCATCCTAAGTTGACAATAAGGACAATCACCCATAAAATGTACTTTTCCAAAAATGGTAGCTTTGCACTGATCTGAAGAGGGAATCTGGCCACACCATGATTTTTTTGATCTCTGAATACTCTCCAGAGTACCACGAACACATTTTCTAGCTCAAAGTATTATTGTACATCAGGAAAAAGACAGGTGAACAGTATCCATCCAAATAACAGAGAGACAAGAATATTGTTCCAATTCTTGCCTAGGAGCTTCTCAGCTCTTCTCCACTATCATAGACTTTTTCTGCTAAACTGCTTGTATTTATTTCACCTTTTATTTAACTTGCAAATAGAATGCAAAAGTGACCTGAAATGTTCTGACTATCCTGGTAACAGTGACACTTCGGTAATAGATACAGATGCTCACACCACATTCGTCCCGTGCCCCAGCTTTTCCTGACACAAAGAATCACTTTGTTTTGAGACTGCCAAGTTCCTTCACTCAGTGGTTTGTCATTCAAAATTTATCTGTACAGTGCCACAGACATCCTGCTGGCATGAAAGCAAACATCTACCGAGTGGAAACTCATGGCTGGCTGTGAATGCAATCTTTGTCTCCGGTAATTCTGTTAAAAAGGTGAATCAAATGATTTCATAAGCTGATCACAAAATAGGGTACATCTGTCATTCAGTTGAATGTATACTAAAGGCCTATGTATCCACCCACTAAGATCCTGACAGAGTTTCTTGATTCACAAGAGACACTCTGTAGAGCAAAGTTCAGAGTGTACCAGGTTTCTGTGAAGACTGTAGATGAGACTCATCTCTGCATTGTATCATTTTCCCTCTTCCACTGAAAAAGATGTACACCTCTTATAGCACCATTAAATCAGTAAAGTACCTTAAATCAGAACCTTAATACCCATAAATATGTTCAGTGGGCAGGGTCACTGTATCACACTAGTCCTATGTTACTTTAGGAGCTGAAAGAGAAGAGTACTTAAAGACTATACAGAAGTCATGCTGAGGAAATCAGGCTTTACTGATGTGCTCTACCTAAAGTCTGAGATGAAATTAATTCTATCATAAAAGACCTTCTGTACAGTACTTCCCATGTTTTCTCAATTTTCTCCTAGATAGCTAATATTGCCCTAGTGTTCTAGCTGTAAAGAGTTAGAATAAAAATAATTTTATAACAACTAGCAGAACAATATGAAAAATTAATTTAAGTTATGTGATGTAAAAGGGATGCTTTGAGTGTTTGTTTTTCTTTTTTAACTCCACAGCCTTTTTCTCACACCACCAGTACTTTAATCTCCAATAAAAGTTTGGAACAGCATGCCATCAGAGGGATCCAGAGTGTACTAGAAAAGTATGAGTGTGATATTTTAACAATAATTTATAAAACATTAATAGCGTACTCAGCATCATCTTATTCCTGCAATAGATGCAAGCATCAAATAGAAAAACAAAAAGGCAAATCACCATGCACTGTCAGACACAGTTATGAAGAATCTTAAAATACTCTGAGAGACGTTTCCTTGTTCACCTAGCCCTTAATAACACATGCTCATTTTTTCCACATGTAAGCCACATGATGTTAATAAAAATTGTATGTTTCTTTAACAAAAAGTGATAGCCATATAGCAGTTCATGCTGGCAAGAAGTGTAGCGATAGGAAAGATATGAAGTTCAGTATTTCATGCAGGAGCTTGAATCCCGAAATCTTCCAAACCATTTCCATTTTCATGATTACCAGCAACAGATAAATCCTGATACCATATTGTAGTTGGAATAACCTTGGCAATAATTTGCCATATGAGAACGTTAACAATTTTCAAGGTGAGAACAGTCAATGTGTATTAAACATATGTACTACACTGAAACAGCATTCATTTAGCATTTGTCACCAATACTTGCATCACTAAGTCCAATTCTAAGATCTCACAATGTGTCAGTTTCTTAGGGTTGAATCATGTTTGTATTCTGAAAATAAAATCCTAGTGGCAACTGAAAAAGAATTAACAAATTTCAGTAGCTAAAGGAAATGTAAAACTGCTGACTAGAATATAGATGCTTAAATAAATCCAATTTATTGCAAGGTATGCACAGAGTTCATGCTTTTAGAAAACTTAGGCAAATCCTCCTTAGCTCATCTTTAAGTAACAAGAAACTCAGCGCATATGCATGAGGAGTCAAATTTCAACATGCAAAATATTTGGGGAAGGGTGGAATATTATCTTTTTTTTTTTTTTAAAAAAATATAAATTGTTCCCAGTGCCTTTAGAGTGAAAAGTTTCAGTAAATATTCTGTAAAAAATGAAAAAGTGGAAGCATGAGCCAAAACACATAATGAGTTCATTAAACTAGCCACATGCCTTAAGTATTTATGAAACTTGGGGAGAAGCATGAGTTTATTTTTCAAAAAAATGCTTTCCTGTAGTTTGCAATTGCTAATAGGATGATTCTGTAATCCTTGTGCATGAATAAATAATGCCAGTAGATTACTTTAGCTACTGAAAAGGGCCACAAAAAGTCTCTTCAGCCTTGATCTTCTCTAAGGTTCAGAAAATAAAAATGAAAATAAAATCAGAACCATGCTGAAAATAAAATCAGAACTGCAAGTGTCTTTCTAGCCTTAATTGAACACCAAAACATCCACTTAGAATACCTTTACATGTTGGCCCATCTCCCAAAATTTGACACCTCTAAGTTTGAACAATTTTGCATCTATACTACAGCAAAAACTCTCTCATAAATATTTATAAACAACATGAGAACTGTGCACAAAATATGCATTATTAAAATAAATGCCCTGTACAATCCTAATGATAGAGATCTAGAAAACTAATACCGAAGGGAATTTCTGAGCAGCTTAAAAATGTCTTGAATTACAATAGTATCCATTCAAACTCAAATTCTTACACTATCCATATTGTTTCTTCTAAACAAATGGTGCTGAAATCACTGAGGATTACCCTTTTGTTTAGCATAGAATTTCCCTCCATCCACATATTTTAAAAAAAGTATTCAAGCTGCGTTTCTAAAAAAGGAGTATTTTTATTGCCTTGTAAAATTATTTTCTATCCATGAAAGCATAATGTGTTGAATAACAGTATCTGTAAAAGCAATTGTTCCACCTACAAGCGTGTCTACAGGTGCTTGACTTTTTCTCTACTAACTCTTTTACCACTTCTCTGCCCTGTGGATTGATGCATTGTTTCATCCAACACAAGACACCTGACTACAGTTTATCCTCTCAGTGTTGAATGTGAAGGTGATACTCATACCAGAAGTAGTCCTCAGCCTCTCTCAGTACATAGCAGGGTCTGGTCTTACTGCATCACAGCTATGGTGGCTTTTGTCAACACAAACCTATTGCTTATGAACCAACTCCCATAAAAACATGAGAAGTAAACAAGTCATGCCAGTGAATAAACGTCTCAGCTAATAAAGTTCAATCCCATCTGGAGAGGGAAAAGTGGGCAATGGTAGTAAGTTTAAGCGCAAGTAAATGAAATCATCCAGCATTGCACAAATACCTTGCTGTACAGATAGATTCATATTGGGTCTATAAATGTTGGAAAGGGTCATTCAGTTCAATCTCCTGTGTGGATAAACAACAGCACTTTCTTGAATGCATCACCACTGCATGGAAATGCATATATGACACAAAACTTCTGATTTAAAAATTGCCATCAAACAGTAGCTTCTGGCAACTCTTATCTTTTGCAGTGGACAGTGCTGTGGTTGTTGGAAGCATGTGCTTTTTCTAGACTAAAACTTGCCGTATTCAATCCAAGACTCCTGGTATATTTGTCTGTTTGAATATAATGTTGTCTTACCAAATGTGTGCTGACACTGATCAAATCACCTCCTAACTTTCCTCTTTGAGGAGATGCTGGATTGAGCTTTCTGAGATGACTACATAGTATAGTGTCTCCCTGGTCTTTAATGTCACTCTATATTCTACCATGGGGGAAAAAAATCCTCCACAAGAAACAATACCTATTTTTGACGTGTTATTTTAGTTCTTAGTTGAGCTGGTGCGGGGTTTGCATGCATATATCACTCTTACAACATTAGTTCTTGCTCCTCTATTTTTAACTGCATTATAAATGCATAAAACCTGCACTGCAGTTAAATTAAGGAATCAGAAAGCTAAGTGCTCAATTGAAACAGACATTTCCCCAACCTCATGAGAGCAACTACTCAAAACAGTCTGTATGAAGTAAATTCTGTCACTGGTTTTGAAAGCATTTACCCACAAATCCTGACAGTTGCCAACACTGAGGCAAAGCTTCAGCACACATCCTTGAAGCATCATACAAACATCGCCTTTTCAGTATTGCAGCAAAATGTATTTATGTGGCAAAAAAATCTATAGATGTCAGGAATGCATCAAATATATGAAATTCCTAAAAAGAAGGCAGCCAATACTTGCAAAAGAATCATCTAAAAAAAAAAAAAAACCAACAGCTCAAGGCACCTGTAAGGTTCACTGCAGAACTGTAAGGTGCACTAAAGCCAGGCCTTACATGTTAAACTAAAAGCTCTATGGAAGAGGGATTGTGCTTTTCTGACCCTAAGCACTGCCACACAAAGCCCTTCAATAAGTGACAGTCATTATCATAAAGTAACAATGCTGACCCAGGCTGCTTAACTTACACTCTTAGGCCTTGGTCCTAAAAACATAATGCAGTCAGACAATGTATGCACCTAAGAAAGTCTTTTGATTTCAGAAAGGAAACACCCTTCTTCAAACAGGCACTCTCTTAATGGCCAGCAAGTGTAAGTCTCCTATAGCTTTACTTATGCAGATTTTGTGTAAAGATGCTTTCAGTGAATTTAAACAGAGTAAGTCATTAAGCAGAGGAACTCTACAAATGTAGGAAGAGAATTACCTAGCAAGATACTCATCTGAGAAAAATGTTTCGATGTCCTTCTCTTTAAAAAGACCTTCTGATATATGGAATGCAACCTAGTTGAATAAAGAAACTGCAATCAGTTGCTGAGTGTGGCTTGTTTTGTTTTTTTTACTATCATGTTGCCACTTACTATTTAAGTCATACTAAACATGAAAGACTAATGCAAATCATACACTTTCCTCTCTGCATATTTTTAAGAGAAACTTAATTCCCTAGTTTCTCAATCATTAGTTAGCAGCTAAAGATCATGGATTTTTTACTCTGAAAGGCACCAGAAAACAATAAGTAATCATTCTCACATAACTTACATTACAGCAATAGCTGGATCTTTGTAAATCACAGATACTGTTAAAAATCTTGTAGAACTGTTCTTGTGTGTCCTATTTGTTTAGCAAAAGCATGTTTGGTTCTGTTTTAATATGGCAGCACCTGTCAGTTACAACACCCACAAGGGTCTTTACAACCAACATGAAGAAATGTTTCAAGGTTATAATAGCAAACGTGTTTGAAGATGATAAAATAAAATTTGATGGAATACATTCAGGATGTCTTGTTATGAATTAGTGCATGAGAACATGGCAGAACAGTAAAGACTGCTTGAAAGCTCCTTACCTCTGCTGCTTTCTAGAGTATAATTCAGTATGGCAACACACTGGGTTCATAAAGACACTGATTTGCTGCAGTCCTGTGTGGGGCACATCAAACAGCATGATAATAAATGAAAGCAGGGACTACACATAAAGAAGTCAGAGAATAAAGCTATTTTTTCTGACCTTTAAACATCACGTCTTACGCAATGTGTTGATCCAGATTTCTTTTGTTTTTCCCTTTTTCACAGGGTGCTCTTAATTGACTTCTCTTAATGAAACCTGAAGTGTTCATTTTTATTTATAAATTTCCTATGATTCATCTTTTCCATTGTCAGTTTGTATTAAAAATCCTTATGCTTCCTAATCACAGTGGATGGGAATTCAGTTTACCTAGAGGTTTCCTGAAGGAGTAAGAGTATGCTTTACATCCTTGAAATTTCCTTAAAACTCTTAGAAAGCAGGAGAGTTCAGGAAGGCTAAGTCCATCTTTTAAAATCCTGGATTTTAAATATAGCTGTTCTTTCTCCTCACATACTAGTTCTGTATTTCTTTTTATGGCAGAATAGTAGAGCAGGTGAAGAATGACTGCAAAAAAAAGTATGTTGTACAGCAGGGAACAGACTTTCACAGGCAATTCAAATATGGAGTAAGTTCAATTCACTGACTGAAAGCTCTGTCTCAACAAAAGTGTTATTTTTCTATTGTGCTTAACAGTTCGTTTACTAGCTACTAAAAATAAAGCAGAACAGGTAAAATTCTGGCCCCTTCTGAGTTTATTTGGAAACTCATCATTTCTTCCTGCAATCTTAATTCAATCGCCAAAAAAGAAACCTCCCATCTAAAATTGGCAGTGAAACAAATATAGACAATTTTATTGGGTACAAACAAGCATTTTAGAAATAGGGGAAGGAGCAGAAAAAACAGCAGGCTGAAATTACCTGTGCTGAAGAGTCATCAGCGCAGAAAAAGAGCTTGTTATTGAGAGCTCACATCAGTCTAAAGACACCTTGATAATGTCAAAGAAACAAAGAGGAAGACCTTGACCTTCAGAGCGAAGGCTCTTTGCGACATACAGCACCTCCCACAGTGGGAACAGTGCCCTTGGGTGCTACAGCAATGCAGCCAGGAGGAGCAGGAGAATGAGAACTAGAAGATTCAGCAGCATAATTCTTGGTGATTACCCAGTGCAACACTACCTGTGACTATTACTGCAGAAAGGTCTGCGCGGAGGGATGGAAGCTGTAGCTGGGGCTGGAGGGGCAGGTAAAGGGCATGGAAAATGGAACACAGAAAGAAAAGTTAAGGAGTCCTTCCTTCCACAGAGGAAACTGCCAGGTCATGGTACAAAACACTTCACAATGAAGACAGCAAACAGCCTAAAATAAAGTAAATCACTTTAGATTTAATACGAGATTGGATTAGCAAAGTCGTGTTCAATTATTTGTAAACTGCAAGTGCTGTAGATACTACACTATAAATTAGTGGATTAAGTCACTGCAATCTTATCATTATGACTATAATGATCAGTGACTGAACTGCTGATTCAGTCTGCTCATTTAACTTTTCATTAATTAATGCACTCAATTTATTGAAACTTTTTTGCTTTAAAGCATTCCACTGAGGCTTCAGAATATTCCTCTGGTTTCCTCAGGTATTCCCAATTATGTTTGCTGTTCAAACATGAAGAGATGCACTTGACAGGTTCATACCCCTCCCATTAAGTACACTGATGTGTTCTTGTTAATAATTAAGTCTAACTGCATCCCTCTCCTTCTAGATGTAATGCGAAAATCATTGCAGAATAGGTCACACTTTAACTCTTAGGCAAAGGAAGTCAAAGTGGTGATTACTCTGCGGAAAAAATACCTGTTTTCCAGAACCAGGGGTGTGATCATGGGTTAAAGTATATCTTACTCAGTGGCAAAAAGGACTTTGCTTTGTTTTGTTTTTTGAAGGCAGGTAATCAGCCACCGAGGTCTTACAGTAGACTTCCAGCCCACAAAGACAGGGTATTTTTTTTTCTCAATTATTTTTGAATTCTGCAGCCCTGGCTAGTTTAATGCACCATACATACAGGTGGACCTGAAGACACTTGACACAACAATGTAGGCTACAAAACATCAAGTGTTTTGGGCTTACTGAAGTGTAAAAAAGCTAACAGAATACAGACCTGTGCCAGTTTACAGCAGTCTGTAAGTTTTATCTCTGCTTCTATTAATTCCTTTTGTACGTAAGAAAAGTCTCCAAAAGCAAACTGCATATGACACTTTTTACAGTCTTGCTTAATTAGAACATGTACTTCACAAGATTAATTTCACACTAGAGATGAAATTTCTTAATATCTTAGAGACATTTTAAAAGTACACTTAAAGCAATGTCTATGTGAAGGCAAGTGGTAAGTAAGATAACCTGCATTTCCCCTTCAGGTAAATGAAATAAATGCAGACGCATAACCAATAGATTCTGTGAATTTTAATTTAAAATAGCTAGACTGAATTTAGCACTGCAGCCCATGGGGCTTGTTAAAATCTGTGTGAAGACCTCAGCACCATCTTCCTCTATCTCAATGGGCTTTAAAATCGCTCTGATGTAATATTAAACAACTAATAAAATGATTTTTTAACAAGACAGTATTACAAAAATAACTCCATAAGCAGAGCTGAGCTTTGAGATAAAAGCAGTGCACACCACTCTTGTACACCTTTGCTGGGAGTCACAGCCCGTCAGCGTAATGGCCTGCACTCATGTGTCTCCAAAGGGAGCCCCAGTGGCCATCTGCCTCCAATTTTGGGGAAGTACAAGCACTTGCAAAGCTGCCATTGCAGTGCAAGATGCCCAAGAAGGATCCCTTGTGTGATGCGGCAAATCTCCACCCAGCTCTGCGTAGGCTTAATTTACAGTCAAATATACAAGCTAGCCACAGAGATTAGCAGGGAAACCAGGGCAAGGGAAGAAAATGCCTTGCTGCCTCTCAAGGGAGGAAGGAGCTGGCATAGCCTCTCTCCCCACCCTCAGCACAGATGGGCTTTGCTTGCAGATGCAAAGGATGCCAACCATCTCTCACTGCAGGTGACTCACAATTGGCACTGCTGGCACACCTACCCACACGGCTAGGCCAAAATGTCCCACCCAGAGCTGGGGGCAGGAGATCTAATCTCTCTGGGTGGCCAGGGCCACAGGAGGGAGCCTTTGGAGTCTTGCTACCCTGGTCGGCTTGTTGGTGCCAGGCCAGAGGTGAGCTTCCAGGAGATAAGGAAAGTGAAGACAGTGAGAAGAAGGAAAAAAATATGAAGGGACCCCCCCTGGAAAAACCCTAGACCCTTCAACAAAACCAAACTCTCAATGCTTATCAAACACTTGTGTTGCTAAAAGGTTATACTTGCGTAAGAGCCTATGCCTTATCTGTCCCAGTACTAAAAGAAGTTTTATTACACTTACTGTGCTAGGTAAATGCCAAATAAGCAAGTACACAGATGCTTTTCAACACCATACTAAGCACAGGACACTGAATGCTCTTTTCCATAAACCTGAAACTTCTTTGATGAGGCTCAAAGAATTCTTCAGATCACAAAGTCCTTAAGCCTCACAGAAACTGCACCACAAGAAACCTCCCCTCAAGCAAGACTATTGTATAACTACTGAAATACTGAATCTTCACAGTTCTCTTTTGAGTATTATCTTTCCAGACTTAATTAAAAATCTAAAATTCAGACATCCATATAAGTTTCTGTCTGCAAACAGAACACATGTTTTTAGAGGCACTGTAGCATTAAATGAAGCATTAAAATAATCTGCTTTGTGTAAATCAGCTCATTAAAAAGCCTTGTACCTGAAAACAGTTGAAAGATGCCATCCGGTGGCTGAAGGTAGCACGGAGTTAATATAAAACTGGTGGTAGGATTCAACTACAATGACATCTAGTGGTGTAAGATATCAAACCGGTAGAACAAGTTTCGAAAACTTAACTAACAAAGGATGTTTTAATAATGCTACTTTTAAATTTAAATCAAATAGAAGTTAATCCACCGTATGATTTAAAATACACCTTGGTAATTCTTTTGTATCTTATTTCTTTTTCATTTAAAAACATGGCATCATCCAGTATTATTAGTAATTCTGAATATCTATTACTCACCTCACAAAAATTATTTTAAAGCAAAAAATAATAAATAAACTATGAATGCACTTCTATTACCCCAATGGCTTTTAAATTAGTATTGCTTGTAAAGCTAAGTGTCATAGAAGCCATTTAAAGGTAACTTACGTGGTTCATGAATCCTATGGGTTTTAATCCAAAAGCATTCTTGTAGAATGCAAGTTATAGGAGGCTTTAGAATCCCTATTAAAAATACTCTATAGATTGGTACATTGGATAAATTAAATTTCTGCAGAATCATATTATTTTCCTATGCAACATAGCAATACAGCTGGACACTCATCGTAATTTTGTTGTGTTAATAACAGTGAGTACTCTCATAAATGAAGTTTGAAACAGCCATTGTACATTGTTTGCAATTGATTATATTAAAATATGAATTCAGTAACTGGGTGCAGCTTTTTCATATTATTTCTTGCATTTTCATATTATTTTTTCATATTATTTCTTCCGTTGCATATCTTTGATTCTGGTTTCTGATAAAAGCCTTACAAGGGAAGAGATCAGGCTGAGTTGATGCAATGCAGGTATTGCAGATTCCAAGAATACCATGCTCAATGAAAGCTCACCAGATATGAAGGAGGGAAAGGAGAAAAAAAAACTTTTAAAAAGTTCCATCAGGGGACAGGAGCTATATCTTAGTTACTTCATGTGACAAATATCAATATCAATTACATTGTATGCCAGTACAAAAAAGACCTGACAGATACTGGTCCTAGAGAAACAAAGAATGAGGGCTCACATTTTGAAGTCTTTTAGTCAAGTACCAAGGTACTTTGAAAAGCATTATTCAATTAAGATAAATATTAACTGAAAAAGAAAGTGGTAACTTCTGTGTTTGTTCATACACTTTACATATTTTGTACATGTACATGTTGTATCAGCCACTATACGTCTCTGAACATCTGGTTCAACATCAGTAAGAATTACAGTGCTGGTTCAACACATTACGTGGCTGAAGTGCTGTGCAAATAAAGAAATAAATTGTAATGAGGAAGGCCATGCTTTCCTGCTCAGAGATGTGGCATCACTGGCAGTAGTCCCCAATGACCCAGTACTGAAAAGACCCAGACTTTAGCTCTGCAGGTGCAGTGAATCTCATTTCGAAATATGAGAGATGGAAAGAACAGCAGCTGATTTATGAACGAAGTCCTGGAGGAGTCATGCAGTTCCAGCCTTAGGTGTCAAGCTTGTAAAAGCATAGAAGTAAGAACATTATCTTGTTAAAAAAAAAAAAAAAAGATAAACAAACTGGGGAATAACAGATAACCAATTGGTCATTGATGTTCACTCTGAAAGAATAACTCTCATACACATGCACAGATCTTTTTCTTTTGAATTTAGTCTAGGACAAACTGAATATATAATAAATGCAGGAAATACAGGGAAAAAAAATGATGGAGAAAAAGATCAGAGTAAGAACGAAGGAGTAGCAGGGGTGGGGAGGATGAAAAAAAAGGGACTATAGTAGTTTTTAACACAAACAGAGCATGTCCTACAGTCAGGATATGCTGTCTGGCCACTATAACTACCTGGTATCAAACAATGGCTCCATTATAGTAACAAGTTTTTGTTTAGCTAAACTTTAGCTAGCTTACACACACATGGTTCTATACAGCCAACATTATAGGAATTTTGAAACTGTATTATTCACATAAATCAATCATTATTGTAGAAAAACAATCCCATAAAAATGTGGTCCTTTTGTCAGGGGCTCACCTTTAATATAAATGCTTAATTACAGGACTTGAGAATCTGTGTATCTAACTGGAAGTGCACCCTGCAGCATGATTTCACAGGTAAAAAATTCTTAGCTATATTAAACACATTAAATGTGTAAAATGGTTGCTAAAGGAACTTGATGCCAGACCCCATTTATCATCTAAAAGCACTTCTGTGGGCCAGTCTTTGAGTGTGGAAGTTGCCCCAATCTGTCAGAGCAACATGTATTAATAAAAGGTTGAACTATATATAAATAAGATAGTTACGTGAACATCACCATAGGCTTTCCTGACTGTATTGAGAAACACTGTAAAGACAGCAGAGGTAACTGATCTTTATACTAAACTATTTATCTTTTTATTTAAGGAAATGTTAAAGCCTAAGTAGTATTAATGTCAAGAAATTTTTCTTAGAAGTTAAAGTCATAGCAGTGTGACAAATTAATGTTGTCACATTTCGGTTTGTCAGTTTGTTTGGGTTTTTTAGATCAAACCAAAGGTGATTTATTTTTTCCAAAGAACTATAAAGATTTGCCTGTACTCTCCAGTCCATCCTCTAACTCAGCCCAGAGAGCACATAGGGTAATTTTGAGTTCCTTTACTGCGAACTATTCACTAAGAAAAACTCCCAGTTTTCTATGAAAAAATAGTTCATAAAAAAAACGTTTTATATAAAAAATAGTTTCTGAACTTATTACATTAAACTGTTAAACTGGGACATTTGGCGTCATCAGGACTATTTTTCCAATCCTTTTCACTCCAAATGTTAATTTTACCAGAATGTCATGCATTGTTATTTTCAGAGGAAAATGTCCAAATGGCACCATATTTCCAAAGTTGTTCTGACTAGCTCCGCTCCTGAACTCCAGTTTTAGAGTCAAAGTACATTAAATGTATTTACCAGATGAAAAAGCTTCATTTCATTTCTGTAGTTGTGAATCTGGAAGTTAAAATATCAAAAAAATGATATAGTAAGAATCATTTAGCATTACTGATAGTTCTAAATATATTCCAGTATGATAAATTGTAATACCTGTATAACTTTCCTTAAATAAACATTACGTGCCTTCTTAAAATCTTCCACTACTCAGTGTTGTTATCCAGCTATCTACAATTCATTACAAGGCAAAGGTATTTTTGCCACGAAGTGCAATACACAGACAATGCACTAGAAAGGGAGGAGTATGTGAGGGGGTAAATATCATAAAAATCTTGGGAAAAGTTTAGCAGAATGTGGGTGTATTTTTTTCATACCAAGGCTTAGAATAGGCAGATAAAATCTGGTTGGGAAGCATTTTGACAAAAAGCAAAATTCAATTTGCATGATAACAGAACAAGTTGTTCTTTCTGCCTAACATGCAACACCCACCCAAGTCTCTCATATGCAAATTGAGTGTGTATATTACTTGAGTATGAATTAAGAACAAGCTGACTTTGAATTTCCAGAAGCTGGAAAGGGTTATGCCCCAATTCCACTGTTTTTTCATTCAGTATTATTGTTTTTTATGCAAAATATTATTCACATTAATCATTCATCTTGTGATTTCTTTGGAAAAAATATCTTGGGTATTGAAAGGGATTGCTAATTATGTTGCTGAAATGTTGTTCTAAAAGTAACAGCAGAATAAAAAAACCTTTAAGACACAAAAAATAAATTCTCATGAGTGAGTAACCTAGGAAAGTAGTTTGAGGGATCTATCTTCTAATTAGCACTTCAGCTTTTTAAAAGAACAGAACTACATAGTGTCAAATGGTGCTTAAGTTTTTATATGTGGACCAAAAATGAGACACTGTTACAAATGTTTAGGAATAAGAATAAAAGCATTTGCATTACATAGAAGGAAAGGATTTTGAAAAATCACATTTAACATAGATATGTTTTTCAGGATCCACTGAAACATGATTTTTACCGTATGATCATAAGATCTTGAACTGACATACTAATTGAGTGAAGATCTGAATGTTCAATTTTATGACTAAAATACCAGTGGATATTTGACAAAATGGTATAGATTTCCATGCAATACAGTAATGTGCCTATGTTGCATGCAATACAGTAATCCACACAACTGTGACCAGTGAATTCCGCTTTTAAAGGAAGAATTGGTATTTTGAATAGCTTCAGTCAAATTTTCTTCTACATTTCCTAAGCCACTGTGCATTGTTGCTAAATAGCTACTTCTCTGGTAATGTGTTAGTTGCTGCTGAAGTGATCCTTACACAGTCTTTTAGTTTTACAGGAAATCCAATTGCTAACATCCGTATCCTGAAACATTCAAATAAAAGCTGCTGCAGAAGTTAATAGGAATTACTAGAACAAGCACTTACAAAAAGGCAGAGTCTGAAACCATACATCTTAATGCAATACTGGTTACTGAATCAAGACCATGCTGTGTTGAGTGAATCGTGATTGCATTAAGGATTTGGGTATTTTTCATTGTTTTCATTTTGCCTACTCTCAGCACTATTCTGTCATAGTTATTCAGAAAAATTAAAAAGTCTTCTATATTCAGTTCTCTCATCTCAATAAACCTATTTCCTTGAGCATAACCTCTGCCAACTATAAAAAAAGAGTTAGCAGTTCTTAAGCAGACTAAGGTATCCTTCAACCTCAGCCCAAGAGCAACAGAGACCCATACGTGACACAAGCACATGAAAGAGATTAGTACTTAGAAACACCACCTTAGAAGTTGCTGGTGCAACAAAAACTTGTATTGTACCCAGAGAAATACTATTTATAGAATAGTCATATGAGTCAGAGATTAGGATTTTTGTATATGCCAAATCTTGCAGGTATATGTGGATTTTCTGATGCTAATTCTTCAACCTAAGCAATGGTTTAACCTCACTGTAAAAATTTAGGACAACAGAAATGAAATGCATTATCTCTACATTTATACTGAATGAGATACAAAAAGTTAAGAAAAAATGGAAAAGCAGACAAGTGATGCACTTTGCTAGCGGCATACAGGCTGTTTCCCAGCCAGAATAAAAAGAGAAATCATCAGGGACCTGTTTTCAGCCCATGGCTTCAGTTAGGTGAGGAAACAGGAGAAAAAGGGGGAATGAGAGGTAACTACAATAAGGGTCTTGTGGAAAACAAACGAACAAACAACGCACAAAACAAAACAAGCCCTCCCTAATTTCCACTTTCCCAAAAGCCCACCACCAATCAATCAGAAATCCAGTATGCTCAGGCATCGAATGTTTGTTGCTTGCTTGGTTTTACCATATGTCTGTCACAATAACTTAGCTGCTTACTTATCAGCAGATTCTCAAGATCTAACAACGCACATTGCACAAATGAAAGTATCTTTGTGGAAGGTACTAAGAAGTTGGTGAAAGGAGGAAAAAAAGTTGTTGAAAGCTATTGAAACAGTAGGAATAATCCAGTGACAAAAAAGACCGATGTTTAAGGCAGAAGGGTACATTTTAAAAAATCTGTATGATTCTTAGGCATGCAGAAATATCCCTACAAATATAGTTACTGAACTTAATACAGAATGGAATTAATTAATGTAGTTCTAATAAATAAAATTCTTCATTTTTAACAGCATATGGCTTTGTGATTCAATTATTACTGTTTGGATGGGTAGTACTAGAAATGATGAAAGATGCAGACTGTTAAAGGAAAAGAGTCACTTAGTAACACGGACATACTTTTTCCCCTTCAGGAAAAAGTATTGTTAGTACTTGTATTTCCACTCCTGGGAAATTCTTTGAAAAGTTCCTCTGGCGATATAGAAAGAAATCTGTATACAAGCAGTTAAGAAGTTTTCATTCTTTTAATCTCTACCAAGTGCTTATTCTGTATACGGTAATATGTTTCTTGAGTAACATAAAAAGATTAGTAAAACACAGGGAAAAAATGCAAGCATCATATGAGAAGACTGAGTCACCAATGCCTTTTTTTAATCTTCAGTAGAGGAATACCATCATTTCAGAGTATGCTCAACAATTAAAACCGTAACAGGAAACAAATGAGATCATTGATATAGCCATTCAGTAACATACACTTCATTCTTAAGCACTGATTGTATTTCTTGCTATTCACAGGTAAGAATTATTAATATCATTCAAAATGGTTAAAAGCTAAGTGCTGATTATGCTTCTGAAACATTTTCTAAACCTAATGAAAGAGTTTTCTTCTCCTTCCAAAAAAGGAGGAGAGGAAAAAATGTTTCCAAGCCTTAGCTTATTCTCATAATGGACTACACCTTAAGATAGGTTTGCCTCATATAGTTTGAGCAGGTGGTTGGAATAGAGGACCTCCTGAAGTCACTGTCAATCTTAATTATCCTATGATCCTATCCTACAATCACATATATTTGTTGGATGATTATTAATAAGTCTCTGTGCCTCTCTGTTCATATTTCTCTTACAATAAGTGCTTATAGAAATAAAAAAGAAAATTTAAAATAATGGCTTTGGGATATTAAAGCTTCATTATAAGGTGGTTGTTGTGTAATAATAAGGTGGTTGTTGTGCAACTCATTTTTAGGACTAGGCAAAAGTGTATTTTCAATTTCTCCTTCTCTTGGCATAAAGATTTTTTCTTCAGTGATAAAATAAAATAAGCAGTACTGGCCAGAAATAAAGATTATTCTCTTTAGCTAGCCTTCCTAGCCATAAAATATACTTTCCCTGGTGTTTGTGTCTCAACTATTACTGTCATTTTAAATGGATGAAAACAGTTGTTGCTGTTATGATCTGTGACTACCTCCTCCTAAGATTTAGCAAAGTAGGTGGGTAGGTGGAAAGATATTGGCATTCTTAGTAGAAGCATATGATCTTTTATTTTTATGACTGTTACCCTGCATTAAGCCTACATATTTTGTGTGCTTGACTATACTATATTCAACTACTATAAATTGCTCTGTGCAGTGCAATAAATAAAATACTTTCTGTTTATGATTTCAGTGCGATTATGTAGAGTGCAAAAAGATAAATTATCTTGCACTTTTACAAAGTCAAAGATTATTAATTCTCTGACAGGAAAATTAATTGAATTTTTAAATTAAAATTAAATTAATTAAGATGATATTTAAAAATCAGACTATCTCAAGTACTGCACTTTAAAAAAAAAAAACAAAACACTTTAAGTACTGGTGATACAGTATTATATAATATATACTCCAACATGTTTTTCATTTTTAACATTATTCTTAGTTTTTGGCCAGCTGTATTACTGTTGTGTTCTGCTGTCAAAAGTTTAGGGTGCATGTGTACTGCAAAGCTAAGTATATTCTTTACAATATTCAATTCACATTGTAGCTTTTAAATGTTCTGATATCTGAATTGTCCAATACTCTGCCACTTATGTCTCACAATGTAAGTAATTATATGTGCACTTAAAATGAATTTAGGTTTACTTTGCATAATTCAGTGCAACTAAAATATATAGGTATGAAACATTAGGTTTTGCTTGTTTGTTGAAACAACTTGTTACACCTTCTTTAGATTCATGTATCTACTAATATTTGTGAACAAAAGCAGCTTTTAATTTTACCTATATTTATTCTGACCATTTATTCCACTCAGACACACAAAAAAAGCATTTCAGTGCTTTGTTTTATTTCAAGTAGGTCCTCCTTCCACCTTCTTTACACCCTGATTTCAATGTAATAGGAAATAAAAACAAAATTTGAAACCTTTTAATTTTTCATTTAACATTTTCTGCTAACAGAGGTGCCCAGGGAAAGTCTGTCACTCTTACATCAGATTGGTTTTCTGTGTGGGCACAAATCTCAATTTCAAACCTATTTCTGCTGGAGGAAATCATAAAAATGACTGTATGTAAAATGAAGATAGGCCTACAAATACATGTGCATTAAAAAATAGAAGTAGTAATGTCATGCTGCTTACTTTTTTGATGGGGACTTGACATCCTCCTCAACTGACATGGTAGAACGGTTGACTCGTCTATGTATGGGCACTTTTAGGATGGTTCCCACTGCATTGCCTGCTCAACATCTCTACAATCTCAACAAGTACCCAAAGCCCCTCTTGGAAAGAGATCCCTCCCATCCATTCGTCTATTGATCTTCATGTGGGAAAGGCTCCTTCTCTTTGCTTGTAAGCAGCATATCTGTATAAACTACTTTCTCAACAAGTCTTCCCTGAACGCACTCATTGATTTGGACCTTATGTGGAATTTTACATATTATTAATATACAGTAACTGTGATGAGTATACTGACACATAACCAGTGGGAATGATGCAGATAAAACAGATGAGATCAGTGTAACTGTAAGAAGAATGAGAACCAGGAACCAGCATCTTTAGCTTAGGACTGAGGGAGGTTTTACCTTCTCTTTCGTAGCCACAGCTCTGAAGAGGTTTTAGAATGGGCTGAACACTTCACTGTTGGAAGTTTTCTTTTGTAATCTTACTCACAGCACCATTGTGGGTGGGGGAATTTCCAAACTGGATAAGGAGGGGAGAAAGTAGTGGGAGAGGCCAGCAGGAGAACAGTAAGTTTCCATGCCGGCTGCTTCAAGCGTCACGAAACATTTCAACAACTGGTTCATCAAAGTATACTCAAAGCCATCACTGCAAACACACTGGGAAGGCATCTCTTAGCCTAAAGACTAAGTGGCTGAGAAGCAATTCTCCTCGAGATTTTGCAGCTCTCTGGGAGCTTCGAGGACTGTAGGGTTTGATTCTGCACCTGGGACAGGTCACAGGTCAAGAAAATGAAAATGATGGAGCCACCAACTCCAGAACATTCAATGTGGTGTGACTATGTCAAGACTGTTGCTCAAATATTTCTGTCCCTGAGTCAACCAGACACACATGCTGCAAAGTGGCTTTGTGTTAGAAAACAGGTTATGTTTCAATAGCAGCATATCAAAATTAATGTTTCAAAAAACATTTCACTCAAGAAATCATCAGCTTTTGACAGAACTTGGGTCAGAAAATTTCTGAACATTTCTTTTCTTTATACAGTACACACACACACAAAAAATTTAAAAAACCCAGCTTGCATGCCATTAGACCAGGCATAGTACTGATTTTAAAAAAGTATATCTGCTTCATAAAAGTTTATGTTAACCATCCATTCAAAAACAATATAAATATGATCTGATTTAAATATGTTGTGAAGAAAAATAAAAATTGCAACTTATTATTGAAATACATTGTATGTCAGTGCAAGTATTTCCTATGCATTTGCATATGATCCCCGAGACCAGCAGCAAACTACAGAAAAATAAATTCTGATTACTCCTGGATATAATTCTTTTCCCTAGAACTTAAAATAAACAACATGGACATCATAGCATGTGACTTTGATTATTAACTTTGAGCACAACTGCTTGTAAGTCTACTCTATTAGAAAAAATATGAATACTGGTAGGACTTATGCACATTGTGAGACTAAAAGTTTAATTTCTTGACTAGTCGTGGGTAGTGAAGAGTTGAGTATATAGCAAACACCTCCTCCAGAAAGTGCTCCTGGATTTGTTTCCTTCTTTCCCTACTTCTTACTTATATGTTTTCCTGAAGGTCTCAGAGACCTGCAAATTAAATCTTCCTTTGTCTCTTATTCTTTTGGAAATTAATTTCTGGGAGTACTGACTGAGTATCACCCCATCTCTGAGTTTCTACCAGGAAGGCTCAGCCACAGGAGCTCCCAAGAGTAGCTACAATTGCATCCACTTAAGGGAATCAACCTGCTGAGGAAAGAAAGAGTATCTCTGGTCATATAATCCTGCTTATGGATGATGAAAGGCATTACAGTATTTAGTATGTACAATTGTGTACACACTAGATATTTACTGATTAAAGACAGTACAGTATTTAGGATGTACAACTGTGGTCTTCTGAAGATATGAAGCTTAAAACTTTCTGAGCATTACATATCACTATGCAAAAAAGCTCTTCCTCCATTTTAGGGTCATTTATTTCTCTTTGTAACTATGTTTATGTAAGAGGAAGGACATCCCAACTTTAAAAGATTTCTTGGAAAATCAAAAATATCTGACTGAACCTTCCCTTTGAAAAAAAAAAAAACCACCACAGAGATAGAGGAATCATGCCAGGAAAAGCATACAAAAAAGCTTTGCTAACTCAAAAAAAAAAGCACATACAAAAGTTAATGTGGCAATGTTTTTCATTATGCATATACACTAAAACAGCTTATAAAGTAGGATAAGTTGGAAAAAATCTGCTGAAATCAATAAAAGTTTTACTACACGTAAAGAACTGACACTATATCCCAGGTAAGGTGCATGGTAGAACATCAATAAATAAAATAATGCACTGTGAGTTGTTTTGGCTTGAAAATCATTTGCAAATATACAGAGTTTTCAAAAGATTCAACACAAAGATACTGACAGATGGTAAGGTATACTTCAAGAAAAACACTTTTTACTAATCACCACACTTAGAATGTGACCATGCAGGAAGATGAAGATCAGAAATGTACTTTGAAATATTAAGAACAAATTATGTGCCTGGGGAGCAGTGTCCGGAGTCCAACTAGGATTAATATTTTTTAGATATATATATATCATGCTGCAGCTTTGTGTTTCGGTATCATCTCCAGTATAAAATGCTTTTGATGATGCTAACAAGAAGGTATTATGGTCTAGGCGTTATTACGTTTATAAAGAATGAAATTGTCTCTATTTATTAACCATATATAGTCAGATACATATATTTTCAGAACCAATGTTTCAAGAAAAAATTTCAAAGATTAGTTGTAGAGGCAATGAGTACACACATTACTATGGCCTAAAAAGGTAACGCTGACATAGCATAGAAACTTCTGCATCTTCCCAATTTACTTCAATAATTTTTCATGGAAAAATATGAAGAAATATCTTTCAGCACATAATTTTATGACAATGCAGGGCAGCATTCTCTCTTTGTAAGAGTAAATTCAAAGGAAAGAGAAGGTCTTTTCTGACAAGTTTAGATGCTTAAATTGTAATTGATTTTTTTCTTATTTTAATCTTTAGCATAACATCAAACCATTCATCTGCATAACTCTTCAAATGTCATCTGACAAAGAGAAAAGCAAATTAGTTTACCAGTTTTAAAAGCAAGCTAGGTGCATGAATGGTTGCATGCAACATTTAAATGCCTAATACCATTAAACCAATGCTCTTCCTAGTCATTCTAGTCATAGATGCCTACGGCTTCATACGCAAACTTGAATCAACTTCTGAAACATATATCCATTTCTAAAGCTTGTATTTATTGTAGAGTTACAAAGAATTTTTTTTTTTTTAATGAGATGACTTAATTTTCAAGGCTGAGATCCTTTATGCAGCACCTGACACATTTCCAAAACATTATGCTGGACAAAGTACAGAAAATTTTTTAAAAATTTTAAAAATTAAAGAAGAAGAAAAAAGAAGAGGAAAAATCAGGGAAAGATTTTAATCTCTTTTTTTGAAAATATTTTTTTCTTTACCAATACATAATGACAATGATTGAAATGAATTCTATAAATGCCATCTAAGAAGAAAGTGAAAAATTCTTCAGTGACCATACCATACTTTGGACTTTCTTACTTGAAGACAAATGGTAAAGTTTCATCAAATAAAATCACTGTCCTCTGCACAGCTCTAGTTTACTGTCAAATACGAAGTTACCTGGTAGTAATGAAAACTTCCATATGCTTTACACTTTTGGTTTAAGAACAGCTTATAAGTAACATCAGAAAATTTACCAAAGCTTCAGCAAAAGACTCTCTTGCTGTCTTGTTTATACTTGAAATGTTGTCCGGGTCGTGGTTTTTTTTGGAGCACACAGCTTTGACCTTATGACTGCTCTCTTTGGTCCCATTTGCTAAATACTTGTCTCCAGTTTCATAGTCATTCACCACCTATTCCTTCCCTACTGTGTCCTTTATACTATTGTCTCCTGTAGTTTCCATCAATGCTTTCTCTTAAAGCGCCAAAGGAGCACTCTTGTACCCTACCCAGTGATGCTCTCACAGGATCCTGAAGCCTTCTGTACTGACCTGTAGACTTTTTTCCCTACACTTACTTGTTGAGTTCGTTCTACGTGTACATAGAGAGTAAATTCTGCAGGCAAGAGTCACATTCTTGCTATAAAAATCACTAATGAAATACCAAAAAAGAAAATAGTTTAGCAAAAAAGGGTTAGTTCTGAACTTACAAAAATTTACAATGCAGACACTTAGCTTTAAATGTGTAAGTAATCTTCAAGTTCAGCGGCACCACCTCTGTTTAGGCAAACTCATGCACAATCATTTTTTTGAGAATCTAGAAAAAAGCTAAACACTTGTCATTTGAACTAAATAAAGTATTTTTAAAGTGAAAGTATTTGTGTATATGTTTTGGAGGTATGCTATCCCACTGGTTGCAGGGTCGCACAGGGCTGATAGGGCTAGGGTAGAGAGAGCAGATGGATCTCTGCTGGGCTGCTGACAGGTGCCCACCTCCTCCAGCACAAAGGACACATGTGGGAAGTCCCACCTGCCAACACAGGTACCATAACGCCTACAGGGAACCATCCTGATTTACTAAATAAGTTTCATCCAACCTACAGGATGTGCAAAATTGAACTATATTTACCAGAACTAGTCATCTATGAAAATGAACAAATTGAAATACATTTGGAATTTGGAGCTCCAGTTGGAGCTGTATCACCACATCAGATGGCAAAAAATCACAGCATGGGGAACCTGTTCAGTGAATGGAAAACAGTCTGTTTTTTCAATCTCTGAAAAAAGCTTTGACAGACTGGTTTTAAAATGTTCCTGGAATATTTTGCCATGGCATTCAACCTTCCGCTGATGTTTCAGACAAGCTGACTCTATTTCTGCTAAATTAGTCAGTGAGATGTAAAGTAGCAGCAGAAATAATTTATAAACATAAAGCAGCTTTCACCTTTCCTGTATAGATCAGTGTCTTTCCCTAACATAAGTTGTGCCAAAAAATTACAAAGCTGTTTCCATATTTATCTACATACGTAGAACACTTCAAGGCAGAACTACAAGTTCAGAAGTTATTGACAGGAGACATCTGTTGCACCATCTGCACAAAAATTGAAGAAATAAACCCGCCCTTTTGGAGCAGAGCATTTTTTTTTGTTTTTTTTAAGCCTTGTAAATCACTTAAATCTTAGTCAGTGTTAATTATAGCTCACCATAGAAGAATATAATTTAAACCGAATTGTTAAAATCATATTTTAATGAAATGGTGAAGAGGCAGTTGGATCAGAGTATAGTAGTACTGATGTAAGAACATTTTCTGGCAATAGATTCTATCAAATATAAACCACAATGTAATAGCTAGAAGCAGAAACAAAACAAGGAATAAACAAGTGGATTACAGCAGTATCACTAGGGCTAGGATTTTATTTTTGGATTTTCATCTGTAGCCTCCCTGTAGAAATTTTTGAAGCATCAGGAAAAAAGTAGTGTCCTCACACTCCAGAAAATAGCAACCTCAAAGGTGAATAAAATTAGAAGAGCAACAGCTGGAATTCAAATAAATGTTGTGCTGAAACAAAGAAGGTATTTTACAGAAAACACTGGAAACAAGGACGACCTGTAACGTCAATGTCTTCACAAAGGTTTATATCATCAGTTAAGGAAGGTTACTGAGAAGCTAAGTGAAGGAAATACATCCAGTTCATCAATGAAGAGAAGGGTTGTCCAGACAAACTGATATATTGATACACCATGCAAAACGGCATACACTGAAAGACTTCTAGAAGGTTGAGAGAGGAACAAAATCTCTTGATTTCTCACTAGTTATGAACAACTATTCATTAGGTTTGCAAGCCAGAAATTACTACACTCTTCTAGGCACAGGGCAGCTTTCCAGGGAACTGAGAAAATAAAGATACATAAGAGAATTCACTAAATAGGCAACATTGCTAAAATGATCGTTAAAAACTAACAAACATCTCTAAGTTCGTATGGAATTTCTGCAGCTGATGATAGACATGCAAGAAAACAGATAAAGTTTTGGTTATCAAATTGAACATCAGAAGAACTCCTGGTCATAAGTGCCTGGCAGCTCTCATGTCCAGTTTCTAACTGGATTAGTATGAAACTGTTCACCTAGAAAACACAGCAGACAGCAACAGATCATTCAAAATGTGCAGGCCACAGTGTTACCATAGCCACCATCAAATTTCAGATAAACCCGCCTTTTTTTTCTCTTTTAAAACAAACGAACAAACAAACAAACAAGTTTTATGCTTTGCTTCCCATCTACTGAAACAGTCTTAATAAATCACATAAAGAAATGTGCCTGCTGAGGAAGAGCCACCAAGCAGTATTTTTCATTCTTGGTGGCTTCTCTGGCTGCTATAAAAGCAAATGCATTACTAGATCCAGCTTCAGCATGTGATCTTGTCAGTAGTCTTTATTAGACCTGCTTTTGAGCTGGGAAACCATAAGATAACAGCGATCAGTTCCTAAAAAAATGGCAAAACACTGTTGATAGTGATGAAGTCACAAGAATCTTCAGCAATACAGTAAGATTGCTAATGAAGGACTGATGCTGAACAGAGCTGGTTAAGGTTATGATTAAGCAATTAATGTAAGCAGCAGGAAAATTACTATTTGTCTCTAGAATATTCCCTGTTAGTGCAAGGAAATCTCACAGTGGAAAGTGGTGAGGTTATAAACATTTGAATTGCAAAAGAGAAATTGTATCTCTTACATTTCATTTAACATGTCCAAGTAGTAGATACAAGAAAATGAGCTGACAGCATTTCTAAATTCACAAAGGGGGCCTTACTTTTGGTGTTTGGTTTTTTTTCCAAAAATGACAGAGTTCTAAGGAGTTAAAGGGCAAGTAGTATTATCTTGGACCAAAAAAGTGGGAAAAGGACAATGAGCAGACAAGGATTTAATTGGCCAATTTGCATCCTAACAAAACAGAGAACAATACTTTTCCTTCCCTTCATCAACAGGGAGAGCTGTCTCATTGCTCCATAGGAAGTCCAGCGTGTTCCTTGATTTCTTTTATACTGGCACAAAATAGAGACAATTTCTGGATGACAGTTAAGGTTAACCAGTGTCACAGAATTACAAGCCAGCATCTGAAGGCTGTGATTCAGATTTCTTCATTTGCAAAACTTGGATAAAGACCTATCATTGATCTAACAAAGCAATCCTTTATGTGCTAAGATACTTTAGAAACGAAGCAGTACTGCCAACAGGTACACAAAAAGGAAGCACTTATCTGAGCAGTTTTAGTAGTCGGAACTGCCCTACAAATAAAGATGTATTTCATTGGCTCCCTGCCATGTGGAGAGTTGCCTGAGGTGACAGCAACCTATTCCAGCATTTAACTGTTTTCATGGCACAGGTATTTTACTAATACCCAAATAGAATTTCCCCTTCACCAATTTGTGCTTGTTGCCTCCTGTCCAGCCTATCTGCATGAAGATAGAACGTGCATCTTGTCTGCAACTATCTTACATACACAAAGACTTTGAAGGCATAGAAAACTATATTTTTGGCTAGTTAAACTCATTTTTGAGTACTTATGATGCACAGTTACATATACCACAGATTATATATACTACAGGAATCACACTATTTGTTACTTTTAAGAGTTGACATATGTGGTAAAGCCTATTTATTTGAAGAGTTGACATATGTGGTAAAGCCAAAGAGGAGCTGCTCACTTTGCAAAATAGCTAGGAGTACAGGTTTTCCTTGCAGCATTATAACTGGTAATGACTGGATCAAGCTGAAGTTCCAAGCATTTCAGGAAATAAATGGCTTTATTCTTGCAGACAGATTACGAAACCTGTCTTTACAGACAGTCTCTCAGTCATGGGGAGAAAACGAAGATGTGTGCTGTGGCACCCTTATCATACAGTCTGCCCTGAAGTGACCGTGAGAGGAGCATGAACACGAGCACTGCTAAGCAAAAGCAGGTTACATTGACTTGCAACATGAATGTGTGTGCAGCCGACGCATTTTGGTAAGTTACTAATACATGATTTTTTTCTTCTGTGAAATGATTTGTATTGTATTGCTAGAAATAAAAATGAAGAAATTAACATGTGTGCCGTTTGAGACCTGAGGTAATGTCTGCACTCCCAATTATTTTGTAAGGTGGGTCAAAAAAATCTGCAACTTTTCGTTAATCTGAAAATAAATAAGTGAATGGACTAAATCCATTCATTCACAACAAAAATGAAAATTCTAGTTATTTTGCCAACGCTAATTTTGATATTATGATATTTTGAATATGCGATTGGCAGTGCTATTTTGATAACTGCTAAATGCAAGTTTCAGCTCTGTAGAATTACCGGTATTTTTTCATTTAAACCACTAGATGTCTCTAGCTCCACTCATGAAAAAGACAAATTAACGGCATACAAAATGCACTACATTCACCTTTGAAAATCTGCTTGGAAACATTCGAGCTGTAAAAGCAGGATCCCACAGGTTTCTTGCTATGACTCCAATAGAAAGTCAATGTTCTATATGAAAGGTGCTATCCTGTTGTTTTAAAACAGAAAAGGAAATTGAAAATATTTTGGCTGCAGTATAATTTTTAGCTGTCCGTAAGAGAGTTAGAACAGGTATGTGCTGCCTGTCTTAAATTTTTTAAGAAATAATTTTTTTTCTTAGATGGACAAGTTCTTGAGGAAGTAATTCAACCACAAAAGAAACTTGCAAAACTCTGTAGCCCTTTTTCATAACAAGGATGAAGAAACAGATTCCTCAACCAGTTTCATGCAGACTTTAAAAAATTTTTATTTTTTTTTTAAATCAAACATTTTCTTTATGAAAAAAATGTTTTCATATTAATCATAAAAAACAGCTGGTATATTTACATATGAAAATGGGTCCAGAAATATCACTAAAAGAGTCTAAATCATCATATAAAGGAAAAAAAGAATGAGATTGCATAGTGCTACTGCCCGTGTTTCGATTCAGTATACTACATCCCAAACACAACATCATGCCACGAAAAAGATACAACTGCCCTGCAGCTGGGATTACTTAATCCTAAACTATCTCTAGAGGTCAAATGATGTGAGTTTCATGGTAGGTACAGGAAGGAAGATATCTTGAATGACAAAATAAATTTCAAGAGTTCAGAGAAGGACAGCTGAATATCACAGAAATAAGTTTTGCCCACTGTAAAGTGAAGGAAAAAGCAATGGGGTGATTTACAGGGCTGTTTTTAAGAAAACACTTCTGTCTCTTTGTGCTAGTGGCCAAAATTTTAAACTCTGGGGAGAGATTTACTAAAATGCAGGCATGGAAAGGAACTGACTCTGTTTTTTCAAACACAATTTCTGAGAGAGGCATCAGAGGTTGGGACACATGGTAGTAACCTGAGGAGAAAAAGGCCATAGAGACAAAACGTTTTGAGAGTCATCATGTGAACAAGGATGGGTCAGAGCTGTGGAAACCAAGCCAGGAGAGACTCTTCAGAGAAGGCACAAGACCTCCTGGGCCGAAGGTGGCTGACAGCCTAAGCAGACATATTGCACTGATTTTGAGGTTTGGTGATGAACATACCAATGGAGATGGGATAGTCATTAAGTACCAGAATAGAAAGGAGAGTTCATCATGGAGTCAAGAGAAGAGAAACTCCAAACAAGCAGTTACTAAAACACAGAGGGCACAGAACTGGCTGGAAAGGGAAAAGCATCAAGAACAAGTTTTTTGAATGCAGGTACAGTGAAAGCAGTATCGTGGAAGCCTTCAGCAAATGCAGCTTGTCCTGCCTCCCTGCCCTGTATTCATCCCAAACATTACTATAAGGATCATTTTGCTAGCACATGTAATAGAGATGTATATCAAATTCCCTAATTTAGAAGGAAAATGTTGTGCAGTATCCAGTTATAGCTAAAGCATAACATAACCCAAAAAAATGAGCAACTTTCAATCAAATGAAAATGACAGAATCACGTCTCAAACTTTCCTCACCCCAGTGGGCACTTTCCAGACATTATAAGGACGTCAAAATACTGAATGTCTAGGCTTGCTGGAAACTCATTGCTCCCTGAAGCCCACTGAACATGTCATTTGTTATCAAAATTCTCTGAAGCATCTTTGTTTACAGGTTGAATTTCTTCAGAGTACAAGAGTGTTCCACATAAAACATGTAAATTTATTAAAGAACACCACCACTTCAAACATAGAAATGAAAACAAGAGCCTAGAACACACAATAGCTTTCAAGTTAATTTATCACTATTTTGGGGTACGTGGCAGCCAGTCTACATTCAAAGAAGCAGATCTTGCCTTATATACAGAGGCCAATTCCTTGCAGCTTAAGACCATAAAACAATCTCATGAATGGAGCAGCTCCTGGTATTTACTCCTTTCCTCTTTTGTCAAGAAAGGTTTTGAACATCTCACCAAAGTGGTGATGGACACATACCTACCAAAACTTATTAGAAGTGACTCTTCCCCAAGAAAAAAGAAAAAAAATATTTCTGGCAGTAAATAGCCATTTTCAAAAGAGCTTTTTTTTTAAAAAAAAAAAACACAACAAAAACATAATACAGATTTACACACCTACTTCAAAAAACTCCATTAAAAATGGAGGGATTTTATTGCCATTATGAAGTACAAGAATAACACAAATGCAATCAAATTGCACATACAAGTGGAACTTTAAGCATAGCAGAGATGCATACAGAAACCTCAGATTTAACACTAGAATTCAAAAATATACCATAAAAATTCCTTAAATTATTATACATATAAAGAAATTCCTAAGCTGCAAACAATTGGAGTTTAGAGAGTACAGTGAAGAATTGTCCTCATAGGCTTAACTTGTCCTTATATTCTCTCCAAAAATTCTCCAGGCTAGATCAGTCTCTAATCTCACCTGATACAATTGGTCTTTCATAAAATAAAAAGCTGATAGACTGTGGTCTACAGCTTCCTCACAAGGGAAGGAGGAGTGGCAGTGCTGATCTCTTCTCCCTGGTGACCAATGATAGAACCCTAAGGAATGGCAGGAAGATATGCCAGGGGAGGTTTAGGTTGGACATTAGGAAACGGCTCTTCACCCAAAGGGTAGTGGAGCACTGGGAAAAGCTCACTCAGGAGGTAGTCACAGCGCCAAGCCTGACAATATTCAAGAAGCATTTGGACAACACCCTCAGACATATGGTATGATTTGTCAGTTTGTCCTATGCAGGGACAGGAGTTGGACTCAATGATCCTTGTGGGTCCCTTCCAGCTCAGGACATTCTATGATTCTATGAGTCTAGAACATACTAATTGCAGGTTTTCTCTCCAGGCCATAAAATTGAAAGAGAGAAAGTTACAGAACTTTTTAAAAAGGAATGGTACATAAGCAGCAATTTTCACAGCTTTTACAGCCTCTTTCCCTCATTGAGCATCCATATCAATAATCCTCATGAAATCAAATCATCCAAATCTTACCGTAAGACCACATTAAGATGAAACATTTATTTATTTGTGTTTGCATCATTATTCTCACACAATGCTATGCAGTATCTCAGGTTCCTCTAATACCACATTTAAAAATTCCTTTAATATGAGGATATTAAAATTTTGCTTGAAAATTAAGTCACTAAGCATAAACTCCATGTCCATGAGTATTCAACTTTCAAAGCTGGCCTTACTTTGAATGGGAGTTTGGATGATATAATTCCCAAATTAAATTATGTTGGGGTTCCAAAATATATGAAACAGGAGCATCACCAGTTAGATTCTCATCAGCTACCACAGTCACCCTCCTGTCTAAACAGCGAAGCATTAAGCATTGGAGGAGCTGTTTAGAATGACATTAAGTTACAAATAGCTCTACTCTTCCCCTATACAGAATATTTATGCCAAACAGGACATTGAACTTACTTGTTAGATGTATGAAATTGCTATACACATGAAATTCCTTGTTGTTACTCTGATTTTTTTTGTTGTTGCTGTCAGTTTCTTTTTGGAGAAAGCAAATGTCTTTTTCAAGTGCCATTTGTAATAGCTCAGGAGGGCTTTCTCAAGGAAAAAAAAATATTTGTGGAGGATAACAGATAGAAGTCTTATATAACTGCTACCATGAGAGAAGCAAAATTAAAACATAAGCCGAATAAAAGGACTCTGTATCAGCAGAGGAAATATGTGATAAAATCTTCATTTAAAAAACCCAAACCACCTCCCCAAAAAAAAACCAAAAAAAAAACAACCAAAGAAAACCAAACCCAAAATGTGACTCTCGAAAATGCCTTGTCCTTCCCTTAATTCACTCAGCAGTTCTGGCAGGTTTCCCAAATAATTCTGGGAGGGAATCAGAAGTTAGAATAGCTGTAAAAGCTGTTCTTGAGATGAAGAAAAATGAAGTTATTTTCTACTATTTTAATGTTTTCAGATGAGTTTTTACAAACAGAATTAGACAAAACCAGTGAAATACTGTACTTCATATTGGTCTTAAACATGGTAACTTCAGATCATGTTGGTCTGTGATATAGCTTCTTATTTCAGCTGTTGAGGAATTTTCAGTGCCTTAGCATACAACTCTGTCTATCATTTTTCTTCAGAAAAGCATTAAAAACAAAACCAAAATAAATAAACTAGATGCTCAGAATATTCTCCTTAACCACTTTAAAATGTTCCATTTTCTACCCTGGACTTTGAACAGGACTTGTCTCATTTAATGGTTCTACTTTGTGACATAGCATGAGGAAGGAGAAAAGCATTGTCTTTTTCATACTGGATCCTATAGCTTTGGGGTTGTCACATCACTAAGTATGACCAAAAGGTTTTCCAGTTACAAACCAAATTATTTCACTACTAAAGTGGTTTTTAGATCTGTCAGTATATGCAAAGATAACAAATAAAATAAATAATTAAAATTTAAAAAAAACCAAACAAACAGGCACTGTACATTTTTGTCATCATTACTGAAGAAGTAACACACAATTATGTGCAATACTAAAGTTATGCAATACACAGAAGAACAACACAAAATTTTAAAAGCCTTTTGGAAGCATTTTTGTCTTTTCTTCAGTTAAATCCAGGTTTGTGCTGGCTGGAAACAATAGCATATTACCAATGAACCGAATTTTACTACAATATAGTCAGATTTTGAGAACCAGATAATAAAGTGAGCTCATGTATCTCTAGTAGGCAACAGTGTGCAGAAGAAAGTGGATTATTTCTTTTGGATTTGAAAGGTTTGTTCTAATAATAATTAGAGGAATATTTCTTAAATTAAGTGGGATCACCACTTAATGCCAATGTCTGACTGGTTAATCCAAGGGAATTATTCTAGCGCACTAGTGGATAATTCAGAGTATTAGCTTGCTAAGAAATTATTAGTACTTATCTATGCTCATCATTTGTCCATCACTAATAATTACTTACTGTTACTAGCACAATAGTAAATGTTAAACTCTACAAATGTAACAACAAAGATTTTCACTAATTAGAGAAAAGGTAAAAGAATCAAATTCTGTTCATGATTATCTTTATTTAAGACTGCATGACCCAAAACCAGCCCAAAAGCCTTCACAATAGGAGTAGTCTTTCCAATCTTTCCAATCTCTTTTGTTTATTTACAGCACTACCAAATTATCATGTCCAGAGAGCAACGTAAGATAAAATTCAGTGCACAACAAATAAGAACTTTTTAAAGTATATCAGTGTTGTTAACAAAATAAGACCCCATCTCCAAAAACTTATGGGAATATTTTCTTAAATAAAACTAGTTGTTAAACACTTAGCTTGGGGCTGATTCACCTCTGGCAGGAATGACAGAGCAGAACAAGGATGATGTCCTCAAAGGCAGTAAAATCACCACATACTTCACATACCATGTCCATTTAAAAGCAGCATTAAAAGTATAGAAGTACAGCCTGCTCACAGGACACAGTGGGGCAAAGATCACTGGTACAGAAACAAGAGTTTCACAGAACTAATGTATATTTATATGTCCATTGCTTCTTGGAGAAGAAGAAGAAGCAGAACTGAAAAAAAATTGTCTAAAGGATTTAACAATATAAGGGGAGTCATATCATGTCTGCTAGCGAAAGGAAAGTCAAGTCAGTTCTCAAGGCATGTCTGAGAGTCTCTTACACTTAGGGCATAAACACTTTAAGTATTTCTCTTGCTGTGTTCTGAAACACAGCTATTGCTATGAAACTGTCAGAATAAGTCTTACCCAGCCATTGTTAGAGTGATAGCATGCAAAGGTATCCCATTACTTGATGTATTGTCTTAAGACAGCTAGGAAGTCCGTGCTGATTCAGCTTTGATATCTGTGGTGAATTTTTTCATCCATACGTATAGAAGGCCAGCTAACATATTCTTACTTTTCATTGGAAATGATTGCATTATTGTTGAAATGTATATTGAAGTGTGTTATGTGATAAGAAAACCCAAATCATTAGTAAGAAAATGTGACACTAACTCTTTTGAGCATCCTGCCGTAAGATTTTCAAACAAAGGGATTCTAACATGGTGTTTATATTCTTTTTATATCTGCCTGGCAAATGGTCACTTGCAAGGAAGAGGGTTTCTACAGGTATGTTGGCCAGAAAAGGAAGACTAAAGAAAATTTTATCCCTCCCCCAATAAATAAGACAGGAGATCTGGTGACAACCAACACGGAGAAGGCTGAGGTGCTCAACAATCTTTTTGCCTCAGTTTTCATTGGCAATCTCTCCCCACATCTCTCAAGTCCCTGAACTTCAAGGCAGGGACTGGGAGAATGAAGTCCCTCTCATTTTAAGAGAAGATCAGGTTCAAGACCTGAGGAACCTGAACATATACAAGTCTATGAGACTTGATCAGATACATCCCAGGGTCCTGAGGGAACTGGCAGATGTAGTTGCTAAGCTACTCTTCATCACATTTGAAAAGTCGTGGCAGTCAGATGAAGTCCCAAGTGGCTGGAGAAAAGGGAATATTGCACCCATTTTTAAAAAGGGTAAAAAGGAGGACCCTGGAAACTACTGACCAGTCAGCCTCCCCTCAGGGCCTGTTAAGATCATGGAACAAATCCTCCTGGAAGATATGTTGAAACATACAGAAGACAAGGAGGTGATTAGAGAAAGTCAACATGGCTTCACCAAGGGCAAATTGCCTGACTAACCTAATGGCCTTCTACAATGGAGTGACCGCATCAGTGGACAAGGGAAGAGCAACTGCTGTCATCTACCTGGACTTCTGTAAGGTCTCTGACATGGTCCTACACAACATTCTTGCTGCCAAATTGTAAACATATGGATTTGATGGATGGATTATTAGATGCATAAGGAACTGGCTGGGTGGCTGCATCCAAAGAGTTACAATCAATGGCTCAATGTCCAAATGGAAACCAGTAATGAGTGGTGTCCCTCAAGGGTCCATACTGGGACCAATATTTTTTAATATCTTCATCAATGACAGAGACAGAGGGATTGAGTGCACCTTCGGCAAGTTTGCAGATGACACCAAGCTCAGTGGTGCAGTTGATAAGCTTGAGGAAAGGCATGCCATTAGAGGGACCTTGACAGGCTTGAAAAGAGGGCCCATGTGACCCTCGTGAAGTTCAACAAGGCCAAGTGCAAGGTCCTGCACCTGGGTCTGGGTAATCATGAGTATCAATACAGACTGGGGAATAAATGAATTGAGAACAGATATGAGCCAGCAATGTGTGCTTGCAGTCCAGAACGCCAGTCATATCCTGGGCTGCACAAAAAAAAAGCATGGCCAGCAGGTTGAGGGAAGTGATTCTCCCCCTCTACTCCACCATCATGAGATCCCCATCTGGAATACTGCATCCAGCTCTGGGATCCCTAGTACAAGAAAGACACGGACCTGTTGGAGCAGGTCCAGAGGGCCACGAAAATGATCCAGGGGCTCGAACACCTCTCCCATGAAGAAAGGCTGAGAGAGTTGGGATTGTTCATCCTGGAGAAGAGACAGCTCTGGGGAGACCTTACTGTAGCCTTTCAGTATATAAAGGGTGCTTAAAAGAAAGACAAAGACATTTACCAAGGCCTGTAGTGACAGGACAAGGGGCAATGGCTTTAAACTGAAGAAGGGTAGATTTAGATTGGACAAAAGGAAGACTTTTTTTATGATGATAGTGGTGAGACACTGGAACAGGTTGCCCAGAGAAGTTGTGGATGCCCTATCCTTGGAAATGTTCAAGGCCAAGTTGGATAGGGCTTTGAGCAACTTGACCTAGTGAAAGATGTCCCTGCCCATGGTAGGTGGGTTGGACCAGCTGATCTTTAAAGGTTCCTTCCAACCCAAACCATTAATTCCATGGTTCTAATTACCTCACAGTGCTTATGCAAATCAGCAACACCTTAGCTCCACACTTAGGGGAAAAAAGTATCTAGACGTCAGTGATTATGCAATGTTCCACCATCCTTCTAGAAAACACTATTACCTTTAGATCTGTAATAGAGAAAACTGAAAACTCTTCTGTCCCCACCGTAATAAAAAGTTGTTCTAGTTAAGTAGGAACACCTGTTACAGTGAAGTGACATTTGTTGATAGATGTTTAATACCTGGAAACACATACTCTGTTGAGAAAAGTATGCTGCATTTCCACAGTCAAAATGCAAATAAACATGAAGAGCTTGATTAAGGTCAAGCACTCAATGCTATTTCTCTCCTGATATTGTAAGTGTTCAGAACATTGACTAGGTTTCACCTGAAATTTTAATAAGATGTGTTTAAGATGTCTTCTCCCATTGTGGCATGGGAATACATAATTCAAAATGATGTAATACTAACTACTTAGTCATTTGCCATGCTTTTCTTGTACTCTAGAAATTTGCTGCATAACACATTATGTTTTCATCAGAAAGGACATAGATGCACAGCAAGTGCCTGCACACCATATTCAAGGAAATAAAATCAGAACTGTAATAATATATAATTTAAATTTAATTGATAATGAAAATATTTACTAATGAGCAACAAGCTTCTAGCCAATAAGCACCTCTTATACATCATAGTACAAATCTCACAGCACGTTAATAATCTGTCATGTCATTAAAAACAAAATCCCTCATTTGATGCCTGTAGATTAAATAGGTTTTGCACTACATGTATGGTTTAATCTAAAGATTTAAGTAAAACTCCTCTTTATTTCAGCTAAGGCTTTAACTGACATTAGGTGTCATGCTCTAACTTTGACTGCAAACTGATTTACTTCAGCAACCAAAGGAACAGAGTTCTTCGACACTAATGGTATTGCTGTGCTCTGCAAATGGAATTAACAAGTGACAAGTGAGGCATAAAAAGGGCCAAAAACAATATAGCAAAGTTTCAATTTTAAAAATCCACTGAGATCAAGCAGGAAGGAGCAATTGGGTTTCACATTGTGGTGAGATAATTGATTCCTTGGGATTGGAAGTCCAGCCAACTGTTTCTGTTTATCTTGAGATATCCCCAGGAAAGAGTTTTTCCTAATTTCCATTACAATGAGTCTTCAAGGAATGAGTGAAGATAAATTCTTTGCACTAAAATCCATGATTAAATTCCAAGTCTTACTTTGTCTGTGCTGTAAACACTGACCAAGCCACTCAGTGAAAAGTTGAGTCAATCATGATGTAGTGCTTATCTGCTCTAATGTACCAAAACCCACAGACCTTGGCCGTTTTAAATAAGTCACTTTGAAAACTGCTATCTTAGAGTGTACTTCCAATAGAATTGCTTATGGATAAGGATACAGGGTAAGGCTAAGGTTGGACACATTCATAATGCTTTGGTTATCCCTGACTACAGTTACAAGAGTTTTAGGGAGGGCATGCAGCATAAAGCAACTGCATGCTTTTCCCCCTTCTCTTCCTCACAGTACACATCAGTGCCTGCAGTGTCTTGACTATACTTCTGCTTTTCAGAGTAGATGCTCTTGGACAAGTGGAAATTAAATTAAGAAGTGTGGCTGTTGTTATACTGTGCTGTTCTCTGAAATGCATGAAGAAATAAACTGAAAAAAAGTAGGGAAATAAATGTTGTCTTTCAGTCGTAGTGACAGTAATTACCTATACAAGTAATAAATACAAAATTGTCAAAGGAAAATGCATCCATGTACCTTCAGGCAGCTGGCTAAGGAGTCCATATATTAGATACTATGCTTTCTCCCTCACTAGATTATAATATACATCATCACCATTTTTCACACTTAGAGGACACAATCCCATAGAACACGGTACTACTTCACTCTGAGACTTTCCCAGACAACTAACATTATCATTTATGTGTATCAGTAGATACACATACCTATTGTTTATGTATACCAGTAGATATACAACATTATGAATTTCATTTTTCCAAACCATGCATGCCTAAAGCATATCTGCAGATGGGGCCCATAAAGAACAGATTTTGGGCTGGTTCTGCTTTAATATCTGAAGATGTAGAAATTTGAGTGACATGGGTTACCAAATTTCCAAATCCGGGCAACAAGAGAAATGGTCAACACCCCCAATACCAACAGACAGAATAATGTTTAAGTCATTGTGCATTCACCACTCACTAAGCCATCTCTTTAGCGGTAACAGTCAGTGACCTGCTCCTCCCCCTGGATGCCCACAAGTCTATGGGGCCACACAGGATCCACCCAAGGGTACTGAGGGAGCTGGCGGAGGAGCTCACCCAGCCACTTTCCATCATTTACCAGCAGTCCTGGTCAACCCTTCTACAAGAAGGGTTGGAAGGAGGATCCAGGGAACTACAGACATGTCAGTCTGACCTCGGTGCCGGGGAAAGTCATGGAACAGATCATCCTGAGTGCCATTATGCGGCACGTGCAGGACAATCGGGGGATCAGGCCCAGCCAGCATGGGTTCATGAAGGGAAGATCCTGCTTGACAAACCTGACCTCCTTCTATGACAAGGTGACCCACTTAGTGGATGAGGGAAAGGCTGTGGATGTTGTCTACCTGGACTTTAGTAAGGCCTTTGACACCGTCTCCCACAGCATTCTCCTGGAGAAACTGACTGCTCACAGCGTGGACAAGTGCACTCTTCACTGGGCAAAAAAATGGCTAAATGGCCAAGCCCAGAGAGTGGTGGTGAATGGAGTCAAATCCAGTTGGTGGCCGGTCACAAGTGGTGATCCCCAGGGCTCAGTATTGGGGCCAGTCCTGTTTAATATCTTTATCAACAATCTGGATGAGGGGATTGAGTGCACCCTCAGTAAGTTTGCAGACAACACCAAGTTGGGTGGAAGCATTGATCTTCCTGAAGGGAGGAAGGCTCTTCAGAGGGACCTGGACAGGCTGGATCAATGGGCCGAGGCCAACTGTATGAGATTCAACAAGGCTCAGTGCCAGGTCCTGCACTTGGGTCACAACAACCCCATGCAACGCTACACGCTTGGGGAAGAGTGGCTGGAGAGCTGCCCAGTGGAAAAGGACCTGGGGGTGTTGGTCAACAACCAGCTGAATATGAGCCAGCAGTGTGCCCAGGTGGCCAAGAGGGCCAATGGCATCTGGCTTGTATCAGAAATAGTGTGGCCAGCAGGACCAGGGAGGTGATAGTGCCCCTGTACTCGGCACTGGGGAGGCCGCACTTCGAGTACTGTGTTCAGTTTTGGACCCCTCACTACAAGAAGGACATTGAGGTGCTGGAGTGTGTCCAAAGAAGGGCAACAAAGCTGGTGAAGTCTTACAAGGAGCGGCTGAGGGAGCTGGGGTTGTTTACTTTGGAGAAAAGGAGTCTGAGGGGAGACCATATCACTCTCTGTAACTACCTGAAAGGAGGTTGTAGTGAGGTGGGTGTTGGTGTCTTCTCCCAAGTAACAAGTGATAGGACAAGAGGAAATGGCCTCAAGTTGCACCAGGGCAGATTTAGGTTGGATATTACGAAAAACTTCTTCACTGAAAGAGTAGTCAGGCACTGGAACAAGCTGCCCAGGGAAGTGGTTGAGTCCCCATCCCTGGAGGTGTTTAAAAGACGGGTAGACGTGGTGCTTAGGGCCATGGTTTAGTGGTGAACTTGGCAGTGTTAGGTTAATGGTTGGACTTGATCTTAAGGGTCTTTTCCAACCTAAACGATTCTATGATTCTATGATTCTATGATCTAGTAGCTGTGTGACCCACATAGCTATGAGAGTACGCTGCTGACTTGTCCCACTTTTTCATTACATTTGCCCATAAAAAGCAGCAGAGCCAGAAGTCTGAGTAGCAGAGAGACTTGTTGGGACACAATGAAGGATACTCATATCCCATCAACTTTTGGGCCCTAAATTACATGCCTAGGCTCCTTATGCCTGAATATGAAATGGAAAAGATTTTGCAGTTTATTTCATAGACCTTCAGGGACCACTGTGCTAAGCAATAAGATAACAAGCCATTCCAGAAATGAAGCTAGTTTTAGTGCAGGTGAGGTGTTCTTTTGCTGTTTGCTACTAGTGCAGTTACTAAGGGGTTATACAACCTATTGGGATTTAAGGTGAATCAGCATCTCTCAGAAGTCAGTTGTTACATCAGTTGCAAAACACCTACATAAAGCTGTAAGATGTCAATAAATGTCATTTGTAATAACATGTATTTTGGATGCAATTTGCAACATATGATTCTTTTTTGAGATAAAATTCAGTTTTAAAACGCCAGCTTATCCAGATATTCTAAGCTGAGGGGTTTGCATTCTCCTGCTTTTATTTACCTGCTGCTTTTACAATAGTCTAGTATGGAAGGAAAAAATAGAGCGTAGACAAAATAAGAATCATATTAATTAAATTATCAGTTGAAGACAGAACTATTATTACAGGCTTTGAACAAATTCAAGTATTCTTCCTAATCAAGATGTCAACTTAATATTTCCAGTGGAAAATATGAGTCCATTACTTGGGTTTGAAAAGTCTCAATTGTTCTTCCAAGAACTGCACCCATTTACTGAAGCTGGCTTCTCTCCTAGGTAAGAGCCATCAGTCCCCATACTCTTGCTCTGAGTTTGACCGTGGCAGAAAGGACCATATTACTGCAGATATCCAGGGTTCTGAACTCAAACCCACCTCAGTGAAGCCTGTGCTAAAATTGGGTGTTCATCTGACACTGGTGGCAGGAAATGCCATCCTATTTAATTACCAGTAGACTCCAAGCTGATCACTTATGTCAATCCTTTATCTGCTCCATGCAAATTCATCTGGGCAACTCAATCTCACAATTGCCCTGTGGATATTTACTCTCAACTTTGCACAGTTTCAACTTATTTATGGTATTAGCATGGAAATTATTCATTTCATTGAGACTTTTTTGTGTTCATATATGGCTGTAACTATGACAGTCTTAACACCAGCCCGCTACTACATTGTTTCAAAACCAGAAAGCAAAAATTGTGAAGAAAACACCATTGGGGTCATAGGAATACTAATTCAGATCATTTGCTGAAATAACAGCAGGGGATGAAAATAGTACAGCATATATGTGCACAGGTCTCAGAAGAAAGCACTTGAGACAGCTCTTAGGCACGTTTAGACTGCTGTGCCTGCTGGTTGCTAGAGACAGTGATTGCACATTCCCTGATATTGAAACATAACAAATACTACTTTCTAGTTTATGCTGCAGCTCAGGGAGTGACAGATGCTTCACCAAGTGAATAAATGGTGCATGTGGCTGTGTAAATGTCTTGGGTTAATGCGAATTGCTGGGAGTCACACCAGAAGCTAGCACGTCATCAAGACAAAAACATAGTAAAGTAGCATCTTCAACTTACTTATTTGTATCTTTATGTTTGGCAATTTTAACTAAACAACTTTAGCTCCTGGAGGTAAATATTACAGTAACATCTCTATTTCCCCTTCAAATAATGAAAAATACAGTATTGTTTGGTAAAATTACTCTTTCTTGTTTTGTTATCTGTCCTGGTTTCAGCTGGGATAGAGTTGATTTTTCTTCCTAGTAGCTGGTATAGTGCTGTGGTTTGGATTTAGTATGAGAATAATGTTGATAACACACTGATGTTTTGGTTGTTGCTAAGTAGTGCTTACACTAGTCAAGGACTTTTTAGCTTCCCATGCTCTGCCTGGTGCACAAGAAGCTGGGAGGGGGCACAGCCAGGACAGCTGACCCAGACTATTCCATACCATATGACGTCCATACCCAGGGCTATTCCATACCATATGACGTCATGCTCAGTATATAAGCTGGGGGAGTTGGCCAGGGGGCAGTGATCGCTGCTCGGGGATGGGCATTAGTCAGCGGGTGGTGAGCAACTGTATCGTGTATCACTTGTTTGTATATTATTATTGTATATTATTATTATTACTACTACTACTACTATTCTATTTCATTTTACTTCAATTATTAAACTGTTCTTATCTCAACCCACGAGTTTTCTGACTTTCACCCTTCCAATTCTCTCCCCCATCCCACTGGGGTGGGGGCAGTCAACGAGCGGCTGTGTGGTGCTTAGTTGCTGGCTGGGGTTAAACCATGACATATCTTTCTTCATGCTAGCTCAATCCAGACAGTCCTATGCAATATGTAAGGAGAAATTCCTCCTCTCAAAAAGTTCAGCACTCCTGTTCCCAAACTATGTCTCTCAGGGAATAAAAAAATTTAAAGTACTTATTATCCAGATAAGATTGCTGAAAATTGTGTTCATCATTCAAAAAGTTTTTTGTTTATATATAACTTTCCACCTGTGCATGTACTTCTGTTAATTAGTTCCTCATCATTTCTATTAATATTTGAAATACAGCAGCTGTAGCTCTCAAGATGCAATTATAATTAAACTCCATCAAATGCAGCCATATTGTAAAAGCTGCCATACTGTGGTTAGTTCAAATTTATTAGCCTAAACCAATTAATTTGCTAAAAGATTACCTAAATCTATCTACATCTGCCAAAATCTTCAGAGTGGATTACATTGTCAGCACTGCAGAATTCATCACAAGTGGGGGGGGAAAGGGGAAGGGAAGGGAAGGGAAGGGAAGGGAAGGGAAGGGAAGGGAAGGGAAGGGAAGGGAAGGGAAGGGAAGGGAAGGGAAGGGAAGGGAAGGGAAGGGAAGGGAAGGGAAGGGAAGGGAAGGGAAGGGAAGGGAAGGGAAGGGAAGGGAAGGGAAGGGAAGGGAAGGGAAGGGAAGGGAAGGGAAGGGAAGGGAAGGGAAGGGAAGGGAAGGGAAGGGAAGGGAAGGGGAATGATAACAGAGATAAGTTCTAGGTATATTGAAAGGTGTCTCTGCCTATGGCAGGGGGATTGGAACTACATGATCTTTAGGGTCCCTTCCAACCCAAACCATTCTATGATTCTATGATTCTATGAATATGAACAGCTAAGTTGTTCTGATCCACAGGCTCTTACTTTTGCTTATATACAAAGAATGACTTTATTTGAAGACAGCAGGAACAAGCACAGTTCTCTAAAACCTCTGATGTGGGCAGCAAGGTTTCTGGTACCTCTTCCAAAATATGCTTGCATGCACTTGACTATTTTGTCCAATAAATCCTTAATTCTTCCAATTCTTCCATGTAGAGATGGGAAATCATATCTGCCTCCATGAAGACTATATAATAATCACTCAAAGACTTTCTTGTTTTTAATGTTTAACAAGCTTAATTTGTTTGCTAGAAGATTCTCTCTAGCTGTAAAATTCCTAAATAACGATATCTATGTTTCAAGAGCTAAATGAATGAGGTTACTTCTCTCAGAACTATTCTGTTAGGCTGTCTGTAAGCTCACAAAGGTAATATTGGATTCATTCATAATTAAAGCATGATTTTTTATAACTAGAAATACTATAAATTTTTTGTGTTTGTTTCAAGATATCCCTTTCCTCCCTGTTAATTATTAGTCCATATGAAGCTAATGAATCCTCTGCCTCAAATAGGGCCTGGTTATTTATCTTGAGACAAATGTTTAATGGTCTAGCTTTGGTGGTCCCAAATGAAAACTTAACTGGTGTATATATCTTACCCCTACACATAGGGTAATAACTTTTGCTATACTAATATATTCACAAGAATCTACCTTATATTCAACAAAAATCTACCTTAAGAAAATAAAATTCTTCTCATTTTACAAACTATGTCCATGTTTTGTTTCCTTCAGCTATTAAATACTAGACAGAAATCAGCTCAAAACCCACTTTTTTCACTTTTCATGAAGGGTTTCTACAAACTCTGTAACATACAATTGAAGAAAAATGATGCTGCAGCATACACTTCAGGATGATTAATTCTATTACATATTCATAAAAGTGTGTGTATTTTTTCTTCATTTAGTACTCATGCAGTTTTAATATACCTGTAACTCCTCAGCTCCACTAGCTTCAGACTTTATGGATGATACTTAAACCAGCAAATCCCATCCAGGAGGTTTAGCGAGCTCTTTGAAACAAGATACTTTTCTGCTCATTCAATGTCTCTCCTGCCTTTGTACAACGTGCTTTCCGTAACCCAATTCAGGCAATAATAGCTAGTTGTCATCAATGTGGAACTTAATCTGACACCTCAAGAACCAAAACCATGCAATTATAGTTTCAGCTAAAAGTTTTAAATCTCTTAGCTGAAAAGAGACAAGAGGGAAGTGCATTACACTCCTTAAAACCATAGCTGGATTTTCCCAGAGCATCAACAGCAATTATTGACTGAGGCATAGATATGGATGAGCCCATGTCCTAGGAGAAACCACTTATAGCACACCAGAAATATCAAAAGCATAAAAAGTAAGTGTACTATATCAGTTGAATAATATCCTCCCTTGGGCTAGAAGTACAAGATAAGATGAGTCTGTTCTTTTATTCCTGATAAAAGTAAAACTTACTGAACAACAACACGTTTCCTTAGTAAGTCTATTTAGGAAACAAGTACATTTTACTTTACAAAAACAACATTTGTATCGCAGCCCATCTAAATTCCCTTTTCTGGTTTGGAAACCTTTTTAACTTCTCAAAGATGCTGAGCAGTTCTAAACAGAAATTACTTAAATCTCTCATTTCCATTCTGATATGTATGTGAACTCTCAAATGTTTATGATGCAGGACAAAGGGGCGCAGATCTACATAAGCTGGATGCATTTTTGGTCTTAAATTACTAACTTAAACACAGCACAGCTATTTTGCAGATTATTGCACACCGTGCAACTGGCAGCAGGGTAAGCATTGTGTGGCTAGTTCCGATTGATTCATTAGAGATGAGCTACCCAAAAAAGAGACAAGATTTCAACTCACCATAAAATTTAACAGCCATGTACCCTATGAATCCAGCTCCCTCAGTTACGGGGAGCAGTGAAAACCCTGCTGGGAGCCTAAGTGCATGATCTACAAACCTACTCAATGTGTCAGCATTGGAAAGAAACACCATAGGCAAAACTGATTTTGAAGGGCATTACAAACGATCCTACCTTCAACAGTAGCCTGGAGCTGGCCATGAACTGCTGTGCTCTAAACCACAGTGGAGAGAAGGGCTCATCCCACTGGAGCTGAAATTGTATTGCTATGTAACGGCACAAGGGGACAGGAAAATCAATGAGACGTGAACCTGTGTCAGAAGCACCTTTTCTGTCTAGAAACCTCTGGAGTGGAGCACTGTGAAAACCCCACTGAAACTGTTGTATCCTGCAAAGTAGGTGAGTGTCAATACAGGTGTTGCAGCTCACAGGGAAATGCACATACTTTAATTAAAGTCCCTCACTCAACAACTTCTTAATATAAAAGTGAAAAATATTAACTCGAGTCTGTATTTTCTAGGTGCGTGCATTTCAGCACAAAGCCAAAGATACGCTTTTCTTCCAATTTTCAGTCCATATAGCCTATCCATTTAAATATATGACACATTTTTTCCCTTAAGATGACAATAGTTTATCAAGAAAAATGGCAACTTAATCATAAAAGACTTATACACAGAAAAAGATCAGGCTAACTCTGAGTGCATACATCATTCCTACCAAATTATTAGCATTCAGTCATGTAAGTTTTTACCACTTGCAGAACTAACTTCTCATTTTAAAGCAGTACACAACATGTAAAGAAGACAACAGGACTCATTCAAGAAAGCAAAATACTAGCACAAGAGACTTTGAGAAATCTAACAGGATGATGAGCCAGAGGGTCCGGATGCCTAACTGCACCCTGCATGATGGTTCAGCTCAGAGGAATAAATAAATTGCTATTAAAATTCTCCACCTGCAGGAAAGGCCCTTAAGATTGCATCACCAGCGGGAAATGTATAAATAAATATATAAATTTATAGTTGCACTTTACAGTAAGATAGTATGGCATAGGTAAAATAGAAATTAAAGCTAAAAAAGAAGTCTAAACAAAGAGAGGGTTGCATTAAAATGAATCTCTGAGATACTCAGCATGAAAAAAGACCAAATAAAAATATTTTTCAAGATATCAAGAAAAGGGCATATATGTGCTCATTACATAATCTTGAGGGATTACACACTGAAACAAAGTGTGGGAAGGAGATAAAATGAGGTCACTGCAATGGTAAAAGCAAGAACAGTGTCCACAAGCATGCCAAGAATAGGTGTATATGGAGGTTACTAGATCCTGAAACACAGGATGTAATGCTCTGCAGCAGCATAAGGAATGGCTAGGACTTAAGAAGGTTGCTGTATTACTCAACATGCTCATCAAGCAGTTGAAGTACTGACAATTTGCACCATTAATCAGCCAAAAGAAAAACATTCCCAAAGTGTCCCAAACATTCCCAAATATCAAGATTTACAAAAGACTGTATATGAATGGCTGGAGTTCGGAAAGTTGTATCTCTTTTTGAAAAGGAAGTTACATTCTCCTGACAGTTTGCAATGGTTAACCTCTGAGCCCTCCAACAACTTTTGCAATAAGAATTCGCCACAATACCTAATGAAAGCGATAATCACCCATGCAATTTATGAGACTGACCTCTCCTTGTCACTATGTGAGACATCGGGTGGACAGAGAGAAGCTGTCCAAAATGAGATTTCCCATCCATCCCTAGGTAAGTCTACTAACTGTCTTTTTTTTCCCAGTTTCCAGAGAAATATAACAGCCTAGTTCCTTCATCCTTTATTTCCTTCCAAGGGAAAAGGGCCACTCAAATGCTGCCTTTCCTCTTATGCCTGACAAGTTTAAAGTGGGAAAGGTGGCAGAGAATCTGGGAACTCAAAAAATATGTTCTGTGGAAAGACGGTTCTGGTTCCTCTGTGTGTAAATACAAACCGGCTCTGCATAAGTCACCAGGGTATGAAAGTGTTCCATTTTTTCCTTAGATACATTAGACAGTATATGTATAATTTCATGTACAATTTCATGTATAATTTAGTTAAGGTCGGCATAGGTCCATTACAGAAGACATATGTAAACAGCAGTCTCTGGTCTGAGTAAGCATTTGTAGGGACACTCAGTATCAGGATGACAGAATACCCCTTGACTCAATCCATTTTGCTCATGGTTACAAACTAGTTGCAACAAAAGAAAGTTTTGACATCAGTAACAGGTACACTATGGCAGCACTTCACCCAGCCTTTACTGAGTTTCAGTGTGCAGAACTGTTTTGTGAGGACTGCATATATAGAAAATTAACCAGAATAAAACATTCTGTAAAAAAGAGAATAATTAGCACAATCTCATTTTTGACTATTTCTTATTAAAATTGTTGTGGGGATGGGACAGAAATATAATCACTTTAGATGACAGCTCATAGTGGTGATAATGTGAAGACTCAGGAAAGGACAGCATCTTTAACCCAACTGTTTTTATCTACCGGATGACAGCATTTTGCTCCACTACACCCTGGTGCACCTTCACATGGTGAGACATTTTCTACTATTTAAATCCTTGGTATTTATCTTCAATATAAACTCTCAGGTTGATAACATAGTAACATTATGATCAACTAAAGCAAGCAGAGATGTCAGGTCAAATCCATGCAGATGTTTCCACTGTCAACAATTAAGGGTGCATGTATACACATCTCTCCTGTGTGTCAGAAGTTAATGCATCAAGTTTGATTAAACATGGAGATGTACTAGAAAACAGTAAAAAATCTCAAAATGCTGAGTCATATTTACAGCCACTAATCTTCTAACTAAATGACAATTAGAAGATTAGATAATTGCACTTTCAGTGCAAAATGATCTCAGTAATTTGGATTTTCTTCGAATGCGGATTATGCATATAAAACCATGTCTTTAATAGTACGTATTCCACAGGAAAATAAATTGAGTCAACCTATGAATGGATAACCTGCCTATCAGGAAAGGTTGTTCTGGGAGTAGTAGGTTTGTTTTTTCACCCACGTCCACATGTCACTTATTTATGGACTGTAAGAATCTAAATCGCTAAGGGCAGATAGCCATGGAATATATGTACATTGTCAAAGCATTCTACAAGACATTAACTAAGGAACACATTACCAGAATGATTAAGCGGGGAAATCTTCCATCTAAAAGATGCTTTTTAAGGAAAATATTGCATCTACAGGAGCTACTGCTGAAAGTTTTCAGCTAAAACTACTAAAAAACATTCCTGTAAAAAGTACTCTCTCTAGCACTGGCAATTTGTGATTCAAAGCCTAATTATTCAGTACATTATAAGGATGTCAATCCACAACAATGGCAATGAATGTAATGAAGGCACACCTCAGTTATATTAGTAGAAATTCAAAGTCTCCAAATTAAAATTTTATAGCAATTTGCAAAGAGACACATACATTTGCACTTTTCACAATGTAATCATTAGTTTCAAATTTGTATCAGAGAATTACTCAAATATGAGAAATCTACATTTTACATTATACTCCTTTAGAGCAGGGATTTTGCTTTCTCTGGAATTATATGAATTATGCAATTTGGAGTCAAGGGAGATTTTAAACTCAGTCTCTTCCTCCTTTGAAAATACTGAATTCCCCAAAACAACCATGAGAGGAAACACTAAGGAAAAAAAAATTTGAAGCCAACTCAAAATACAGTAAAAGTTTGGTATCTGAATAAATATCACATTAAATAAGAACTTCTAATAAATTAATGGATTCCCACATTCAAAATTTTCTATGTTGTGGAAAAATCCATCTGAAACATAAAATTCAAAACTTTACTTTTGGTTTTCTTGATGTATAGAATTAATATTGATATTGTTGCCCTTTTGTCTGACTTGAGCACTTGAATCTGATCATCATATCATCTCTTTGCTGAAGTGTAAGGAAAAATCAAAACCAGAAGCTGGAAAGAAAAGTATGTGGACTATTACTCTAGGTAGGACAAAAAAACTGTACTCAAAACTATGTGAAATACATATACAGGGAAAACCTGTAAATATTTAATTTAAGCTTTAGAACCTATCCCATCAACACTATTCTTATTTTGGGAGTGGCTCACCAATACAGTAAAATAGAGGTAAAACAGGGTTTGAAGGACATGAGTCCCCTTTCCAGTCTGTGAGCAAGAGTCCAACAAGACATTGAATCTTGATAATTTAATTTCTCAAACCATAATCTATTCCCAGCCCTGAGCATTGCATCAAGTGCAGTAACAGCCCCCTTCTTTGCAGCTGTAAGACGGAGCACGCAGTGTATCATGGCACCATGGCCAAGGGGCACTTACCTCACTCTACCAATCTTGCAGAGCAATCAAATGGGTTCTGCCCCAGACTTAACTTTAAATGTAGCTAGAAAGAACATTAACAGCATTATCAGCATATTCACCACAAACTAAAAGTTTTCTAAGTTTGTAAGACCCTGATCATCCTGGCATTTGTTTACCAGACAACAAAGACCCCATCTGTAGTACAACACCAAGCATTTATGTATGAGATTAAAAAGGTAATTTTCCAGCTGCTTTTAGCTTGCAGATATTTGCATATAAAATTTACATGGATGATAAAGAAATGAGGTTTCTCAAGTAAGATCAATTTGCTTATTTACAAAGACTGCAGACTCAAATTATAGCAAATGATCACCCTGAAGTTAATGTTCCTCCATGATTGTTTATGTTCTGTAATTCAGTGTTAATTACCATCAGGAAGTGTTTTGTTTGAACGTTATGCAGCTATATGAGACTTCACAAGAAATTCACTTTTTAAATAAACTTAGAGACCTCAGTGGCTCTAGGGTAGCAAAATGCAATCTGGTGTGCTTCCAATGAAGTTAAAGACTGATTTTATTGAAATAGTTCTCAGGGTCCTTGATTTAGTCTTCATAGCTAGACATCAACACTTCAGCAGCCACAGGCTGTGAACAAAATGAATTCACTGTAAATACAGTATATTGATTTTAACTCAGACAGTTAATTAGGTCTTTTGCATTTTTTTAAAAACAACTGAAATACTGGGGGTTTGTGTGTTTTAGAATGCTTATCATCACAGTAATGAATATCCTAAAGGCTTACCTCTATGCTGTGGGCATATGCTATGTGGGCATATTAACTTTCACAGCTCTTCAGCCCACTTTTGAATTATTAGTCTCCGGTATTCTGCACTCTGCAGCACTTCACAGGTGTCAACAGCATCCATTTTTAACATTTCCTGCTTCATAACCCATTACTGAAATACTAAAGTGAGTTCAGGATGTCCCACTACATGATTGTCATACAGTTCTAATTAACCCTGTATCTCAAAACAGATTCTGGAGGAAGAATTCAAAACACTACTTAGGTGAGCATGTTATCTCTTCCTCAGCTGACTTCCCACAAGATATTAATTCTGTTATGTGTTATTGACTTCAAATGAAGACAAATTCTACGTTTTCCTCAGACTTAACTTGCATATCATGGGACTACATAATTTCTTTTAGAAAATGGAAAGAAGGAAGTGAATTCAGCAGGAAGTGAATACAGCATGTAAGTATGGATAGATAACAGATTACATTTGTGACTGCTTAGGACAAAGTACAAGACAAAACATTGTGAAGCTAACAAATTTAACAGGTCTGTCATTGACCCCTAAATTGCCTGAGAGCTGAGTAGGGAAATACAAACAGTAAGCTTTCCACTTACTAGCAATCCTTTCTTTAACCCAAACTGAAAAATCTTCCTTCATTTAGGGGGTTATGTGATTTTTTTTTAAAAGCCATATGAAAACAAAAAAAAATGTTTAGAGCCTGTCAGAATTAAGTGTTTCTATAATTTAAGATTATGAATGATAAATTTAATTTGAACTGAACTTGCTGTGGAGTGGAGGGGTGGGGGGAATGCCAGACACAATGTTAATGATACGACAGAAATTCAGCTACAAAGTTTAATATAGTGTCTACTGTCACCTGGTAACATACAGAAATATATACATCAAAAATCAAAAGATCATCTCAAAATTTATCCATTCAAAGCACATTCTGATTTACATAAAATTCTGATCAAAATAAAAAAACAAAACAAAAGATATCTCCATGTAAATAGAAATTTGTCTCTTGTTTTTGTGCTGTATCTGAAAGGATTTATACTCTTGTAGCTCTTTATTTTCCTCATTTGCAATCTACAGGGATGTCCCCCAGAATAAAATAATTCAGGGTAGGCTCACATACATAAATAGAACATTTCTGATGAGGGTATCATTTGCTGGGGGCGGGGGGAATGAGGATTTATGCATATGTGTCTGAATCTACATCAGAAAATCTAGTGCAAAACATTTATAGTATCACTACCAGCTGCTATAGAAACAGCTGTCACTCAGAATACAAAACATTCTGGACTTCAAAGTAATCATTACACTACACAACCAAAAAGACCAAAAAGAAAACCCCTAATAAATTCAGTACCCCAGACACATTTTTCTTTCAGCACACTCAAGTGTTTCTTTCCCTGCACAAAAGAAACTTTTTGTCAGGTTGTCAGTATGTTACCCAAAATCCAACACCTTATTGTGAAGTTACTCTTTTAAAGATGAATCTGCCAGACTGCCCTAGAAAAAGCCAATAAAATAAGATTTTACTGTCAACAGATAGGTCTCATCCTTCATAACACCTCATTGCCTCTTTTGCAGACAAACAATTCTTCTGCTATAACAAAGCATGTTAACTTAGTTTGTCTTTCTCCCACAGACATCACTGACTACACTGAACTATAGCAGGACTTCAAGAAATTCCAGTAGGAGTCAAAAAAGTCTTCCAGGTATAGGCCTTCATTTTCCAGGAAGTTCATATGAAATTGCCATGCTAGCACTTTGCTTTGAAATTTTAACAGATTTCATAAAAACAGTTTTAAAATTATGTTTTCTAATTCAGTGGAGGAAAAGGAGTAGAAGATAGAGGGACAATATATTCAAATACTAGGGATGACATATACGCATAAGCATTCCACATTTCAAATGCACTCACTGTTTTCAAAAAGTGTCAACTGATACAGAATTTCCAACATCCCAAGATATTTCAGTAGGTATCTATGGAAGATTTCTTTTTTGAAACATTGTAGGAACTCAGTTTTATCTGCGTAGATGGACTGTGGAACTGATGCATCAGACCTATGCTTTTCATTATTCTGTTTAGATGTCTTTAAAGGGAATAACAAGCACATCTAAACAGAATGTTAAGTATATCCACTACATGTTGAGACATATCCCTAACTGTCTAAGAAGGAGGGAGGGAAGAGGAGGAAAAATAGCATAAGGAAAGAAAAAGCAAGATGGCTAAATGTTTGCACTTACACACCTGTGAAGGTTGCTTCTCAGACAACAGTAGGGAAGTGGGTGGCTACAAATGTCAATCAAAAGCCCAGGATAAAGTATAAAACAACATAATCAAGAGAGAGCAAGGGTATTAGGAGCCTTTGATTTATAGCAGGAAGAGGCAGAGAAACAAAAGGTGAGTATTTAATCACGCTTATTAAAACTGGATAGGGCAACAGATCTGTGGGTGAGCCACAAGCAAGTGCATCTGGTGAGCTTCTTGTACACCTACCTGACAGCTGACAAGCCTGAAAGACTGGCGGAATGGGCAGGACAGAGACACCATAAAGCTGGACAAGGAGAGTAGGTGGTGGTAAGGGGCAGGGCTTTAAATGTTAATTACTCTGAAAGCTCCTGACTCCAAGAGCAGTTGGTTGTGCATAGGAGTGGGTGGGAAGAAGGTCAGAAAGAGGTACAAGACAGGAATGTAAATGAAAAAATGAAACTGAGACCTGAGAAGGAAAACGTGCTTTTTGATGTGGAACAGAAGGTAAATTGCTCTAAATCCCATACACAAAGCCTCTTCTGAAAATTCTGCAATAATTTGGGATTAGATCCATATCCCTTTGTCTTGTTCTAGGATGGGAGAATGTGGATACTTCAAAGGTTCACACAGGGCATCCCTGTATCCCTTTCCCTTTCTCCTAATACATCCAACCCTTCCCCCCGTATATCATCTCTTTCCTCCACTGCAGAGCACAAGAAGCATCTTGAAAGACAGGATAAAGAAATTGATTGCAGTAATTTCTTGCAAACAAGCAAATAGTTTTTGTGATATCAAAAAAAAAAAAGAAATATTTATTCATCAAGTATTACCGTTTGGAGGTTTTCATAATAATTCAGCACTTCCACATAACTGCTCTATTCCAGTACCATGACCAAGAGGCCTTCATCAGGGGAGAGCTCCTGTCCAGAGACAGCACAATAGCAGCCTGACTCTGTGGACTGTATCAACCTCTATTTATAAAAGCTTTGGAGACTTGTTTTTCACTCACTTGCTGATTTACAGCATTGAAAGCAATTGAACTTCATCCTGCTGTTCAGATCTGAATGAGTTTATGTCAATCTTTTTTGCTTTTTACATAATAATTTATAACACACAGGAGATTATATAGTGTACACACACACACATATACACCCTCTGAACTACCTGAAAATTAGCTGATTTTAAAACAAATCTTCATTACAGCCTCTTTTTTGCATTTAATGTCAAGCACCCAAGTTCAGGAAGCTTGAACCTCAAACTAAAGAGAATAGAAGGTTTCAAGATCCCATATATCCCAGCATTTGTCTATAACACACAAGCTTCAACAAGATGCCACAACCACCACCTTTCTGACAAAAGAAAGAAACAGACAATATTAAGACTAATTTGGTTGATTAAGCTGGCTGGCTGGTTGGCTGGTTAAGACCAATGCCTATCCTACAGGGCTTATAGTTCCCATGCAGCCAGGTACTCTACATGGGACCTGTCTGCTGGAAGTTCACACCGGTCAATTGCACTTGCTGTTCTGCTCAGCAGTTGAATCCATACTACAAAACAGTACAAGGGAAGCACATAAAATTGTGTTAGAAGTGACAAGTTTTAGTCATGATACTCTAGAGCTAACAATAGACCAGCAAGGTGCCAGCACAGGGAGTTCAGGACTTCTGACCTGGAACAGGAGGAGGAGGTCAAGTCAAGGAGGTCCATTGGTCTTATTACTTGAGTGAAGTCTGCAGCATAGACAGGCCCTCCAACATTTCTTCTGCTGTAGACATATTCACTGAGCTTCAGCCACTCTCTTTCCCACTCCACCTAAAGTTGTAGACATACCTACCTACAGATAAACTTAATCTCAAAAAAAAAAAGCAGAATCTAGAAATAGAACTGATAGAAATAGTTGCTGCGTGACTATCCTACATCTCCAGAATACTAAAACAAGAAAGCAAGGCGTGTATTGAACAAATGATCAACTGTACCCAGAGGGAAAAAAATCCTATTTTATCCCAGAAACATGATGTGAAAATTTAGCTGCAGCAATTGCTGCTAATGGAATAAGTTGACGGCAAGTGTATTTAGAGTCGAAAAACATCCAAATTTGATTCTTTAGATTATATTAGATTGTATCTATCTGTCTATTTGACTAGACAAACTTCCAGAACAGTCAGTCTCTAGGTAGGACATTGATATTTACATGAATAGACTGTAGTTGAAATCATTAACAGAATATGATAGATGAAATACATCTCTTAATGTTTAATATTTAATACCAATCAAGCACTTAATCATAAGTTTACAAAGAGTTAATAGTCTATTTCTCATTTAGTCCAAACAAATTATGTTCTTGTAAGCCAAATTCTATTAGAGAGGGCTATCAAAGTATTAATGCATACTTACATAAACAATGACTGCTCCAAGTCACTGTAACACCGGCAAATATTAGCAGCAGGAGTTTCCTCTCTCTGCGCAAGCCATAAGACAATATAAGCAAAACTAGCATGATACCGTATCAGTAATTCACTCTTATCTTATATACGTGTAACACAAGGGCATACTGAAAGTAGCTCTAGAGCTAGAAATTGAACACATACATGCACACATACACAAATGCAGACACATACACTTGCCAGTTTGTTTTGCATAAGAGCTTCTCCAGCTGTGGGCTTTTACAAAATTCCTTTTCAACTTTCTATTAGATGACTGGATTTCACTTTCTTCTTTGAGTGAATTCAGACACAAATACTAAAGTGCTGTTAAGATCCAAGCTCTTGCTTTTTCCTGTATGCCAGACACAATTTTAGACAGCCTAACCTTCTTCAAATTACTCAGTTATACAGCTTATGGAATGATATAACCCGTATTTCATTTAGGTTTGAAGACACTGGCCACCTCAAAGCAAGGCTAGCTTTAAGGCTAGATCAGGTTGCCTGGGGACTTGCATAGTCCAGTTGCTTCTACCTAGAAATCCACAAAATTACTGAGGAAGAATTAAACCCCATGTTTTTAATTTCTTACATCACACCCATGACAAAAGATGGGAAAGGCATGTAAGCACGAGAGCTGCAATGAAACAGCCAAGACTTGTTTAAAACGTTAAGAGGCACTCCTCAGACAAATACAGATGGTCTTCTGAGAGACGGGGGTGCTTCTTGCCAAGCAGTGCTAGCTGCAGGCAGTTGTCAGGCCACCGTACCTTTCAAAGGACTGAGTGACAATCAGAAGACACCACTGTCGTAACTATGACCACCACTTTCATGCTTGTTTTCTGCAGTTTTATGTTTTCTTTGGGAAGCCACACTTCCCCCTTTTCCTGCACAGGCCTTTAGTTCCCCTGGCTTGCCACGATGGTTTCCTGTTCATGCTGGGTCTTTACGACATGTGCCAAGAAACGGACATGAAGTCCCAGGGCAGCACATCCTGCGTCACCCTTCCCACTCTATCAGCTGCACTAAGAAAACTGACAGGCAATTCAAGATACTCAGTCACTGAAAGTCTCAAACAATGACAACTTCATTACAAAAACTTGCTTTTAGCATCACCAAGCATGTGCCACTTCACAGATCTATTAGTCTCAATCCAATTTATATATGCTTATAGGTGTAAAACTGTTCTTTCAAGTAAGTTGCATACTTCAGAATAAAGCTCAACTCCTTGTTATAAGGAGAGTGTGAAAGTGTTGAAACACAGATTTCTTAGTCCACACATTTGTGACATAAGTCATCTCCCAGAAAAATCTAAGCTTGGAGCTTTTTTTAAAAAAAATATCTGATAAGAAAAATAATACAGTGATTAAAACATTACCAGCATTCCTTGTGAGCTCTTGTTCTCATCAGAATTCTTAAGTGGAAAAAAACCTATATACTACAACAGTATTTTCAGGATGCAAAATGTAGGGAAATATGGCCACTCTTTCTTCACAATCCATCACCAACAGGTTTGCTGTCTTAATTTGTATTCTAAACTGACTGGTTTTGCTCATTTTCCTTTTTAATATGCTTTTTTTCTCTAAAATTCAATCACTATCCCCTCTTACTGTGGTAAGCCCCCAGCATGTTCTGCATAGTATAAAATATGAGTAGACTACTCAAAAGATTTTTCACAGATGTGAATCATTTAAGCTTAGTATTTAAAAAGAGTATTTATCTGTTCAAAAAATGCCTCACGCTTGACTTGCAGAAAGATCACAGAATTGGCGAGTGGTGTCATATTTCATTTGAGAAATCTTTCAGGGAAAAAAAACCTGATAGTGTAGAACACTATTAAACATTGGAAAAAAACTAAGATTTTCAAGTTTGAATGTTACTGAAATTCAGAGTGCACGTCACATAAACCTAATATAATTCCATAATAACATATACAGTATTATGAGAATATTTCCAGAAATCAGACTATAGAAATACAAGTTTATATCTTTCTTCACTACTTCCATCAATTCTACTTGCAATGTAGAAAAAGCAAAGATACCACTAAGCCCTCTTAAATCACATTTTAGTGTGCTGTATGCAGTAGCTTTTAGTATACAACTATATTCAGTTGTGGGCTCAGTGCCCTAAGACCAGCTCTCACCTTCTGGAGTTCCATCATGCTGATAAAGAAACAAAGGAAGACATTCAGAGACCAAGCAAAAAGCATTTTGCCTTTTTTTTTTTTAAAACACAGATTTTAAACTACAGCTATTACAGGCACTGAATGACAGGGTTCAGTAAAGTTAGAGATTTCTCCCACTCTCCTGAGCAAGCACATGAATTGCTTTGCTAGCTGAGACACGCTCTTACTAAGACAGCTGAAATAGGAGGTAATTTTCTAGTTTTCATTTTCATTTCTTCTGTGCAATATGGGGCCTGATGAAATAGAATGTCCTTTTTCCATGGAGATACACATCCCTCATTGAGCTAATAATTTAATTGTTCTTTCAGGGGCTCTTTAAAAAAATATAGAAGCACATGTCACACAAAAAAAAAATATTTATCACACAGTCTCAGGTGGAGGTGGAACAAACCTTTGACAGTGGTTCTTAGTAAAAATATTGTTAATGACTTTCAGCAATAGATGTATAAATGTGACCTTCAGCTGGCCGGAACAGCTGACCAGAACAGAAATAAAACATTATTTTGTCACTATAAAAAACATAGTTTGCTTGTATTTTGAGTACTGCATGCAATTCCAGTCTTTGAATCTCAAGAAGAGTGATAGCAGAGTCAGAGAAGGTCCAGAAAAGAGGGACTGATCAAGGGGACAGAATTGCTGCCCTACTAGGAGAGATTAAAGAGGGTAGTAGGACTGCTCTGTTTCGAAAGGAGAAAGTTGAGGAGAGCACACCCAGGGCTTACAAAATCATGACAGCTGTGGATCCAAAAGATGCACTTGATGACACTGGAGAGTATGGCTATGCTTGTGGTTTCTCTCTAACCAGCCTTTTCTGCTGCCACTGATAGAGACTACTGAGGCGGAAGGACCACTGCTCTGACCTCTCAAAGAGTTTCTTGTTATAGCACAGACAGGAACTCACAAAAGAAACCAAATATTATGAGATTTCATTTTTACAATATATCTTTTAGATATGTGTGTAATTGTGCATTTGTTTATTCATGCAAAAACAAATAAAATGGACATACACCAATAAGGAGGACATCTGCTAACTGATGATTTTTCTGGGGGGAAAAAAAAAAAAGCTTGTGATCTGCTATATATCAGGAATAACTATTCAATAACTAAGAGTAAGCGAGTACAGAGAACATCAGCGAAAGCCAAAGATGTTCCCAAAATGCCAAGTGCAGCCCATTTTACCTATCTTTTGTTACATAAAAGAACATTATATGGGAAGGAGGAAAAATATACATATTAGTTCTCAGTGTTTAGGCTCTGCTCATACTCAAGACTGTCATGGTCAGAAGTCTTCAAATAGTTCTTTTTATTCACCAAAGAAACTAGGGGAAGAAAGGGATAAGGGAAATTCCTATGACTTCAAAATCCAGCTTCATTGATACAAGTCCCTTTGCCCTTTTCTCCTTGATCAAAACAGTTCATCCAGCTTTTTTTGCTGGTAGTCACAAAATTAAATTTTTATTCTTTAAGTTTCAAAGTTTAGATTAGCAAATAAAATCTCTTCCCTCAAAAAGTCTAACTTCAGCACTGTTGCTTTATTTCTTAACAGTAGTGTCACCTACTTTTGACAAGTTTTGCACACAAAGAGAGAAACGTTGGCTGTTCACCACCGCCAAACAAAGACAGAGACTGATGACAGATTACAGGGGGAAGTACACGGAAGTCTGAAGCGGTCAGGAAGTTCCACAGCCATTCGGCTCAGATTAAGCAAGGAGTGACATACCCCATCCATGTTACACATATCTGAAGCAGTGAACATCCAGCAAGTTTCAGATATTGGAAAGTCACTGCTGAGAAGAGCACTGTCTCCACACACTCCCACTGTCTTGCAAGCATGTGTCGTACAGGAGAGGAAAAAAACAGATCAGCTACGTAGGTTATCTCAGTCCACACAGGTCAGCATTTTGTTTTGGAAGGCCTTCACAGCAGTTTTTAATTACAGTAATTAAGAGCATGCTAGTCTAATCTGAAGCCTAGACACATCCTTTGTTTACATAATTCCTCGGTTTTGTTTCTTTCTGCCTGTGATGCAAGACTATTTTAAGAATTCACTAAATCAAATGCACTGGTTCATCAAAAGCAATGTATTTGAGAAGTAATCAAAAGGATAACTATCTTCAATTTTTTAAAAGTTATAGAGATTTTTAAGTAACTAAGACTGGACATATCAGAAAAATTGCAAAGAGATGGCAGGAACACAAGTAATTTTTTAGAAGCAGAGATAGTAGATTCTAAATAGATGCTGGTAATTGCAGTTAAAATTATGGTACCACCTGAGAAGTAAACAAATAACAAAATTGAGATATTACATAGAAATTGATTAAAAACTTGGACATGCAAAAGACACCACATCTGTATAACATGCATTTAGCCAACATTCACAATTTTTCCTTTTAAACAGTCTTAATTAATCAGGTCTTTGAATATGCTACTGCAATCCACTACACCTTCATAAAATTTCAGCCAGAGGACAAAAATTTCTTAAGCATACATGAAAGGTTAAACCTTCCAGTAACTTTTGGATGATATTTATACATTGTTAAACCAGCATGGACTCTCACAATCATCTTGACCAACCTCTTGCATAAGTGGTTGTTCAGTGAAGGTTCTCCTCTGCTGTGCCAGAGGTGTGCTAAATGGGTGAGAACAGGAAAGGTGCTTCTTCACGGTAACAGAGGCCTCTTGGAAATTCACAAAATTTAGCTAAAGTCTGCATTAACAGGAGAGGGATGCTTGCACTGATCTATTAGGAAGATTACTTTAACTTTAGAAATACTTAGAGAGTGAGCAATTCAAGTGGCAGAGGAGTTAAGCCTCTCTTTTATTTCTTCCAGCAGAATGTTATATGACTCACCAATTAATCTTCATTATTGCTGTTAAAGAGCTAGGAAAAGACATTGCTCCTGCCTTTAAGGAGGGGAAGCAACAAGAACATCAGCCAAGGAGTGACATTTAAACAGTAGGTTAAACACTCATCAATGCCTAAGGGAGCACTTCCTAGCATATTTCCTGTGCTAGACATGACAAGAAAGTTCATGGAAATGATCTTTCACTCTGATCTTCATCTTACAATTAGCTTTCACATTAGGTTTCAAAAAGCTCATGACTTACTGAGCACTCTTTTAATCTAAGAATATGCACATCACCTGAATGCATTTATTAAAGTCACTACAGATTTAACAAAGATGTTGATAAGCAGTACAAAACCTCATCGCTTTTATTGATTGCAACTTATCTGTTCACATTTTAGGGGTAAAAGGTCAAAATCAAACCTGTTATTTTTCCCCGATTGGAAGAAGCTACTTGTTTCTACCTGAACCACTGAACAGTATTCAGTCTTGTTCTAGCAATTAGATAGCCCATTCTCAACTATGTCATATCCTTGCAAAAATATCACTGACAATAGCTGTTTTCCTTTCACTGGCTTAATCACTTAGACACGCACAGATGTCTGTATTAAAATTATCTGCTTTTTTTTTTCCTGTGCACCAGCTTTTTTCTCCCATATTTGTTCTATTGAGGTTTTTTTTTTTTTTCTAATTATTATTTTGTTTATGGGGGCTATTGAAGCATAAATGACTAAAAGGTAATAAAAGAGCAACAGGAAGTTCTGCTACTTTCATTGAGATGTGGCAACTGGTGTTAAACAGGAATGAAAACTACTGTCGACTTTAAAGATATTTAATAGATATTTTTGCTCCCACTGTTTTCGAGTTGTGAATATTTGCTGTGTCAATATTCCCAATTGAAATAGTATCCCACAAGAATGAAGATTTATTATGGAATTCAGATACACTGCTCCTGCTAAAAAGCAAAAGACATTAAAAGGAAAAGATAAATTTGAAAATTGAAATTATATTGTGTAATCTTTGAGAAGTAATTAATTTTTAAACACTTCAGAGTATGGTCTTTGCAATATTAAATTTACTTGTCTGTACATAAAGCCCACTTGATCTTAGCTTTTCTGAGCTTGGCCCATCATCTGCAGGAGTTGACAACATACTTCATGAACCTAGGCCAACCCAAGACAGCATCTTCATTGTCTCTTGGTCTTGAATCCTGTCCACCATATCCCAACATGCTGCTTTGATGCAAGAACATGAGCTGCAGCCTCTGACAGAGCAGGGATGTCCTCTCCTACAAGGGAATTCTTAACTTCTTTTAGTATTCCGAAGAATACTAAAATTAAATAAAATTAAATGGAAATTAATTAAAAAGCCCCATCCTCAGCATTGTCTATTTTTCTCAGGCCTAAATACCTTCCCCAAAGTAGGAACTAATCTGGAAATCAATAAAATATTCTACATATATCATTCATATTAAAACATCTACTTCTACATGCTCAAAATACAACAATTTGAAAGTGAAATCAGGAAAGCTAAAACCAAAATTAATCCATTTCAGCTTTTTTGATTCAACAGTGATCTCTGTTAGACAGCTATAACAACTCCATGGATTACTCTTGTGGTTTTAATGGATGTACTCAAGATTTTCAACCAGAATTATATGATGAGAAACTGCCTTAGTCTATAAAAGTATGGTTTTAAACACACTGCATGTACGTTGCAACACTTGTTTAAGGGCAGCATTGCTAACTTAATGATTGTCAGCATTCTATCCTGACTGTATTACTTCCATTCTTATGTGCCTCATGTCCCTGCATACTTCAGTACAAAATACAAAATGGATTTAATTAAACTGTAGGTGCTTGGTACCAGATTTCTCTTACGTGCAGGCACTGCCAAGCACATATTTATTTTTAAAATTCCAGAATACCAAATATTGTACAAATACTAGAGGGCTAATTTGTCCTTCCCCACAGAACATATGCTCAGAGAAAACTCCGAGAAATGGTAGAATAAAAGAGTCACATTAATTAAATAAATAAAAGTAGGCATTGATCTGTCTATGTATTTATAAAGATCCAGATGGAGAAAATACTACAGTTAAGTCTGAAAGCTTGAAGACTATCCTGCTGAACTAACTTAGGAAGAACGTTTAACACATTGTGCTCATAGACAAGAGGTAGGGAACATTTGTGGGGGAAATGGAAACAGCTTGTCAAATCCTCATTAATGATGTAAAGAGGCCTGGGCAACGATGATAAAAAGTAAGCAGGTGAGATAGTAAGTTAGAAAAATTTGTGCACGACGTTGAAGGTGCTCCATTTAATTAAAAAGGAGCAGTGACAAATATTATCAAACAAAACTATTTAAGCAGTTAAACTACATTTGAACAGAAAAACAGGGATGATGTGCAATCTGAGTGAGTCAGAAGGTGTGAGGATAATGACAGACAGAAGATGAACTGCTGAAAGCAACAAATAGGCAAAAATTTTGGCAATATTTCTGAGAAAAAGACCAGGATTAGCATGTGCAGTAAGATAAACTTCTCATGTTACAGACCTGAGAAACAAACTGATGACATCATGCATGAAGCCTCCCCAGACTGTCAAATTGCCACAATAAAGAATTAACCTGTTATTTTAATGTAAGCAGACTGCACTGGGGCAAATAAATAGAATGAACAGTTTTCACTGTTAAGAAGTAGGAAAAATTTCCCAGTTACAAGTATTCTTAAATAAAACACCAAATGCTGCTGAGAAGTAAACACTGTAATTACTACATTTATAATTAAACTGAATATATATTTTCAGAAGAATGTGAAATTTTTCTCTGAAGATGCAAATAAAAAGAAAAAAACTAGGTTAAGCAATTTAAATATGCAGGAAAGTGTATGCTTTTAATAAATATATATTGTGTGTATGTATATTTTTATATAATTGCACTGTACTACAGAAGCACTATTTACCAAAAAAATACTTCAGTATATTCTGACTATACAATTAATGATGTCTTTTAATGGAAAATTTTCAGAGAGCAATTAGAACAATTTCCAGGTGTGGCTGCACAGAGGAGACACTCCTCCATGCATATATACTTACCAACAGGCAGTGAAGCAACTTGACTTGTCATCTGATGTGAAAGTACCTATAGAGCATTTGTAGCAGCTGGCAAAGCAATCATTAAGCAAAGTAATTTTTCATATTTTCCTCATACACCATTGAGCTTTCAGCAGTTTTCTGTTATACTATAGTAGTTTAAACATGTATCATTATATTTCTGATTATACCATAATCTCACACAAATTAATTTACAGAGTCATCACTATCTGAGCAGACATCAACATTACAGTCAATGAGCCCTTTAGGGTCCCATTCCTCCTTCAAAAAACAAAGGAAAGAAACTGTCTTTTCACCTCCCCTTCCAGTTTCCAAAAGGATATGCCATTTTCAACCATCTCAATATTCACCTGTAGCATTAAACATTAAAATGCAATCCAGTTTTACAAAATCTGCCCACTGGAGGTTGAACATGCTCAGAACTTCTCAGGACGGTATTCCTTCCACATTCTTCAGCCTATGTATGTTTAATGTCACTTATAAATGGCTTTCCATATGGGCTTCACACTGCAAAAATGATATATATGTATATATGTATACATACACACAACATCACCTCTTACTGAAGCTGATACTAAGCAAACATCAGTAGGTAATCAGCACTGTACAAGACTGACTCATTTTTCTGTGCTAATGATATGTTGCTTCTGCAAAGTGAAAGAATTTATTTAATTAAACAGTGAAGCCTGAAATAAGACTAGAAAATTACTAGACTTCCACTCTGATTGTAAAAAACCCAAAACTCAGAGCCACATCCCCTACAGTCTTCCTTTGTTGTTTTCTGGTGTTTGTTTTGTTTTGTTTTCCAAGTGCTTTTACGCAAGTAGCAGGCCTGAATTACAGAAGTTACATGACCCTGTTACCAAAGGTTCACAACTGTACTGTAAGACAAGCTCCCTCTCAGCTGTCAAAGAAATGAGGGAATGGAAAAAAGAGGAATAAATTGCAGAATTTAAACATGGATCAGGACATATTTTTTTAAAAGGAAAATGTGGCATCTTTTCACTTGAACAAATGAGCAGGGATACACTTGAGCAAATGCACGGCTGTCCGACGCCAGCAAAACCAGAACTTGCTAGGAATGACAAAACCTGCTGGTGAACTCACAGAGCAGACGGGATCCTGGTCCCACACGGCTTTCCACTTTCACACTTCTACACACCCACAGCTCTATCACTAGGCTGCTCCTGGGAAAACTAGCCTAGACCTCTGCTCCGGCACCATGGCACTGATACACCCTCAAAATAAAAATTAAGAACCCCAGGCATTCAGTGCAAAATGTTAGATGACTTACACAAGATCATCTTCTGTGAAACAGATAAACGCTTCCAGCTATCGTGAGTCAGGGCTGCCAAAAACTGAAAACCAGCACTGGAAAAGCACCCTAAATGTCCCAGACAGAGCAAGTGCTACTGAGCCGCACAATGTCTTCTCTCCATGCTTTGCAGCTAATACATTTCATGTTTGTTTGCTTGAAACATCCCGAAGTGCACTTAAAACCCCCACATTGTTCAGTCTAGAATCCTAGGCGATCTGAATCATCACTGCCACCTCCAGAAGATGGCACCAGTCACCTTTATTATACTACAGAAGAACACATCTGCCACTTTTTACTTTCTCTGCTTCATTAATGCACACAAAACCTGTCTATCATCTTCACTGATCATTTGCTTAATTTTGAGAGAAAATTTCGTAGGCTGCAAATGGTTCTCCTAATTTACATCCACTTTGTAATGATTTACATGTTCTGCAGCATTAGGCTTATTTCATTAAAATGTATGACATCTCCATTGACACTGTAATTTTGTCATAGAATCATAGAATGGTTTAGGTTGGAAAAGACCTTTACGATCATCAAGTCCAACCATTAACCTAGCACTGCCAAGACCACCGCTAAACCATGGCCCTAAGCACCACATCTACCTGTCTTTTAAATACCTCCAGGGATGGGGACTCAACCACTTCCCTGGGCAGCTTGTTCCAGTGCCTGACTACTCTTTCAGTGAAGAAGTTTTTCCTAATATCCAACCTAAATCTGCCCTGGTGCAACTTGAGGCCATTTCCTCTTGTCCTATCACTTGTTACTTGGGAGAAGACACCAACACCCACCTCACTACAACCTCCTTTCAGGTAGTTACAGAGAGCAATATGGTCTCCCCTCAGACTCCTTTTCTCCAAAGTAAACAACCCCAGCTCCCTCAGCCGCTCCTCATAAGACTTGTGCTCTAGACCCTTCACCAGCTTTGTTGCCCTTCTTTGGACACACTCCAGCACCTCAATGTCCTTCTTGTAGTGAGGGGTCCAAAACTGAACACAGTACTCAAGGTGCGGCCTCACAAATGCTGAGTACAGTGGCACTACCACCTCCCTGGTCCTGCTGGCCGCACTATTCCTGATACAAGCCAGGATGTTCATGGCCCTCTTGGCCACCTGGGCACACTGCTGGCTCATATTCAGCTGACTGTTGACCAACACCCCCAGGCCCTTTTCTGCCAGGCAGCTTTCCACCCACTCCTCCCCAAGCCTGTAGCATTGCCTGGGGTTGTTGTGAGCCAAGTGCAGGACCCAGCACGGGGCCTTGTTGAATCTCATACAGCTGGCCTTGGCCCATTGATCCAGCCCGTCCAGGTCCCTCTGTAGAGCCTTCCAACCCTCCAGCAGATCAACACTCCCACCCAACTTGGTGTCGCCTGCAAACTTACTGAGGCTGCACTCGATCCCCTCATCCAGGTCGTTGATAAAGATATTAAACAGAACCGGCCCCAGTACTGAGCCCTGGAGAACACCACTTGTGACCGGCCACCAACTGGATTTAACTCCATTCACCACAACTCTTTGGGCCCGGCCATCCAGCCAGTTTTTTACCCAGCGAAGAGTGCACTTACCCAAGCCCTGAGCAGCCAGCTTCTCCAGGAGAATGCTGTGGGAAAGAGTTTCAAAGGCTTTACTAATGTTCAGGTAGACAACATCCACAGACTTCCCCTCATCCACTAAGTGGGTCACCTTGTCAGAGAAGGAGATCAGATTTGTCAAGCAGGACCTGCCTTTCATAAACCCACGGTGACGGGTTGTTCTGTACATGCCATATAATGGCACTCAGGATGATCTGTTCCATGACCTTCCCTGGTACCAAGGTCAGGCTGACAGGCTCCCCAGATCTTCCTTCCGACCCTTCTTGTAGATGGGCATCACATTTGCTAACCTCCAGTCAACTGGGACCTCCCTGGTTAGCCAGGACTGCTGATAAAGGATTGAAAATGACTTGGTGAGCACTTCTGCCAGTTCCCTCAGAACCCTTGGGTGGATCCCATCCAGCCCCATAGACTTGTGTGTGTCTATGTGGCATAGCAGGTCACTAACCATTTCCCCTTGGATTATGGGGCTTCATTCTGCTCCCCATCTCTTTGTTCCAGCTCAGGGGGCTGGATACCCAGAGGACAACTGGTCTATTAAAGACTGTGGCAAAGAAGACATTAGGTACCTCAGCCGTTTCCTCATCCTTTGTCACTATGTTTCCCCTTGCATCCAATAAAGGATGGAGATTCCCCTTAGCCCTCCTTTTGTTGCTAATGTATTTATAGAAATATTTTTTTTTCCTGTTATCGCAGTAGCCAGATTAAGTTCTAGTTGGGCTTTGGCCCTTCTAACTTTCTCCCTGCATAACCTCACGACATCCTTGTAGTCCTCCTGAGCTGCCTGCTCCTTCTTCCAAAGGTCACAAACTCTCCTTTTTCTTCTGAGTTCCAGGCAAAGCTCTCTGTCCAGCCAGGCCAGTCTTCTCCCCTGCTGGCTCATCTTTTGGCAGATGGGGACAGCCCGCTCCTGCGCCTTTAAGATTTCCTTCTTGAAGAATGTCCAGCCTTCCTGGACTCCTTTGCCCTTCAGGACTGCCTCCCAAGGGACTCTGTCAACCAGGCTCCTAAACAGGCCAAAGTCTGCCCTCCAAAAGTCCAAGGTAGCAGTTCTGATGAGCCCCTCCTTACTTCTCCAAGAATCAAAAACTCCATCATATCATGACTGCTATGCCCAAGATGGCCTTCAACCATCACATCACCCACTAGTCCTTCTCTGTTCACAAACAACAGGTCCAGCGGGGTGCCTTCACTAGTTGGCTCCCTCACCAGCTGTGTCAGGAAGTTATCTTCCACACACTCCAGGAACCTCCTAGGCTGTTTCCTCTCCACTGTATTGTATTTCCAGCAGGCATGTGGTAAGTTGAAGTCCCCCAGGAGAACAAGGACTAGCGATCGTGAGACTTCTCCTAGCTGCTTATAGAATACTTCATCCGCTTCTTCATCCTGGTTGGGTGGTCTATAACAGACTCCCACCATGATATCTGCCTTGTTGGCCTTCCCCATATTTTATTCTTACCCATAAACACTCAACCATATCATCACCATCATTAAGCTCTAGACAATCAACATATTCACTAACATACACGGCTACCCCACTGCCTCTCCTTCATTGCCTGCCCCTTCTGAAGGGTTTATAGCTGTCCATTGCAGCACTCCAGTTGTGCAAGCCATCCCACCATGTTTCCGTGATGGCAACTATGTCATAGTTTTCCTGCTGCATAATGGCTTCCAGCTCCTCCTGTTTGTTGCCCATGCTGCATGCATTGCAGTAAGTGCACTTCAGTTGGGCTATTGCTCCTGCCACCTTTTTGGGGGGAGAAGCCCTAATTCCTACATGACCATTCTCAGGTGCTTCCATGGTTTCTAACACATCCATAACCCTTGCGTCTTTGCTGCTGCGTGGCTCTCCATCCCCTACCTCCACTGAGATGGCAGACCGAAGGACCTCACTAACACACCATCCCTCAAACATTGGCGTGCTGCCTCCAGGCTTATCTCTAGGGAGCCTGGTTTTATCCCTTTACCCTTTCAAATCTAGTTTAAAGCTCTTTCAGCGAGCCCTGCTAACTCCTGTGCTAGGATCTTTTCCCCCTTTGAGACAGGTGTACCCCACCTGTCACCAGCAGGCATGGTGTCATGTAAACCAACCCATGATCAAAACCCAAAATCCTGTCGGTGACACCAGGCCTGGAGCCAGGTATCGATCTGCTGGCTCTTCCTGCATCTTCCATAGTCATTCCCTGCAGCTGGAAGGTTAGAGAAGAACACTACTTGTGCTCCTGATCCCTTAACCAGTCATCCCAAGGCCCTGAAGTCTCTCTTGATTGCCCTCGGACTTCTAGTTGCAACTTCATTGCTGCCTACCTGAAAAATCAATACTGGAAAAATCAATAATCTGAGGGCCATACCAGGGTAGGAAGCTTTCTCTTCACATCTTTAACCCGAGCCCAAGGGAGGCAGCAGACTTCCCTAAGAAGTGCGTCCGATCTGTGTACTGGGTCTTCTGTTGCCCTCAGAAGGGAGTCTCCTATGACAACAACCCACCTTTTTTTCTTTATGGAAGTGGTTTTGATGCAGGGCGTAAGCTGACTTAATCTCGGTGACACCTCCAAGCTAGATGAAACATTGTCCTTGTCATTGTTTGCTTCCACTTGCAGAGCCTCGTACCTGTTATGCAAGGGCACCAGGGAAGGTGGGGCAGTCACGCAGGGGGCTGTGCCAGGCAGGCGCTTGCCACCATTGCCCCCTATCCCTTAAGCCACTGTGTTCAGCCAGCCGGAGAGAGCACAGGGAATCCCCTGTATCATGCATCCTGTCTGCCTGTTGGGCCTGTCTCAGGGAAGGCAGGGTGCTATTCCAGTAGTCTGTCTCACACTCCCTGATACTCCTCAACCTGGTCAGGATCATAGATGACCATGGAGTCTCTGCATATCTCAGATCTTCCCACTAAAAAAATATTTGCCACAATAGCTACATCTGTGTATTGCCAAGAAAAAAAAGAAAAAACCTCTGCAACTGTAATTTTTGTAATTTTCGAACTTGAGAAGCTTTCCTTCACTCACTAGTTGTTACCTGCAACTCCATACAGCCACAATTTGATTTTTCGCCAATTCCTCCTCTCTGCCTTATATAGTGGCAATACAGCTGGGCTACAAGCCCCTGCCTATTATAGTATCTAACCTTCACCCTGCTTGCACTGCTGTATTCCTCCTTCCTTTATTCCAATACTCACAGCTGGAAGCTTTCACCATTTTTACCCTGTGTATAGAAGAGCTGTCAACAAAGTCAAACAACAATACTTAGAAATGTCCTAAAAACAGGGCTAAATATTTGAAGTCACAGGTTGCCAATACCTGCTGATAACACAGAAAGTTTCAAGAAATACTTGCAGTTTAGTATGTTTGGGTTCATGAAGACATTGTGTTTATTTTTTCATTCCTCTCTGGTGTAGATATTAACATGGCACATACTCTTCTCTCTAGTTTTCTACATTTCAAACTTATTTTTTAGCCATTTTTTTCTTTCTTCATTAGCCATCAGTATCCCCTTCTCATTGTGGCCATTAGAAGTCCCTGACTGAACAGAAGTTTCTTTTCATCTGTGTCCTCCAGAGCTGCCAGTCAGCAGGTTTCAATACTTTATCTGAAAAAAAACCTTGGAAGTTACTTTCTTGTTTGTGTGAAGGCTGTGTATCAGGCCCTTGAAGTAGCCGAAAGACATGCTGGCCCATCACTGTGACAAAATCATGCCCAGGGCTCAATTCTCAGTCTGTAAATGTAAGTAGGCTCCAGATTTCTCAGGAGTTGCACAGGGAAGCTCCCTACAGAGTAGAGATGTTTCCTCAAAGATGTCCAAAGAGAAGGAGAACACAGGAAGGGGATGGAGGCTGCAGTGCACCCTTGGGGGTCGGAGTGGAGGGGGGTGCTGTTATCCAGCAGTAGAGTTGCACTGGCCTTCAGCCAGATTGGAAGTGGAACTTCAGTAACAGCCTTCACCACAAACTGGCTGCAGCCCACAGTGACGGCCGGAGACCAGACTGGCCTGCTTTGTTGGAAAGCTAACATCAGTTCTGCAATACTGGTTATACATAAAATCCTACTTCCTTTTATATTGAACTTGCACTGTGTCTGTAACCAAAATGCCATGCAGTGCAGGGAGGCAAACACTGATTATAAAAGTAGCTGGAGGTTTTCAGTCATTTTCATTCAGCTTTGAAAGAATCCTGCAATCAAAGATCAACATGACAAAAAGGTAATTTAAATAGCAGGATGTACTTAAAAATTGCCTAGACTAATTTCACATGCACTTGTGTAAATTAATGCTATTCAAGCCAGTAAATTATTTTCTCTTCCTCACCAGGAATTAGAATCACCAAGTATTAGAATCTTACTTTGATTTTCAAAGAATGAAAACTCATAAGGCGGTAGCTCTCATCTTGAAAAGAAAGGAAGGATGTAACCTAAATACTTCCCTGAAGCACATCCCAAGCATTTGCAATGAGCATTTCACTGCAAGTTAGTTGAATTGGTTTAGAATTGCTTATTTGAAATGAAGAAGTGCAGACTTTGACTTCTAAGAAGAAACAGAAATAAAGGCCACTAAGAAACATTTTATTAAAAACCTCTCAAACTGAATTCCAACATACTCTTCTAGTGTAAATTACTGCAAGATATGTTTTCCTTGTTTCCTCTTGCTTGAGCAATATAAAAAAACCTGAATATCCTTTGTCTAAAACCACATATTTGAACACATTTGAAGATATACCAGAAGCTAATGTTCCCGCCCATTTTTTTTCATTTTATTGTGCATCTTACAGATGATTAAGGGTTGCTCCACTGTTTACTTAAAAAAAAAAAAAAACCGATTCAAATCACATTCATATCAGATGTTTTCATTCCATATAATTCTGAACGAAGACCTGTTTCAAGAAAAAAAAAAAAGCGTAGCTCTGCCATACAGCCTGATATAGTTCAACAAGCAATCAAATCACAGAAAGATCATGTATTCAATGACTTCTGAGCTAACAGTGGAAGGAGAATTTGTCCTTCTCAGCATGGAATGTGATAGCATCCAACAGAAGATATTGACAAAATCAATTCACAGAATCAGAGTAGCAACGTCATAAATAGAAAAGTTTTGAAGCATTTTGAGAAAAGAAAGAAAGTTGTCTTCATACAGTAATTTCCAGCAAGACAATTAGGTTTTTCTGCACACACCTATTTGTTATTAGATTTGCAGATGATACAAACATAGGAGGAGTGGCTGACAGACCAAATGGGTGTGCTGCCATTCAGAGGGACCTTGACAGGCTGGAGAAATGGGCTGACAGGAACCTCATTTCATTCAACAAAGGGAAATGCCAAGTCCTGTCCCTGGGGAGGAATAACTCCAGACTCCAGCACAGGCTGGAGTCTGACCAGCTGGAATGTGTCTTGTCAGAAAAGGCCCTGGGGGTCCTGGTGGACAACAAAGCTGACCAAGAGCCATCAACATGCTGTTGCAGCAAAGACCAAGGGCATCCTGAGTGAATTAGGAAGACCACTGCCAGCCAGTGAAGGGAGGTGATCCTTTGCCTCTACTCAGCACTGGTGAGGCCACATCTGGAGTGCTGTGTCCAGTTCTGGGCTCCCCACTATAAGAGAGACATGGAGCCACTGAAGAGAGTCCAGCGAAGGGCTTGGAGCATCTGTCATATGAGGGTGAGAGGGCTGGGACTGGAGGAGAAAACAGAGGGGGATCTTATACGTGTATATAAATACCTGACAGTGAGAGAAAAGAATATGGAGTGAGGCTCTTCTCAGTGGTTCCCAGTGACAGGACAAGCGGCAATGGGCACACATTGAAATACAGGAAATTCCACTTAAACAGAAGGAAAAAAATTTTCAGTTGTGATGGTGGTTATGCACTGGCACAACTTGCCCAGAGAAGTACTGTCATGTGTCTGTCCTTGGAGACATTCAGAATCAAATGGACATGGTTCTAAGCAACCTGCTGCAGCTGACCCTGCTATGAGCCAAGAGTTGGACTGAGCAATCTCCAGAGCTGTGGGATCTCTCACAATGACTTTGCTGCCATTTCATCATTATTTATTGACGAAAAGGAACCAAAATTGTTTCCTTAGCCATTTCACTGAAACAACTTCCACAAAGTCAGAGCCTGTGTTTGGTCAAAAAGTTCTAAAATAAGATGAAACTTTGGCCCAGGGAAATGTTGACTTCTTATGAGAGCACGCTGGCCCCATAGTATTCAGTAAGAATACGAAAATTCAAGAGCGACAATAAGCACAAGATGGTACCCAGCCATTGTTTCCTGTCACCTCCAATTTAATACTGTATCTAAGGGTAGAAAGATTCCTCCATTTTACACCCATGTACATGGTAAGAAGGGCTAATCTGGTATAAACTGATACAGTTTGTCCAGATAAATCTTTTGAGGGTCCTTTTTCAAACTTTTAATTGTGGAGCATATTAGAAGGAGAAGGTCAATTTTGTGAAAGATTAGGTCACAGTAAAGTTGACTGGGGCCTCAACAGCAGCCCAATTTGTTCAAGGAATTTATCTAGACCCCACAAGATCAAAAACACTCTCTTTAAAATGACACAATTTCTCACACCAAGTCTAGGGAATGCTTTCAAAATCCAATTCCCATTACGTAGAAGCTATAAAAAACAATTATTGAACAGAGACCATCTTTTTCAGGCAACAAAACAGCTCTAGTCTAGTTCTGTTAGCCTAAAACAATGCCTGTCTTCCCTGCCCTTATTGCAAGTCCTGTGGTTTAAGACATGACACAGCAGAAAAGACTGGGAACAGAATCTCATTATGCTGTAAGTAGAATGAGTTCATCAAAAATGCACAAAGTGTCCTATTATCTCCCTTAATACCTTCAGAGATCTCTGAGCCATCAGCATAGGAAGCCCATGCTCAAGCACACGTCACTGCGGCACAGCTCAGAGTAACCCTCCCACAGGTTCTTCATGGGGGAAACAGCACGTCAATTTATGAAGAGGGGTTTGGTTTCTGGAGTGCCAGCTTGCAGAATGAAGTGCAGAAACTTTTTCAGGGGCCCAATCTGTTCACATACAGTACAAATGACAGACAGAACTGTCTAAACACATCTGCGATTGTGAGCTACAGTGCTGAAAATCATGCTGTCACTCCCCTCTTGCCATGTGCTGAGTGGAGGTCTAATAGTCCCAAGGACTCGGGCAGATCTGATTCCAGCTGAAGAAATTGTAAGGAAGAATGCACAATGCAGAAAATGAGAATAACTAAGCCTCTTCCCCTTGGTTTTGATATAGTTAAGTAATCCATATCATATATGCAAACAATGAATATATTGCTAAAATATTTTTTTCTGAATGAGTGGATACGTGTGTGCATTATTGATATCCCTTTATAGATATAAAGATTAAGCCCTGGAGAAAAACAAACCTACAGTCCTGCAAGATGTATGCCAAATCACCACTACTGTCAAACTATAGAAGCTTTTAAACTAACATCAAACAATGAAGTCTACAGTTTTGTAGGAAAAAATTAATCAAAGCATCTGGTCCATGTCAGGATTCTCGTCTTTTCCTGGAAGGGTGCCAGCATTTTAAATCTTTTGAATTTTTGCCCACTTTGTTACATAAATAATGCACACTCATACTCCAGGAAAGCAAACGTTGGTATTTAATAATTAGGGGTGAGACAAGAAAACACCACAAAACCCCACCTCCACCCCCATATTCTTCAAAATAACTGCAATATTACCATGACATTGTTGTAACTACAGCACTTCGCTGCTTGGAGAAACTGCCCACACAAGGTGACCTAGTCTTTACTTCTTTCTATACTATAGCTTTAACCTTCAGCGATGGTTTTTTCATTGTTTTGGTTTTTTTCTGTAAATACACATGTGCAACTAGTTTTCAGAGGTTATTTTCAAAGGATGGTGTAGTAGGAGTAACTGGATCATTTTTAAACAACAATACTTGAATTGCCTTTGATATTTTCCAGTGTCGGAACATCAACGTTATTTAGTGACAGGATTGAAAGAATGTTGTCCCAGTCTTTGTTCTTCATACCTTTCCTAGAAGAATATTTTGTCTTTCTACTATCTGATTACTTTAAACTTTGCATCTTGGCAGCTGAGCTTCCTGAAATCAGCTGTAAAGTCAGATAAATATTACTTGTAATGCCAAGGTAATACAGATGGTTAAATTAAACCACATAATGCACTGATGAGCTTTTTCCTTGTGATTAGCCCTCAGCAGGGACCTTCTGCTCTGGAGAACAGCGCTACCATATTAATTTTTATAAGCAGTTTAGCAACACTGCTTCTAAACACTCTTGCACAAAACACTGTGCAACAGATTTACTTTCCAGTGCAAACATTAAAGCTAAGTATGCAACAAAACTTCATTATACAGCAATTTTTTATTGACTATGTTTTATGACTGTAAGTAGATACATTGAGGAAGCTTAGGAAACATTAGGAGTGCCCTAACCTTTGAAATATTTACTCCAAATTATACAGTAGCTTGATGTATAACAAAACACAACGCACATGCATCACAATTAAAATAGTAATATAAATTTTTAAAAGCTCCTGTACAGCAAGTAGGCCTTTAATAAGTATGGAAGCTTTGGAAACAAGGATCTTAGACTTTTCTCAGCTCGATTAGATTACACTTTCATACACTAATTCATGCTGTTTCAGCCCTTTGCCCTTTCCATCCATTACATCAGTTCAATTCTATTTACCATTTCATTAAAAGTATGAAATGCCCTTCAGAGGAGCAAAGTGCTAGGCTACAGAAAAGATGTAAGAGGGAGGAAGGTTGCAAGATAAATAGTTTTGGTTGGACATTTTTCTGAGAGAATTCTGCTCACCAATCTTCCACAAATGATACAGTGATAATAATGCAGTGAAAAAGACACCCAGAGAGAATAACCCCTGACAACAGCCAGCTTTTCTGTCAAAGCCTGCTTAGTTTAAAAATCCTCATGTACAAGTTTTGTAGAAGTGTTTCTACACAGTCGTCAAAATTATTACTGTACTGTTGGTTAGAAAAGAGAACTTGAGCCCTAATGAGGAAATTTATGACAGCGAGCAGCATAAGAGCGAACATTTGCAAGAAACAGGGAAAATAATGCAATCTTACAAACTAGTTTGAACCTGTGATCATTATCAGTCTGGCTGAGGTGACCATGAAGAAGCAAAGATCCAGATTATACTTGGGGAATTGAACCTGGAAAAAAGTTTGGTTTAATTTCAGCAAGCTCTCACCCAGGCAACTTCCTGAAATGGAAGGTCCTACCACCAGCTGAAAGAGCCGCACAGGTATGTGCAATGTCCTGCCCAATCAACAGCAGTGAAGTGGTTCCTTTGCTTTCTCCCCTCTGGCAATACAAGGCAGTTTTAATGAGGGCAAAACCTGCAAATTATACTGTTTGCCATGTATATATGTAGTACGAAGAGACTAATTGACTAATAATGCTTGTCATTTGGACATTCCTTGGCTTTTTATGGAGACTTTGAAACATTGGATAAAAATAAAATACCAAATGGTTATCACTCTTGAGTAAGGAAGAGGCGCTATGGCTAAAACAGATCGCACCTGGCTACACAATTCTGATGTGTCCAAGCTTCTTATCAGCACACAGAGCAAAATAACAAATTACACACCTCTGGTAAGCTTAGGGTTCCTGGTTAGCACTACAACTTTTTAAAAAATTCCTGTCAGGTGTGAGTGACTGGTCTGTGGAAATGGCTTTACGGATATGCAGTGGTCCCTCAAAAGTATCACCCAGTGTCCTCTACAGCATCTAAATCACATCACACGATTCATTTCAAGGTGGGTCCATGTTGTTCCAGATTGACATATCAAGGCCTTGGCCACACACTTACATTTTATGTTATTCGCATATTGTCATAATCCTCTTGCAAGACTCCTCTGTTTACCTTGTGCACATAGACCTCCTTTGCCACATGGATGGTTCAGCTCTTCCAATTTGGGGTCTTTCATCTGCCCCCATTACAAACTTCTTTGTCTCCCTGACCAGAATGACACTGGTATCTTTCTAGGAGCCCTCACATGCACAGAAAGCAGAACAGAAAGCAAGTCTCCCCAGAAGACAGGATGGGAGCCATCCTCTGCCAGCAGAGTTTATTTGTCAAATGTATTCAGTACTTACCGCCTTTGTTTCAGTATGAAGATTCAACTAAGTTGTCAAACTTGTATCACAAATGACAGTGTCTGCCTTTACAAAAAGTCTGGCATTTTATGTAAAGGCACTGTTTATTCAAGCCAAATATATGTCAGGTTTCAAGATTATTTCAAATTATAACTTGTTTCAGTGGAAGCAGAAGACTTAAAAGAAAAGATACACATATGTGGGAGTCTGTAGACACTTTAATGCAAATGGCAATCAAAAGGCTGCTTGGAGAACATAAATGCCATACCTCATTCTTCTTTTGGTCTCCCTGGTTCTTTTCTTTAATGAAGTTACACTTATCTACATAAGCGCAGGACTAAACTCCATCAGTAGTGCTGTTAGCTGTTAGTGTATTAGTCCATGCATTTGTTTTCCTGAGCCTCCCAAAACCAAGAAAAAAAAAACACCACTGCCTTTTTCATACAGTTGCACAGAAAAAAACAGCTAGTTGTTTCCATTATGATTAGGACTAAAAATGTAAGGAAATTTTGCAAAAACAAAGCATGTCAGATGGACCAAACAGCCTCCTTAGATAAAAAGAGCCAGATTTCTGAACAAAAGGGAAGTGTAGTAAATTTTATCTCTTTTGACTGTAATAAAACATTTGATATACTGCCACATAGCAAGAGATCAGATAAGCTACAGGAGAATGAAATTGTTAAAGAAAGTCAAAACAACCATATGAAAGGGTAGTTAGGAATAAAAATGCATTAGACAAGAGGGAGGTTACCAGCAGATTTCCTCACGTATCATTCTGGAGGCCAGTCTTATTCCACAGCTTCATTAGTGCCTTAACATAAAAAAAACTGTTCCAGTAACAGCAGTTACACTTATCCATGGCAGAATTTTGGAAAGCACCAGTCACACAAGAAATACCTGGCTGACTTATCCATGTCAGCCAACAGAAGAAAGATCATTTCATAACAAAAAAGGCAAGATCATACACTCAACAGTTGTTAAGTGACAAGGGGGATTAGATGATAAGACTATATGCCTCCAAGTCCTAGGATGTATCAGGAAATATACTTCCAGGAGAGAAAGTAATTTTGGAATTCTGCAGCAGTAACCTGTAGTCTTTAACCATTTGGGGGTGGGAGGGGAAGATTTGCTTCTTTTAGAGTAAGCACAGAGAAGGGCTGTTGAGGGAGAAAGATGTTTGAAGAGGAGAGCTACGTTAACTTCTAGCTGTCACTTACTAATAACACCAACAGGATAAACCTTATCTCATCTAAGCGTTGACATCAAAACAAGAACAAATAGGTCAACAAGGCCAGGACTAAATTTAGACCAGAACTGAGGAGAATAATTGCTAACCATTTCATGCAAAATACCCAGCTGCTTTTAAAGTGATTATCAATACACTTAAGGAAGGGTCATAATGTAGTACTTAAAATAATGGGGAATTACATAGAGCAATGCAGAAGATACCTTCCATGCTTTCAATTAATGCTGGCCCCCTGTTGGTTTCAGGGCAGACCACTGAACCAACAAGCATAAGGGCATAAACAACCTTCAAAATGAAAGCCGGTCCCCTTTGATTTCATATTTGAACTGTGGAACTTAAATTTTGACAGGGAAAGAGGCAATGTTAGTCTCAAATGTTAAAAAACAGAAAAAAAAAACCCCATATTGCTTAAAATTTTTGTTCTCGCAGGAACTGAAATCAAGTCAGCAACATTTCTATTAATACTTTCATACAACTACAGTTTTTGTCTCATACAAGTCAACACTGGAATTAGTTGAGCTTTTGTTCATATTAAACAAGCTCTCAACAGCTGGTCTCCTCTGGCAGGCTTGTAAAGGACATCCCTAATTGTAACAGGCATTCACTTAAATGAAGCTTCCAAACAGGCCAAAACATGCTTGTGCAAGTGAGCTCTTGAGCCTAACCTGAATCACAGGGCAGCTGTTAAAATGACAAACTGCTACAAATTTGCTAAAGCTTGATTGCACAATTATATGTGAACTGGGAAATGATAAGAAATATTCTAAGTCACCTCTAGATTGTTACTGGATGCATCCAAGACCAAGTGAGAAGTCCAGACTGCATTACTCTCACACTCCTGTGCACCAGCCCTCGTTCTCCTGGGATATCTACAACAGCTCCAGGCATCCAAGGATATACATGCCTAACATGACGACAGGATTAGTTTGTATGACTAAGGCAAGTTTTGTACAATGTAGACTGTATAGTCACATAGTATAATTATATTAGAACAAAGTATAGCCGAATCCAGAAATGGCACATAATTTTTAGATTTCTGTCTTCTGAGTGTTTAAGTCCCATTACTAATTGCCTGGTTACCAACTTACCTGCCTTATGCTTCACTTCTCTATACCATCCTGGTTGAGCAAAAGTAACCCAACTGACTTGTAGTATCACACTGACTATGCAACTAAAGAGGAATCAGAATTCTTCAAGTGTCATGGCAGGAAGACATTTTGGAGATGATAGCACGGAAACAATGGCCCATGCTCTTCAGGTTAAATCAAGAGTTGCAGTGGCCACACACAGAACTTCATGAAACCAATCATTACCATTTGAGAACACAACCTCCAGCCTAGCAGAAAACATAATGAAGCTCTGTGGAACTCCAGCACCTGTAGAGCACTCTTAAGAGCAAACCATTCAGAAGAAATGATAGGCAAAAGGCTTTGAAACCACATTCTGCACATAGGGTCCTTGAAACCCTGAAGACTAATACTTGTTCCCCCATGCAGCTTAGCCAGACCATCTTCAGGTTCTGCCCTCCTTCTGAGGACTCTGTTCAAGACTTATTTGCAAGGCAGGAGGTGTTCTCCAACAAGACTGAAACAAAATGATTTACTACTACAGGCTGTAATCTAACCTTGTATGTCTACGCTTGTTAAGCAGTTCTCATGTGATACTGTCAAATGGAATTACATTTGAATGGAAATTTCTATGTGATATAAAAGAGTCATCAGATTTACACTTTTGCACTGCACACACTCAAGTAAGATTCATTCTAACATAAAGAACTCTGACTCAGAATTGAAGAGTGCAAATATTTGACTTAATGCAGAGTTCTTTTTTTATAAAATTTTTGTTTCTAAATCCACTTGCTGCAATAGGTAGACTGTAGCCTGTACATGTTAATATATGTCTAAACTGTGTGTTTCTCTATAGTAGTAATAAAAGTTTTCAATATTTTATTGCTAATGTTCTCCAGACATGTCCCACAATAAGTCTGGCAAGTGGATGACTATGTTAAACAAAAATTTCAGTCCTCTTTGTTCAGGGAAAAAAGAATGGTGATGAGACATGCCCTTCAAAAAGATTAATTTTTTATGTTTCTTTTCTCTCCCAAAAGCTATAGTACTCTTTTTTAAAGGGCAGACCTAACTATGTGTTGAGAACAGATTTATTAGATTTTTTTTTCCTTCTGTTGTTGGCATTTGCTGACAGGTTCCAAATGCGATAGAGAATTCTGTAATAAATATTTCTAAGGCTACAAATGAATTACTAACAACATTATATACCAAGAGTGACTTTTTATTTAAGTCTTTTTAATTAAGTCCTATATACTTCTGCAACATCTGTACTCTTCAAATGTACTGTTTCAAGAACTCTGCAAAAATCCTCTTTGGGTTTTTATGTTTTAAAATATATTCCGATGATTACTCCCTTTCTCAGTTTCATCTTACCTCTGTGGAGGTAACAATTTAGCAATTCAATTCTGACCTCTCTTGCACTGAAACAAGTCAAATGATTAGGCCAGAATTTCTGACCTCTCACATTCCTGGTACCATGCTGAAGCAAACAAAGAAAAAGCTCATGGTCATCTGCACAAAAACATTTCAAAAAGCAACTTGAAAATAACGAATGGTGCTTGTCTTGATCTTTAAACTACCTGAAATTATGACTACAACCCTTATGTCTCAGAGCAAGTCTTAAGAAATCAAAACAGCAGGTTCCGGTTGCCTACATTATTGCAACAGAGCCTCAAAAAACTCTTTTTTTGGAAAAGACTTTTAAAATGTCGTTTTAAAATGTCGTCTTCCATATCACCATCAGCCCTCCAGGAGTTTTAGAGTAAACAATAGAATATATTTCATAATATACCAAGTCACTGCTTAAAATTCAATTTGGGAAAGAGCAAAAGGTTCCTTCTTCAGTGAGAACTCTATCTTTCCAGACTTCAGCACTGTTGATCCTTAAATATAACCAGCCATAAGAGAGGTTTCATAGTGGCATACTTCTGATATAAACAAAGAAGATGTTCAATTTTGAAAGATTTTGTACAATGAAAGAATTTCTTACTACCAGGATACAATTTCACCTCCATATATTTCTTAATTATTTGCAAATTGCAGCTATGCCAGGTTACTTAGCAAATAGTCTTAAAACTGTTTCTAACACATACCTTTGTGACATTGTCATTTATCTGTATTTCAGGTATTTTGAATATTTCTCCAATATCCTGGGAAGTGTATGGACTTCGTTCGCTCTATGTAAGAAGATGGACAATATCAGTGTCTAAAAGTATACCGATAACGGCACAAAGATTTTATCTAAATGTGAAAAGCAATTGTATCCATTGGAGGTGAAAAAGTCAAGCAGCAAACACAATTTAATTTTTTCAACAAAATTTATATTTTTCTTCTTTTTTACTTTGAATTCCATACAAATATACTACTATTTGTTCTGAATATGCTTAGAAATTCACTAGGTCCCCTACTGCACCTGTGAAAACATGTTACTTCATTGCTTGCATGCATGAGAAAGTCATGGAGTATTTTCTTCAACTGTGCAATACTCATATTTTATCAAATGCAGAGGTCTTATACAGTTATCTAAAATAAAAAACAATTGTATTTACACATAACACGCTCATCTCAAAATAAGTCTTGTTCTTTTATCTCTAAATTTCCTTTTGAAAAAAATTCTATCCATACTGACAAGTAACTGTGGAAAATCTATAAATATCATATTCCATTTCTTAAAGCAGTAAGGCTTTGCCAGTGCCACACCTCAATAGAAAAGTCCACTTTAAAACCACAGTAATATGGGGGACTGTGTTTAGGACAAACTCTTCTATCTAGACATCTGGGAATACTCTAGGTGGATTAGTTCATTAACGAATTCATTAATTAAGCTACAGCTTTTGTCACAAAGTCTTGTGTGAACTGTGAGTTTTTCAAGAAGAAAAACAGTCGATGTGCTATGTACCACACGTGTGCAAGCCCAGAGCAGTCCAAGTGCATCAGATGCCAGATGTACCACAGATGCACAAGCCAGCTTTGCAAACTCTTGTTTTCTAGGGATATCAGATCTACTGTGCATGTGCTACATTTCTCATCTGCACATGTACACCAGATATACCCAGATTTCTGAACACTCAACAGTACATTTGGAACTATAGCTGTGGGATATCTAGAAAATAACAGAAAAACCAACAAAGCCCATTGAACAAGGGCAAGTGGAGGACTTATTTACAATGCCCAGATACCTATTAGCTATACTTCCCATATACACTTCATTATGCACTGAATCAACTATGTATCTATTACCAGCCCTTAACACCAATGTTAAGAGTGTTGTGTGCATGAATACACAACTATCACACTAGCAGTACAACAGTTGATTCCAGCAGAATCAGCATTTTAACAGCTGATTTTCCTCATAAAATTTGGGACTTATTACCTCCTTCCCTATCTGACAGCAAAACAGTGATTTCTAGTTAAGGGGAACATGAAGATCCAGAGGCCTGGCAATTACAGCAGCTGAAGTTCTGACATTAATAAATTGAATTGAGAAAACACTTACGGATTTTCACACAATGAATTTGAGATCCAATTCCCAGTGTACTAGATCTGATTATAAAGGTATAGGCATCTCATCCAGTAAGATTACTGGAACAGTGAAATATCCTCAGCTTTCTTAATTTGACTTTAAGAGTTCCTTCCATTAGAACACATTGTTCAATGAGATATGCAGATGTTAGTGGAACACACACCCCAGCCGCTAGCAATAAACTGGGATCTCCCTAGCTGCCTATGATGATGACATCGTACTCAGCAAGGTCATTAGCACAGGAGGCACAACTAGCTATAGCTTTCTAGTGCCATATTATTAAGTGAAGAAAAACACGCTTATAAGACTGCATGATTTCACTTTTTTTAGAGTCACTGCCTCCAGGAAATTAAAAATATTTTAACCTTTATGCAAATGGAATACACCTGATACTTTCAGCATGAGACTAAAGATTACCCTCAAAATCATGACACTAAATAAAATGAGCTATGAGACTAATTCTATCAAAGACTATCTCAGTCTCTGTCCAGGTATCAGAATCACTTCGCTATCCTGTTATGTCAAGTGAGCAGCTGGAAATGGTCTAGGAAATGTCCTTATACAAATTTGCCATGGCATTCTTTTAACCTTTGCCAGAAGTTTTTTTTTTTTTTTTAAAAAAAAAAGGAAAGAAAAAGCCAATCAGACACACATATTTGGACAGGCACCTTTGTTAAGCCTTGCCTCTAGTTTCAACATTACATGGTTTTATGTCACAAGACCCCTGACTATCTAGAGGAGTACCAGATATTCTCACTAGCCCTTTCAATTCTATCAGGCTTTGTCTGAGACAACTCTAAACTCCAGCCCACGCTCCAACTCGCCTGACTCAGAAAGAGCCAGGTAACAGTCTGGGCATCATAATATTAACTATACTGCTGTTTCTAAGAAGATGGAACAAAGGAGGAAAAGCTGTGGGAACCAAAAGAAAAATAGTGGGTAGGAGGTATGGAATCAATCGCGGTACAGAATCATTGCTTCAAGCATCCTGTACTTGTCTATAGATCTAAAACCCAATGAAAAAGTGGGATAAGCCCATCAACGCTTTTCAGTATAATAGTACTTCTGCTCATTCTCCAAAAATAGCGCAATATAAACAGATCCTTATGACTCAACTTTCAAAAAGACTTTACATATATATATACACACGCATAAATATATATATAAAAATTGGAGTGGGAAGAGAAAAATATGCACAGATATGGCAGTCTCAGTGTTGCAGAAAGTCTCTGTTTGAGGGAAAGAATAGAACAGCTAACACATGCAAAGAGGACAGTCCAGGGAAGACACACACAGATAAACCATTGACTTCCAAGAAAAATCTGACATCTTTAGATACAATTAACTCCTAAAAAGGGAGACTGGAGTGGGGGAGGTTCAGACAGTCCCACAGCTGATAAAACAGGAAAAGTGGGACAAAGAGGTGCTTATGATGGGCAAAGAGAAGCATAAGGATATTTTGGTGAGTGCAAAGAGCAAGCTACAGAAGCTGGGTGAACTGCATTTTTTCTTAAGCCAAATTAAGTCACAGCACATAGGGTTTAAAGGGTTCTAAATTTCTCTTCAATTGAGAAACCCTCCAACAGTATGCAGCAGCGAGGATGTTGGTTGTTACCCTCTCCCCCTTTTAAAAAACAGAAGAAATAGCTAAGGCAAACTTCTACTTTAACAGATATTTTTGTACAGTTGCCACTTTGCCATGGCTTTCCCACTGAGGTACCCCAAGCAAATTGCAATGCAGCAGTCAGTAGATTACAGAGACACAAGTAGTGACTTATGCTTAGTTTATATCACATAGACATTCTTTATTTGGTCTGCAGTGATGAACTTGTGTCTGTACTGAAACAAAATCCAAACCAGTATCTCTGTAGCCTAGAAACATCTTTTTCATAACAATGAGAAAAACACTTGATGAACCAAAGTCATGAATGTGTTTCTTTACCGACTCAAAATTCATCCCTTATTTGAGAATCTATTAATACTAACGGAAGGATATTAATTGATTAGGTTTTGAATTACATCCTTCTGAGTAATTTCAGTATTTTGCTAGTTGTACCCTCTGTTAACTACTGCAGAAAAATCATGTGATCAACAGCACTGTGTCTCAGTTAATGAAACTGCTGCTTCCTACTGTGCCATCATTTAAGAATGTTGTGCATTGCAATCCACCTATTGTATTCTATATTTTCTTAATTACTCAGCTTAGATCTTCACCAACTCACTCTGCAGGCTGAGTAGTGCCAGCCTGCTTGGAACGTGAACTGGCATCTATACAGTCGCACTCCAGCACTGACACAGGGACAAATCATTACTGCTCTACTTGCATCATAACTCAATTGATGCAATAGTGTGAAATAGGACATCTCTGAAGTCCTCTCAGTACCTCAGAGAAATAACCATCAGGGAGTTTTAGTAAGGTTGTCAAATCTACTGACAGAGAACAATCATAACTAAGAGGCTTGCCTTCTTAATGGCTTGTATGAATTAATTTTAAGACTGTGACCTTTTAAAAACTTTCTAGTATCCCTAGACTTTTACATTCTTATGCTTAAGGTTTTATATGCTCAGCATCAGGGCACATTCCACCAACTTCAAACGCATTGAGTCAGGAATGAATTTGAGCCTTTGTAGGCCTGGTCCACACAGGCTGAAAGCTTGAATTCTGATTAAATTGTATTTTCATACAACACAATATCTCTGTTCTTCCATTGTCAATGTAAATGATTGACAGCTGTCTTTTAATATTAGCTTTTAAAATAACTCTAATACCTAAACATTAGGGAAATATTTTCTTCAAACCAAAATGCACATCTAAAATCAAAAGGTCATCATCTCCAGAACAGTTTTACTGAATCAAACCCAGCCCTGTCACAATTTTGATAACTGAATGGGAGAAAAAACATGCTCACCTCTGTGAGGTGGACCTCACTGCATCTACCTTCACTGCTAAGCTCATTAAAATCTTTCTTTCTTGCCTGCCTTGTTGCCTCAGTAGCTTTCCACTTGTCCCCAAGCTTCATTCACAACTTCTGATATTACTACAGCCTTACTCATTTTTTATGACAACTTTTTGAGACCCAAAGCTTCCCACCAGCCCCTTTGGAAATTCTAGGTCATCCAGTCACATGCAGTGGCCATACTTCCTTTTCTGTTTCATTCTGGGTTTTTGTATCCTCTTCTCTTGAGGGACCACTAATGCAACTCCCTAGCGCACATCTGACCATGAAGAACTTCTGGTGCCTGGGAATCCTTTAACAAGAAAGGTTGGCTTACATTGGAGAACCAGAAAAAACTGAAGAAGTAAAGTTACTGCAGATTTGGGTTCTCCATAATGACTGTATTCAAAATTAAAAGAAAAAAATGAGAGCAAACAGTGAATGGAAATACTAGGCTATTAGGTCCACAAAATGATTACAGTCACCTCTGATTGTTTATGAAGAAGGTTCAGGTTTAGCCCTTAGTTTTGATAGCTTTGAAAGCAACCCCCCCCAAAAGAGCATGACGTTCACAGACTTTATAGTTCCACAGGTAAAATTCTCAGAGCATGTACATGGATACATAAAATCTGTCAGTCAATGCAAACTAGGTCTTTAATTTTTTAAAACATGCAGATGATGACAACTACAAAGAAGGATTTCGTGCGATTCAACTCTTAGTTAACACCGCTAACGTTCCTTCTATGGCTAGAACAATATTTTAACAGTAATGAGTAACTTGAAATAGGGTGCCATTTGTAAAGCCAAACATAAGCTTCTGCTCCCAGGAACTTCCTCTGCCTTTCTTGGTTTTAGATTTGGAAATAATTTTCCAGTAAGTTGAGAAATACATATATACATATAAATACATACATACATATTTTTCCATTCAATTATTCCTGATCTTAAATGTATAATAGGACTAAGCATAAATACTCCGACATCACTGAAGCTTCACCCGTCTTCATAAGATCTAAATTTTTCCTGAGCTGGTCTATAAACCAGCTCAGCCCAGCCACTAAAAATAAAAACTATCTGATGTATGTTCATGAAAAGATAATTAAATATATGAGTAAAACACTGAAATAATAGTCACAGTAAATATCATGTTATTACCATTTAGCAGAAATAATGAGAAATAAAAATAGAATAAATAGCTATAATAAATTAGCACATCACCATCAGATACTTTTTCTCATTACACTTTATTTCCAGAAAGCAATCACTTAAAGTCTGGCAATAAGTAGCAGAAAGTTTTCATTTGCTTGTTTACTTAGACATGATATTTTTTTTTCTCCTTGCACCTCTGCAGTCACTGTGATCCACAGGGTTTTATAACAAGACAGTTTCTCAGCAATTCATGGCAAACTTCAAAAAGTTGCAACAGGAGATCGCCTACATGGTATGTTCTTTACACAACACTTCCATTATGTCATTAAAGCAAATATGTTATCTGAAAGTAAAAAGAACATAAGAACAGAAAAAACCTACTCGTACCAGAAAAGAATAAGACTTTTTTTTTTTTAACATTTTCATTTTTAAAGGTGACAGGATTGTTGAAGTGCTGCTTCAGCAAAAGTATTAAATATATGTCTCTAAAGAGTTGCTTTCAGCTACAAACACAGCAAATAGGTTATAATAGGATACTTGTATCACTTCACAGCCAGTGTTAGACTAAAAACTGCAAGTTTTGTCTAAAAATGTGTTTCTGCTTTCTTAACTTATATTAACATCTCAGATACTTTGTGAAGTACTTGTCTGTATTCTGTTGTGATGAATAAAAGAAGATCCCATAACCTTCAGGTGAATTCCAAAAGCCCACATGCATGCTTCACAGTAGTTGCTTCCTACGGTGAAAAAAAAATAGTAAAAAGGATATACCACACAAATCAAAAGACCACAGAGATCTCACTTGCAAAAGAGATTGTGGAAGGTAAAGTGCCTCCTGATTTAGATAAAAGTTTCATGCTCCTAGTCACAGGTCTAGGGATTTCTCATCTCTGCACACTGCTTGGTTTCCTTTTTCCTTACTCCTAAATTATCGTTTGTAATTTAAAACTTTTTTCTCTTTCTAATGAAATCCAGTATTTTCAGGCAAGACCTGAGCAAGTGTACAGAATAGATAATAGATAAAAGGTCCTATAGGAAAGCAAGCCTTCAGGGGCCTGTTCTGGCTTTTTGCGAGGGGGTCAGGGGCAACAGTACCTCTACATCACCAACTCACAAACTACCAGTTCATCCACAGCATACAATTAGAAGTGCTCAAGATTTTAAAAGGTGTCTGTCGATTCTGGATGTTCAGTTTGAAATCACTCTTTTATTAAAAAGGAAGGCTAGCCACCACTTAAAAATTATCAGGCCCCAAAAAAGTAAATGAGACAAAGTCAGAAACCCCCAATTATTAAGAATTTTTAAATTCTGCCCATGGAGTTTGACACTATCATTCTAATTATTAAACTTCCACCTCCTTTTGGAATACATGTACTTTGATTTCAGATACAGAGTAGACTGTACATTAATAATTAATAATTATTATCTGCACAAGAAAGAAAGAAAAACAGCAAGGTAACTTCAGTCCTTGGTATTTTCTTAGACACAATGTCTTCAATATAATAACCCCTGATGCATTTTCAGGGGAGACAAACAGATGACAATTGTGGAAATGGAACTTGTTCTGTTTTATCATTTTAATGAGAATCCGTTTCCCCTCTTCATTTGGGTTGGGTTTTTTTTTCCCTGTTTTCCTCATCTTCTGTGCTAAAAATCACATCCTAGCTCTGCAGTGACTGTCATCACATATGACCGCAGTCAGTCATCCCATACACTGCCCTACCAGGTACAGAGTACTCTCTCAAAAGCTACAGTCATAGAATAATTCAGCATGGAAGGGACTTCTGAGGGTTGCCTAATATAAGCATCTTCCAGAATTATTTAAATCCAAAATCTGAAACTTTCCCTTCAGCAGAAAATTTAGCAATTTCAAAGTCACTTCACACTAATAACAGAGGATTATGGATGCTTTTTCCGGCATCAGACAGAACTCAGTGCACACAACAGAGAACTCCTTCATAAGAATGGTAACAGGAAAGTGAAAACATCTTCCTTGGGACAGTTCTGATAAGATCATGATGCCTAAAATTATAATGAATTATTAACCTTTAAAAATCCAGCTGTCACACTACTTAATAGACTAGTCCACACATGCACCAAAGAAGTAGTGCACAGAACATAATTTTTTTTTTTTTCCAACAGTAAAAGAACAAACTCAAGATCATCTGCTCAGACAAGTGTATAGGACTGGTCTACTCTAAGAAGTTTCTTGACAGGTTTCCTCACTGCAAGCCCACTGCAGGGAGACACTAGGCAACGCATTCAGAAGAGATTCTTAACACAGCAACCTCATGTTGAGGTGCAGGAAACTGCGTTTAATCTGAAGTATAAATAGCCATTGTTTTTGGCTTTGTTATTAATCCATCCAAACAAGCAGTCAGATGTTGTTCATCCACAGCACACAGAAACAAACTACAAAACCCCAAAACACTCCACTATATAATATTTGAAAAAAAAAATTATAGGTGACAAAATGAAGAAAAAAGAGCAGTTATCTAAAATAAAAGCTAGACAAAATGTCCAGTTTGTTGTACATGACAAAGTATTTGTGTAGAGAGCTAGTTATGCTCTCTTCAGCTACCAAGAACTTTTAAAAATTCATGATAAAACCAAATATTTTCTTCAAAGATGGTAAAACCATATCAGAAGTAAAATTCATTACAACTCATCTGATGATGAGCAGCGCAACGTCCAACCTGCAACCTGCGCAAGCACCTCTCGTAGGCTTCATCCACCCAAGCCCTCGCCTCACCTCCCAGTCACACTGCTGACAGAGATTTCTGGTTTCCATTTTTATTGGATCTTTTATTGCTACGCTTTCTGGACAGCGAAACCATCAGAAAAGTATTACATTCAAATATACCAGACACCTGCTTTTATAAAGCTCCTGCAAGCTAAATCCTCTAGGCAGAGGAGGCAGTGAGGAGCTGGGGCTGGGCTGGGGGGCTGCAAGAGAGAGGCGTGCACCCACCTGCCGGTGCAGGAGGGAGAACAGCCAGGCAAAGTGTTACCTTCCATTTTACAATATTATCAGATTATTTTACCAGTCCCTGCCCTGGGCTAGTACTACTATTTTTGTTTTTCTTAAGAAGTGTGTTTTCACTTCTGATAACTACTGTTGGTACATACACTTCTAGGTTTTTCAAGAAGTTGTTAAGATTATAGACAAGAGTTACTAGATGTGCTAGTGTGCATCTTGTAAATTAATTATCAAAGGACTTTTTAATGTTGATTTATACAATCCAAGGGTAACTCGGGCTGGCAGGGACCTAGGGAGGCCTCCAGTCCCAGTCTCTGTCCAGAGCAGGCTCAGACGGGGGGTCAGACTGGGCTGCTCAGGGCTTCATCCAGTCAGAGCATGAAACCCTCGAGGATGGAGACCACGCACCCTCCCCAGGCCTCAGCTCCACTGCTGGGCTCTCCTCCTGGGGAAAAGGTTTCTTCTTACCTCCAGCTTCAGCCTCCCATGTTTCAGCTGTGCTGCTGCCTCTCGCCCTCCCACCACACACCACTGTGAGAGCCCGGCTGCATCTCCTCCATCCCCTCCCATCAGAGCCGGGGATGCTGTTGGGTGCTCCAAAGCTGTCGCTCCTCCCAGCTGAACCAGCCCTGGTTCTGCAGCCTCTCCTTGCCAGGCAAGGGCTCCAGCCCCACCATCTCGGTGGTGTCCCCTCACCTCCCACCAATTTGTCAGTGTTGTTCCTGTGTTGGGGACCCAAACTGGAGGCAGTACCCAGACAGGGTCTGACAAGCACCAAGCAGAGGGGACAGTCCCTGCCCTCCCCTGTCTCTTGGGCCATGTCCTGCTCGCACCACCACAGGCACCGCTGGCGCTTGTTGCTGCCCGGGCACATGGGTGGCCCTGGCTCATCTTGCTGCCCACCAGGACCTAGGACCATGCCCCACAGCTGCGCCTCTCCAGGGCTGCATGTGCCCTCCATCCCCTCCTCGGGGTCGCTGGTGGAGACGCTGAACAGGACAGACCTCGCACAGACCCTGAGGGATCCCACTTGGTACCAGCCTCCAGGCAGGATCTGACCCATAACCACCACCCTGTGAGCCCACCAGCCAACCAGGTCCTCAGCCGCCAATGTGTCCTCCCTCCCAGACTGTAATGTCACAGCTCAGGCACAATAATACTGGGAGAGACAATGTCAAAAGCCTGGCTATAGCAGAGATCGGTGGCATCCGCTGCTCTCCTCTTGTCCCCACAATTTTGTCATGGTCAGGTGGGTCAGGCATGATTTACCCTTGGTAAATCTCTGCCAACTGCTCCCTCTTGCTGTCTTCTCCCTGCTGTGCCCAGACATGGGCTGCAGGAGGTCTCGGTCCTTGATTTTACCTGGGACTGACGGGAAGCCGGCTGGCCTATGGTTCCTCAGGGTGGCTTTTGTCCTTTTTTGAAGGCAGGTGTGACATTTGCCTTTCTCCAGCTGTTGGGGACCTCCCTGATCTCCACAGCCTTTGGGAGCTGATGGACAGCAGCTGCACAAGGGCATCAGCCACCTTCCTCAGCACTCTGGGGTACAGCCTGACAGGTCCCAGGGACATGTGTGGGGCAAGTGCACCTGTGTGAACCCTGACTCAACCATCATCCCCAGCTGGTAGCTCATCTTCTCCTTGAGCAGAGGCCTGGCAGATCTTGCTGGGGACAACAAAGATGGTGGTGAGGACCTGCCTTGTCTGTGTCTGCTGTCACTGTGTCACCTTCTCCATCTGTAGTGGTCCTGACAGGGAGACCATTGCACATCAAGGAGTCAGTGATCCACATACCAGTTAACCTGAGTACACCCTGGCCCATGCTGTGCTGCACTGCACATACGACTTGGCCTTCAGGCTGTGATGTGCTGCACATAGTCCTTGGCTGCAGGACAAACTCAGCCAACTAATTTTAAGAGAGGAGCCTGCAGGCAGCTCCCACTCATCACCAGCAATTACACCACCTGTACCACCTTGCCTTCATCTAAATGTGCAGCAAGACGTTCTCATGAGAACTCTGTTTCTGCTTCCCAGCAGAAAAGACAAATAGAGTGGTTTGCTTGGAAGAAAATCCTGTAATAGCTTGAATGAGCAAAATGGGTCAGCTTTTCCATGGACAGAGTCTGCACGGTGTGCTGCACAAGGACTGGAGGACCATTCAATAACAAGAAGTTATCCTTGACACCCTCCAGCAATCTCCTGGATGGCTGGTGTCCTGACGCATTAAAGTTCCCAGTGAGGACTGGGGGTCTGTGACACAGAGACTTCTTCAGGTTTTTCAGAGAAAGCTCCATCTACTTCCTCACTCTGGTCAGTGGTCTGTAACACATCACACCACAGTGTCACACTTAGTGACCTCTCCTCTGACCCTGACCCACAAGCTGTTATCCAGACCTGCGCCCGAGACATCTGAGCTGCTCCTTCACACGGAGGGCAGCCCCTTTCCTCCTCTTCCCTGCCTGTCTCTCCCAAAGGGCTCTTCTCCATCCCTGGAAGTACTCCAGCCACATGAGCTGACCACACGCTGAGCTCTTGTCCCTCCTGCTCAGCTCCCAGGCTGCGTGTGGATGTGCACATACCCTGGAAGTGGGTGTCCTTTTGTCCTGTTGTTCTGCCTTGTTCCCCCCACCCTGCACTTTTGCTTTCTGCCCTTGCCCCACCATTTTCTCACTTAACTCTTGGCTGTAATCTCTCTCCTGTGTCACTCCTAGTTTAACAGCCTCCTCACCGGGCTGGCCAGTCTCTTGGCAAAGATGCTTTTGCCACAATAAGTAAGAAAGAGAAAATGACAGCTGATTTCTTAAATTCACAAACATGGAACTCAGAGGGCAAGCTAAGTTTTGTTAGAGGCCCCCTAATCTCCTCCACAACAAGCCACTCTGAAATCCAGCTCTTCAATCACTGGGTGACAACTACTGTACATATACTGTTCCCCAGCCACATATACATGTAACTATAGTTCAGCTCTACCATAAGGTAGCTGATTTCTCCCTGCCAATCTTTTGTACTCAGCCCATCTGATTTTCAGACTCCAGGACAGGACCAATGACCTGGTTCACAGCTGTAATTTCATTGATGCCACAGCAAAATAAAAGAAAAAATTATATTTCTTGTGTTCGTACATTTCTCTCTTGTCATTTTGTTTCTGAGCTGCTGTAAATATCCTGTGGGAAAATTCAGCTCAAAAGCAATAAGAAAAACCTATTATCTTTGAACAATAAAGGAAAAAAGTTGCTGTTATCAGAAACTGTACAGCAAAATAGCCTTTTATCTCCTTTTTTTCTAAACTAGAACACTATACTGTGCAGCCCCTGGTTAAAATGGGTTGAAAAACTCACATAATTCAGAGGCTGTAAGTACAAATGAAGCTCACAATCTTGGTAGAAAGAAGCCAGGCATTCCTCTTTATTGGCAGAAATTTAACATGCTCCAAAATGTGATCTGTTGTTTTGAATGGCAAAACTTTCACCAATTTGAGCAGGGGGTTTCCACGCAGCTTTCCGTTACCAGAGTTACACAAGCAGATAATGGAGAGAGGAAAACAGCAGAAAAGGCTTCATTTCTAAAGCAATAGCCATACTTTAGTCCTTCAATATGTAACCAATTTACTCAAAATGTAACCGGGGTCAGTACATTATAAGCAAAGAAAACAGCTTTAAAGTTAGAGATTGTTTAGAGGCAGCCACATGTGTGATCTAGCCAATGTTAGCTCTTGCAAACCTTTTCTGTCTCAAATATCCTTCCCTTCCTCAGCTCCTGCCAATAAAACAACTCCCTCTCTATCACTCAAGGACTAATATCAAAACAAGCTAAGTAAAATTAAAAACCTGCTTTGGTAAAGAAATAAGACTACAAATTATTCTTCAGGAATTAACAATTAAAGAAATAAAACAAAAGTCAACTTTTAGGTTTATTACTTGTTACTTTTTCATTTAACAAGTGTGAAACATCAGGATCAGCAATTTCTACAATCATGTGAATAAAAGGAAGGCTGGAAAATTCAGATATTGGTAGACAGTACCTGATAAGAAGGATGCAGAAAAATAACATAGCTGTTCTCACTACCAACCACAATGTGCAATTACTAATTTAAAACTTCTGCATTTGACAGAAAATCTAAAGCAAGCCTTAATAGGGAGTAAATTAGTTCTTCAAAATGCAGAATTTTCCTTTCCTTGCACAACAAGAACACCTACCTAAACAGCTTTGCAAGACATTCAGATCACACCCTTTATGCAAAACAAATACACACACACACACAACCCCAGGTTACTCTGCATTTTCTTTTGAATAAATCTCAATTTTAAAGAAGTAAATTTGTCACAAAGGTTAAACCCCAGAGATTGCTCTAAAGAAGTGATATTCTAAGTTTTCAAGGAGGTGCTGAAGGATTACCCACATCATCTTTCACCTGTCCAAAACTGTCTGCACGCAGTAGTGGCCTCTCCCCTAAGGCACATTACAAAAAGCTGTTACGCTAGCCTGCTTAAGGAGCAAAAGAAAGCAAGTCCGCACATCCTGGCCAGTTTCCAGATGATTAACAACACTGACCAAAATCAGCCTTTCTTAATTAAAAAGGCACAGAAATCATCTGAGACCCCAGAACAATGGTATTAAGACAAAATCAGGGAAGAACTATGACAAAAAAAAATACACGTGCACAGCGTCACTTGTGCCAGCCTCCCACTTCAGCACTGACCCCCAAAAGTCCTCCTCAGACCAGTGACAACCTTTAAAAAGTAAACCGTGTCAAACAAATACAAGTTACTACAAGAAAAACACAATCAGAGAGGTGAGGCTGGGAGACACCATAATGCTAATGCTAAAATGATTTAAATCTTACACTTTTTTTCAGGGATTGTTTGGGGGCAAAGGGGAAGGAAAAGAAAGGTGATGGCAGGAAATGTCTTAAGCATTAGTATGTTCTGGCATTGCTTTGGAAAATGATCCAAAGTGAATTATTCTTAGTGAAATGTGATTTCAGAAATCCTATGCTCTCATAAGAAGAAGTGTATAAATGAAGAAAACACAAAATAATAGCTACCCATTCACAAAAGTGTTGTATAAAAACCCAATACAAATTAAAAAAATAAATAAACAAACAAAAATTCAGAATCAACCATTCCCACCTGTCCTGCAATTTATGGAATTTAGTAGTTTAAGTGTAATGCAAATCCACTAGTATAAATACACCACTTTAGTACTGCTTTAGAGAAGATAACAGGAAGAAGATGCTCATCCATTCAGAAAGATTCTGGAAATGTAAAGATTAATCAAAGATTAATACAGACTTTTAATTCTGGCCAAACACTTGCAATGTGAATCTCATTCAGGGTTCTGCCTGGAGTAAGAATCAATCTCTGCTGTAAACCACCAATCTGCAGCTGCATTGTGCATTTTTCTGATGAGTTCTGGTGATAGAACCTTTACCTGGAAATTAAATTTAAGACACCTACTGCAAAGAGAAGTTAGTGTATTCTGAAAAAAAACACCCTAAATTATAGTATCTTAATCTACAGCATGGTACAGATGCATACAATGCTCCTCCTCTTCCCCCTCCATAAGAGAATATTGTTACTTTCTCTGATGCTTTCTTGTTGCCATGGCATCCTTTCTACCGTAGGTCTCTTCGCCCTTATGTTATTTCCCCAATTGGCATTCAACCTGTGGGCATCTTCCCCCTAGCTCCAAAGCTTATAAATCTGTGTTTCTTTTTGAAACAATACATTCGATCTGTTGAATAAGGCATATTGCTCCAGCCCTCAGAGAGTCAGCTTTCGGTAAGAACACACAACAGTGTTTCTAAACACATGAGGACTGAGGTTGTATTTGGACAGTGAGCAGTTCATCCAAAATCTTTGTATGTGTTTGTTCAGCACCTAGCACTAGGGTTCTGATCCTAAGGAAAAAGACTGCCAACACTCTAATAAATGTCACTTTTTCTACTTGAATACTCAATTTGTTCTCTCAATTTCCGTGTGTATCTTGCCAAGATGTTTGTTTTCCTGACATCTAATCTACTCTGTGGCATACATCTTCATCAAGATGTCTGTCCATCCGCCTCAGAGATTCTTGACACATCCCACCAAGCTGGCTGAAGTCAGACACACCACCAAGGAAGACGCCTTCCCAAGAAGAAAACCTCTGGCTGCCAAGCGCATGTTTTCAGTCTACCTGCCTTCAAGTCTTTCGCTTATGATAGCTGCCACTTGCCTCTCAGCTGCACAATGCAAGTGCCAGTCTCAAGCCGCTACTTTCCAGCCACGCCGGCCGCGCTCCAGGGCGGCTCCAACACCCGGGGCGGGAGCCGCGCTCCTGCTCCCCCAGGAGCTGCGCCCAGCGTGGCCACTGCACAGACGGACTCACAGGCGCTCACACGGGCAGAGAGCAAAGCAGGAGACGCGCACCTGTTACAACCACAAAGTGAGATGCAGCGCACGGGAAGGGTGATTTTTCCTCCCAGAGAACAACAGGTTTCCTAACACCACCTCCGCGCAGCACCCGCAGTCACAGGTGCCCGGACGGAGGAGTCCGAGCCCGGTCGCTGTCGCGTTCCCGGTCGCGGTCACTCACCGGGGGCGCGGGCGCGGAGGGTCCGCCGCGCTTGGCGGAGCCGCGCCGGGAGCTCAGCCGCCGCCAGGACTCCGCCAGCCGCCCGCGGCCGCCGCCCGCCGCCCCCTCGGCGGCACAGCCCCGCTCCGCCGCCCCGGGGCTCCGCCGCCTTTGCCCCATGGTCCGCGGCGCCGCCGGGCCCCGCCGGTCCCTCCGCGCTTCTCCGCGCCGCCCTTAGTTTTATCGATGCTGCCGAGGCACGGCGGGGGAGGGGGGGGGGGGCGGGTAGGGGAGGTGGGCTGGGGCGGAGCGGCGCCGCCCACCCTCCGCGGCCGCGGGACCGCCGGCGGGGGGCCCAGTGCCCGGTGGCGGTGGGGCGAGCGGCGGGGCTTCCGCGGGGGCGGTGGGAAGGGGGGCTGGAGGGCGCCCGGGCGAGCCGCTGCAGGAGGGGTGGCAGGGGACACCCGCCTCGGGGCGGTGAGCGGGCAAGCGTGGTGTGCTTGGTGGCAGTTACAGCTCGTCATATCCCACCGCAAAATTAGAGTTTTAATCTAGGGCTTGAGCCGAAAAAGGTGCCCGGCGTGAACTGGGGAACACGCACGGTAAGGGAAAGGGGCGGGTAGCTATCCTGTGCTGAAATGTGCCAGGTTACACCACCAGTTCACCTCAGCATCTAGATCTTGCCAAATTCTTACCAGGAGGCTTCTGCTCATTAAACTACATTAATAGTTCTATGGAACTAAACTAATAGTTTCCCCATGATAGAACATGTTCCTTCTTAAAGTCCAACAGCACTTACAGGTGCACAGCTTTCACACTAAGTCCAGTGTTTTTCCCTTCTGTTTACACTTAGGAGGATGGAAACACCAAGTCAGAAGCAAAAGATGTCACGGTACCTGTTGGTAGGGCACACCTTTGGGGGTCCTGCTTTTCTTTCTTAAATTCAACAAGGAGCACCTCTGGAATTAACAGTCTCTCTGCTCATGCTGGAAGGGTCTCTTGTAGTCCTGGTCAGGGTCCTGGATTCAATATACCCTATCAGGCACTTTAGGAACATGCAGATCGGGTTCGTCAACAAAGCATGCTGAGCACAGGGCACTAGTGCGGTGCCACAGAGAAAAGTCTCTTCTCTGCCCCCCGAGCTCACTGCTGATTTTTCTTCATGAGGTGAGAGGATGCTCAAGTCCCCACGGCTGAACTAACAAGATGGCCAGTCAGCGTGTTAGCATACAAGCTCAGACAACAGCATTACAAGGTAAATTCTTCACCTTGTTATACACAGCCATGGAAAAAAAAATCTAGATAAACCTGCTGTTTTTCAGGGATAGTTAAAAATACAGTGAGTGTTTTGCAGGCAATAAACCATTGACTTGTACTTATGATTTAACCCTTCTTACAAAGATTTCTTAGAAGACCATTTTACTGAAAAACTCAGATGTATGCTGCTCTCCTGAGTAGCTGAACTTTCTGTTTTAAAAAGTTGATATGACATTATAATGAATAATATTATTCTAGTTATAGCCCCAGTACTTAAAATGATTTATGAAGGAATATATTTTCCTCACAGTGTATCTAATGCCATAATAATAAGCAAGAAAGATGGGACAGCATTTCCAAAGAACATGTTAAATTCTCTGTTTAATATATATTGGAAGCTAATGACTAAGGATTTTGGTATGGCATTAGGTAGTCTAATGCCCTCCATACCCCTAATCAGTCTGCAGACTGGTTAAGTACCTTCAGTTCAGTGGAGACAGACTTATCTGGAGGGTCTTTTCCTTCCAACATCTGTAACTGTAGCAAGTTCATTTGGGTGAACTATGCTCATGAGTGCTTTTAGCTTCATTTATTCTCCACTGAGGCACATTTGGTCAGCTTTGCTGATTAAGTCAATTAGCTTTATCATTTTTAATGACATCTATAGATCAACTTCTCTGATGTCTCCTCTATCTGCTCGCCATAACTATCAAATTTCCCAGCTCCAGTGTTTTTCTTTAATTATGCATTAGAGGAATCTAATGATTTTCAAATCCAACAAAATTTTGTAAGCAAGGTAGTTTTTAAAAACCCAAATTACATAAAACCCAGAAGACATACTATTGTTGGATCTTGTTGGGAAGGTGAGGAATAAAAATCTGTAAAGGAATTCATGGACAGGATACAAAAATATTTTTGTTACTGATTTTTCAGTAGTCTTGTTTAATTCTTTGGCAGCTGGAATATGAAGTTTGGTGCTTTCACCTGTTTAGTCACACAGACAGCACTCTACTACTTATTTAGCTCACAGTACCCTGTAAGATACAACAGAAAAGCAAGCAAATGTTCTTATTTAAAATAGCAAAGCTATAGCAAAGCTATTTTAAATAGGCTACAAACTTCAAACTAAAATAGAACAAAATCATAGCCAAGAGCAATTGGTGAGTCTAATACCCAGCACAGGTCATCTGAGTAACATCAGAAGGTCAATTTTTGTGAAAAGCAATTCACATGTCAATAGATGTGAAAATATTGTTTCTTTTCAGATGTTAAGGCTGAAGTTTCAGCACAGAAAACAGCTTTCTTCTTATTTCGGTCCATAATTCATCTGAACCTAATGTTCTAAGTGCCAGTCACTTTTTGTATAAACCATCGTAACAGTAAGTTTCAACTTGTTACATGGTCTGACAGGATTTAATGCAACATGTATGTTTAATAACCACCTACACAGGATTGGTTTCTAACATTTGTATTATACACACCATATGTTTATTCCTTGTATGCTTGTAACCATTGCTGTTATGGCTTTAATCAGGCATACTGTATGCCTGGCAAGAAAGTATTTTCATCCTGAGCAGAGAAGGACATGACCACATGTTATGTATACAGTAGCCTGATATCTTTATTTCAGCCTTTCTCATTCCACCTTCATGTTTGTTCTTCACAGTCATTTATAAGTACGTTCAAATATTTATCAAGAATTACAAGAAGGCATGTCAACAGGTGGTGACAGGGCTCCATCTGCCTGGTTTAAATCTCCTAGCCTAGCAGAGTCCAAGCCACTGAAGTGTGAACTACTCAGAGGCTTGGAAGCAGTCATTCAGGGCCTATGAAATGTTTTCATTTCACTTTGCCGTAACAAGACAGAAGCTATAGAGTAATTTATGTCGGGAGGGGCCACTGGAGGTCACCTGGTCTAACCCTCTGCTTAAAGTAGGTCCACTTAGATCAGCTTGGTTGGGGCTTTGTCCAGTCAGATCTTGAAAAGCCCCAGAACTGAAGGTTTCATAGCTTCTCTGGACAACATTTCAGTGCTTAAGCATGGTCTTAGTGAAAAAGCTTTTCCTTATAGCTAACTGGAATTTCTCATGTTCACACTTGTGTTTGTTTCTGCTTCTTGCATCACCATACACCTTCAAGGACAGTCTGGCTCCATCTTCTCTACACCTTCCCATTCAGCAGTGGAGGCAACAATTAAGACTCCCTGTAGGCTCTGTCCTTAAGGCTGAACAAACCTGTTCTCCCTGTCTCTTCTCATCAATCATGTGAATGAGGCCTTCTACAGACAGCTAGAAGTAGCCTCACATTTACAGGCCCAGGTCCTCACAAAGGAGCTTCAACCACCCCAGTGTCTGCTGGAGGAACGCCGCAGCCAGGCATAAGCAGACTTTGCCCTCTTCATGGATCTGCTTGAAAGAGTCCCATAAAATAAAGACCTGAAGCAAAGAGGTGTCCAAGAGAGATGGTTGATACTGAAGGATCACTTCCTCCAAGCTCAAGAGTGGTCCATTCCAATGAGCAAGGAAGTCAGGCAAATAGACCAGGATGCCTGCATGGATGAATAAGGAGATCCGGGCAAAACTTAAATATAAAATTGAGTATACAGAAGGTGAAAGCAGGGACAGGTAGCCTAGGAGGAATACAGAGATATTGTCCTAGCATACAGGGATGACATTAGGAAAGCCAATGCCCAACTGGCATTGAATCTGGTAATGATGTCATGATCAAAGACCTGAGAATGAAGGCTCTGTGGATATTTCATACTTGTGATGTACTTGTCATGTAAGAAATAAAAAAGAAAAACAACCATAAACAGTGTCAATATGTACTATTCCTTGCTGTGTTTCTGAGAACAGTTTTTAACATCCCCTTCCTGTTAGTGAAGAATGAATATGTGTTTATCTGTATATATATCTACTTTAGGCAGAGTCAGATTGCTATCACAGCAGCATGGTGTTGCCAGAGATATTGGGAGTCTTCCTTGGGACTGTCATCTTTGCAAGTCTATCATTGCTATGATGTTGTAGAGAACAGGCAACTGACTTTTGAGACAGGTGGCTTGAAAATAGTTCTGCTTTTGCCTCAAACTCATGAGAGAAAAGATCATGCTGTTGCTTCTGGTGAGTGCTTATAAGTCTGCTGGAGGGCAGCGGAGTGCAATTTGCCTGGATGTTATCCTGGGAGCTACATGTGTGGGAGTTTCTCAGCTCATCGTGCTTGCAGTGAGGCACTCTTGCCTGCCTCTTGGAAGCAGCTGAGGAGCAAGAGGCCCTAACGAGCAGGCTTTCCCCTCTGTGCTCTTCTCTGATGGAAAATGAAACAAAGAGGCAGCAGCAACCAGCACCAAGATGGTGTGAGTGTAGTGTTAGATGCAGGCTGTGGTGCCACTGCCGAAATAGCATCCTGGGTCCATGGTGAGGGAAGTAGAAACTGGAAAGAGACTAAGATTGGGAGAGAGGAGACATAGGCTTTTCCCAGCGGATGGCAAATGCTTCATCAGGTCTTTGTTGTTAATGGAAAAAAAGTCTGGGATGAGTTTGATCCATTCATTTATCCTCAGCATCTGTACACTTGGAGAACACTTGTAACTAATTATTCTATATATGTGTATGAATTATGAAAGCAACTGTGAAAAGGCACTTACTTTTGAAGGTATGAGAGGATTTTAATCTTTCAGTGGAGCAATATTCTAAAACACAACATTTGTATACTTTGTTACATCTTAAAACCAACTCTTTATGACATCCAGTCATTGGAAATAATTTGGGTATTGATTGTGCTCACCCTAGGATGTATTGTCTATTTTTCGGCTGCTTCAGCAGCTTCACAAATAAGCTTCAAGTTTCTGCTAGTCATCATCAGACATAATGGGCCTGTTACCTGGGGTCTTGTATACAGCATGTGTTGTGTACTACAACCAAGCAAGCAGAAGCTTGAGCAGGTCAAAGGTTAGCACAGACCTAAACTACCACAAATGAATGCAAAGGAGTGGAAAAATGAAGTCCATTTGGAAAATAGTGCTGGGCAGTTTGGGGCAGAAGTCTAGAGAATGTTTAATTTTGTTCTTATGATATTAGGAAAGACCAAAGAGGAGCAAATTTGTTAGTATCTATTAAGTTATTCTATGTTCAGGTGAAGTAGCAAACCTATTATTAGCTATTCCAATAATTCCTCTGGCAGTCTCCATAGGCAATGAACAACACCTGTTTCAACTCACTTAGGGCTAGGTGAACACTGATAGCACCCAGCTGGCCAGTGCAAAACCTCTGATTTCTTACTGCTCATTTGTATCTCTCTACTTAATACAAGCACTTTTTTTTTTGGTGAGATTTATGGGAATTTAACTATCAGACTTTTGCCATTTTTTGTCCGATTGGGTAAAACTGGTCAATAGCTTCAAAAGCTAGGTGTTGAAACCAGAGGAGGACAGACAGCCTGTTTTCTTTGGATATCTACCTGAAAATGAAGGAAGGATGCCAGTTCGATTGTCTAGCTCTGCTTCATAATCATTTCTTCATTTGTGCTTTCCCTCTAAAAACTAACTATAAACAAGATTAATGTTATAAATATTTAAATTAAAAGTCATTGTGAGAGACATTTGGGAAATAATTTAGCTGAAATAGCTTGGTTGAACTAAAAATGCACTAGGGATTAGTAATTAAGAATGTGTGGTGACTGATATGGTTGGACTTGATGATCTTAAAGGTCTTTTCCAACCTTAACAATTCTATGATTCTATGATATTTTGGAGGTGGAGAAAACTCTTCGCTTAGTTGTTCTTGTCTTCTGTCTTTCATTGCAGAAATACAGAAGTGAAGATGCATGTATGGCGGAGTCTATGAGAGTGAAGTAGTGCCCATGGTAAAAGCATGCTTAACCCACTGGAGACACACCAGTCCATGGGACCTCATGGGATGCATCCAATGGTGCTGGGAAAGCTGGCTGATGTCAATGTGTGAGGCCACTCTCAATCACCTTTGAAGGGTCATGGCAATGAGGGGAGGGTCCTGAAGACTGGAAAAAAAAAAGGCAAACATCACATCTGTATTCAAGAGACACAAAGAAGACCTGGGGTACTGCAGAGCAGTCAATCTAACCTCAATCCCTGGGAAAGTATGGAGCAAATATTCCTGAAAGCCATTTCCAGGATCATGAAGAACAAGATGATGATTAGGAATAGCTAGCATACTTTTACCATAGAGGAATCAAGCCTCACTGACTGATTGCCTTTTGCAATGAGATAGCTGACTCTGGGGACAAGGGAAAAGCAGTGGATATTGCATAGCTTGACTGTAGCAAAGTCTGTTATATGGTTTCCCATAGGATCCTTCTAGCCAAACTGCTAAGATATGGACTGTATTAGTGGATAAAAAGATGGATGGGAAACTGCTGAACCATTAGGCTAAAAGGGTTATGATCAGCATAAATTACAGTACAAAGTCCAGCTGGTGGCTGGTTACTAACAGAACCCTTCCAGGATCAATGCTATCAATACCGTTTAATCTCTTTGATGATATAGATGAGGTCTGCTCTCAGCAAATTCATAAATGATACCACTCTGGGGGAAAGCAATAGATACTCGAGGGGAAGGCAGTGCTGCTGTTCAGAGGGATCTGGACAGATTGGAGAAATAAGCTGGTAGAAACCTCATGAAGGTCAACAAAGGAAAATTCTTTTTTATTTTACAGTATGAACATTTTGTAAGATCTTACATCACAAGTAGATCACAACTATGAAATATCTGCAGGGCTTTCATTCCCAGGCCTTTGATCATGCGTTCATGACTATCTCAAGCTCCACAAAATTGTGCAACTACTTCATATACTCTGCCAACTCCATGAAAAGACATAAACGAAGATTACATGTTTTCTTTGATTAGCTTTTCATGGAGGTAATTACTTCAAGGATATTACACAATTGCAGAGGGGCAGAAAGGTTGTCTGTGAATTCTCCTTTTCAAAGTGTGGGTCATAATGTAAAAATACAGGTTTTCAAAGGCAAAGTTCTCTGCCAAACTTTTTTTCTTTTTAGAAAAAAGCCATTCCTCACAAAGTTTCCTCCTTCTACAGAAAAAGAAAAAATAATAATCCAAGAGCTGATGTAAATTATTCACTTCTCTTAAAATGGGAACAATGTCATAGTTTGTTTCATGTATCTGCTGCTAGGAGTGGGTCGTACACATCTGCTTTTTATCACCTGCACTATGGAAGATTTTTTCCATTCTCCTGTTTATAGAGTATTAATTAAGAAAATTAAATATGCCAGAATCAAAGTCTTGCAAGAGTCGTCTTCTGAAATTCTGTACTACGGTTGCTGCTTATCATTTGTATTGCCTAACACACAGTTTTTTTTTCTTTTTTTATACCTTCCAATTTTGTAGAAAGACAGATAAATGAAAGCCAATACCAATGTTCTTTGGTGGATACTTACAAAATGCTCGTTTAGTTCAACCATAACACCTTCTGAGAGAGACAGGACTCCAACACAACTCAACTTTGATTTTTAGAGAAAAAGAGTGACCAACCTTAACTGCTTGTACAATGAATGAAGGTGATCATTCACTTATTTCCATAAGTCAGGCAACAAAACCAGCACTGAAACTCGTTTAGTATTCATACTCTGACTGGGCCAGCAAAATATCTGAAATATTAGATTTTAGGTAATAAAGATATCTCCATTGAAATTCTTGCTAATTACCACAGTAAAATGTATTTTCTAAAGCACAAAACTACAGCAGCCTCTGGATTTTGAAGATTCTAGATGAAAGCTTTTACATTAAATACTGCTTGTGTCATTGACAGAAAAAAAAAGCTATAACCTAAATAGGAATAGGCCTCTTATTTCAAAACAAACTTAACACTGGATTAAAACAGGTTGGTTTTTTTTTTTTATTCCATGCAATGTGAAAGATATGGAGGTAGAGCTTTGTTATACCAGGTCATTAGAAAATGAACTTTATATCCTTATGTTTACTGGAGTCATCGTTATAGGATAGTGGACTAAAGAGAAAAACACTGTTGGCAAGTTATGTCTGAAAAACAGAGTTAAAGTGACCTCCTGTTTGTCATGCCAACTTTAAAACTGAGCCAGGTGATGTTAACCTGTATCCTCTTAATTCTGTCTAATGCCCTAACCATCTGATCATTCTTGCCTTGGAGTGTTTAGACAGGGAGACACTACAAACAGATAGTCTGTTTTCTGGCTCACTGCTGGAAGAAGCAGTATAGAAAAATACTGGCGATTAATAACATCTCTTTCTAAAGCATGCCTGGACACCTCATTAAAGTATGACAGGACAAACAAAGGCAAAATTTTTACATCTTCTTAAAAGCCCTTACTGTAGTGTTTATTCAAGCTGAACTCCCACTACAGAGGGAAGTCATTTTGAGCAAAGATTGCAAGATCAAACTTTCAACATTGTTTTAATTACTCTCAGTTTTACTTTGTCCCGTCTGTTCACATCAAAAGGTCACAATCTTCACTACAACATTGTCAGAAACATTTGTAATGCCTTACAGAGCAGACAGCATGAACAAATACTGTACAGTATTTTTGCTAAGGATGTGGTTCATCTTATGCAAAAAACAGGCAGCAAATTCAGAACAAAAAAAAAAGAATTGCTGAACTTGGAATTTAGCCTATATTTTACAGAAATGTTAAATTGAATATTCATTTCAAGACACATTTAGCACTTGGTAGTACAGCATAAAGCGAACATTTGATGACACAACATACTTGTGCTTAAACTGTGAAACTTGCCTGTAATGCAAGAAGTGATCAATGTTTTGTAAAGTTACTCTACAGAGGAAGCGCAGATGCTCATTCTGCCTTCAGGAGAGGGGCCCGTACAGTTCAAGATATATAAAGGCTTTGAAGCAATGTTCCTCTTGGGACCTATGATGTCAAAATATCAAGTGCTTAAGAAATACCATGCCATTCTCACAATATTTATGCTTTTGTTAAAAATATGCAACTGTCAATTAATGGAGACAAATACAGAAGTCAATATAGCAAGAGATCAAAAAAAAGATGACACCGATAAAAGCATTCCAATAGCAATTTTAAAGACCTGGTTACAAATATCTGCTAAGTACCCTGGTCTGCATTACAGGTCAGGCCATACTGTTGGATACAGCTGTCAGTGATTTTTCTTTACCCATGTAAAACTCAAAAAGAATAAGAGGACTTATGGTTTCGAAAACTGCACTTTGTGAACTACAATTTATCTTTACAGGCATTTTATTAAATCACACTTTCACAATCCAGCATGAATGACAATCATAGAATCATAGAATGGTTTAGGTTGGAAAAGACCTTTACGATCATCAAGTCCAACCATTAACCTAGCACTGCCAAGACCACCGCTAAACCATGGCCCTAAGCACCACATCTACCTGTCTTTTAAATACCTCCAGGGATGGGGACTCAACCACTTCCCTGGGCAGCTTGTTCCAGTGCCTGACTACTCTTTCAGTGAAGAAGTTTTTCCTAATATCCAACCTAAATCTGCCCTGGTGCAACTTGAGGCCATTTCCTCTTGTCCTATCACTTGTTACTTGGGAGAAGACACCAACACCCACCTCACTACAACCTCCTTTCAGGTAGTTACAGAGAGTGATATGGTCTCCCCTCAGACTCCTTTTCTCCAAAGTAAACAACCCCAGCTCCCTCAGCCGCTCCTCATAAGACTTGTGCTCTAGACCCTTCACCAGCTTTGTTGCCCTTCTTTGGACACACTCCAGCACCTCAATGTCCTTCTTGTAGTGAGGGGTCCAAAACTGAACACAGTACTCAAGGTGCGGCCTCACAAATGCTGAGTACAGTGGCACTACCACCTCCCTGGTCCTGCTGGCCGCACTATTCCTGATACAAGCCAGGATGTTCATGGCCCTCTTGGCCACCTGGGCACACTGCTGGCTCATATTCAGCTGACTGTTGACCAACACCCCCAGGCCCTTTTCTGCCAGGCAGCTTTCCACCCACTCCTCCCCAAGCCTGTAGCATTGCCTGGGGTTGTTGTGAGCCAAGTGCAGGACCCAGCACGGGGCCTTGTTGAATCTCATACAGCTGGCCTTGGCCCATTGATCCAGCCCGTCCAGGTCCCTCTGTAGAGCCTTCCAACCCTCCAGCAGATCAACACTCCCACCCAACTTGGTGTCGCCTGCAAACTTACTGAGGCTGCACTCGATCCCCTCATCCAGGTCGTTGATAAAGATATTAAACAGAACCGGCCCCAGTACTGAGCCCTGGAGAACACCACTTGTGACCGGCCGCCAACTGGATTTAACTCCATTCACCACAACTCTTTGGGCCCGGCCATCCAGCCAGTTTTTTTACCCAGCGAAGAGTGCACTTACCCAAGCCCTGAGCAGCCAGCTTCTCCAGGAGAATGCTGTGGGAAAGAGTTTCAAAGGCTTTACTAATGTTCAGGTAGACAACATCCACAGACTTCCCCTCATCCACTAAGTGGGTCACCTTGTCAGAGAAGGAGATCAGATTTGTCAAGCAGGACCTGCCTTTCATAAACCCACGGTGACGGGTTGTTCTGTACATGCCATATAATGGCACTCAGGATGATCTGTTCCATGACCTTCCCTGGTACCAAGGTCAGGCTGACAGGCTCCCCAGATCTTCCTTCCGACCCTTCTTGTAGATGGGCATCACATTTGCTAACCTCCAGTCAACTGGGACCTCCCTGGTTAGCCAGGACTGCTGATAAAGGATTGAAAATGACTTGGTGAGCACTTCTGCCAGTTCCCTCAGAACCCTTGGGTGGATCCCATCCAGCCCCATAGACTTGTGTGTGTCTATGTGGCATAGCAGGTCACTAACCATTTCCCCTTGGATTATGGGGCTTCATTCTGCTCCCCATCTCTTTGTTCCAGCTCAGGGGGCTGGATACCCAGAGGACAACTGGTCTATTAAAGACTGTGGCAAAGAAGACATTAGGTACCTCAGCCGTTTCCTCATCCTTTGTCACTATGTTTCCCCTTGCATCCAATAAAGGATGGAGATTCCCCTTAGCCCTCCTTTTGTTGCTAATGTATTTATAGAAATATTTTTTTTTCCTGTTATCGCAGTAGCCAGATTAAGTTCTAGTTGGGCTTTGGCCCTTCTAACTTTCTCCCTGCATAACCTCACGACATCCTTGTAGTCCTCCTGAGCTGCCTGCTCCTTCTTCCAAAGGTCACAAACTCTCCTTTTTCTTCTGAGTTCCAGGCAAAGCTCTCTGTCCAGCCAGGCCAGTCTTCTCCCCTGCTGGCTCATCTTTTGGCAGATGGGGACAGCCCGCTCCTGCGCCTTTAAGATTTCCTTCTTGAAGAATGTCCAGCCTTCCTGGACTCCTTTGCCCTTCAGGACTGCCTCCCAAGCCTTAAACAACAATTTTGTGCTAATGCAAGTCCACAGTATTTAATCCTTCAGTCACCAAGTAAGGCGCAATGGTATAGTTAGATTAATCTCAGTCCTGTGACACAGCTTTAAAAACTTAGGTCAGTATTTTAAAATTGAGTGGTTTTCCTCAGCATATATGTTAATGATTCCTTATTGTTCACTAAAAAACAGGTATACTAGTTTACTATATGCCCAGTGTGAAAGATGGAAAAAAATAGCTTCTGCATCTGTCAGGAGTAGTTTTCATCCTACTGCTACACACTATCTTTCAATTAATTCCTCTCAATTAAAAAAATATAGCAAACAAAAATGTTCCTGTGCAAGTTTATCTCTTTTTCTTTTACACCCCATATAGAAATTATTTATTAGTAAATTCATGCAAAGTTTTGGGGCACATATTTGCCTTAAACAAGTGAAAACACTGGACTCCATCCTGTGACAATTTTGAATTGCTGAAGTATTTGTGATTTAAATTGCAAATAAAGGATCTTCATTGGCTATATGGTTGGCTGTCAGGGATAAAACACTGCAGCACTAAGGGGAACAGAAGGGATGCCAAGGTTAATCCATTCAGATCAGAGAAAATTGAGTCCTTGCTCTGATTTTGCATCTCCATTTCCCTGTAATACTATTCATGCCCAAATCATAACTGATTCACTGGTCTGTTCTCTCTGTAGGAATCTGTCATACAAATGCTTGAATAGCAGGGGATGAACCCTGCACAACCCAGAAAACAATTTGCAAGTAAGGAAGAAAAGCTTCCAGGGAAAGAGCGAGGGACAATATTTTTCAATTCAGTTTCAGCTCAGGTCCCCAATATAAGAAGGATGTGGACCTGTTGGAGCGAGTCCAGAGGAGGGCCACGAAGATGGTCAGGGGGCTGGAGCACCTCTCCTACGAAGAAAGGCTGAGAGAGTTGGGGTTGTTCAGCCTGGAGAAGAGAAGGCTCCAGGGACACCTTGTAGCAGCCTTCCAGTATCTGAAGGGGGCCTCCAGGAAAGCTGGAGGGGGACTTTTTACAAGGCTATGTAGTGATAGGACAAGGGGTAATGGCTTTAAACTGAAAGAGGGTAGATTTAGATTAGATATAAGGAAGAAATTCTTCACTATGAGGATGGTCAGGCACTGGAACAGGTTGCCCAGAGAAGTTGTGGATGCCCCGTCCCTGGAAGTGTTCAAGGCCAGGTTGGATGGGGTTTTGAGCAACCTGGTCTAATGGAAGGTGTCCCTGCCCATGGCAGGGGGGTTGGAAGTAAATGATCTTTAAGGTCCCTTCCAACTCAAACCATTCTATGATTTTATGATTCTATGGTTCTATGATTCAATTAATTTATCAGATTTTCCTGCACAATAGACAGCAGTTCTGTGGCCCTTGCAATGCCCTTTTTATTTATTTAAGGAAAGAGTAGAGGCATTCAGTGCAAAAGTTCTGGAAAGCTTGGTAAACCTAAAAGATTTTTTTCCTCACTTTTCGTATTTCTAAAAGAGAATTCATCATGAGACTCACCATAGTGCCAAGCCCTTCCAACACGGGGGTCCCCAGCCTGAATGAGGTCTATGTTTATCTGATAGATAGAACTGGTCTATTTCACCCACAAAAGTTATTAATTCCCTTTTATATGTAAAACCATCATAATCTTTATCCATCACTGTAGGTTTGCATTCACTCTTCTAGCCCTTCTGCCAGACTTAAGGCCAAGCTGGAACGGCAGTGACCCCAGAATTGCTTCATCTGGCTACCATGCATCAGTCCTTGCAGAAGAGGATCAATATTGAAATGGTCCAGCCAGCATTAGCCATTAAATTTATATAAGAGGAATTTCACAATCTTTTGATCTAATTCTTGCCTCTGACACCTGGCAGGTGGGATCTTAATAATTTATGTATTATTCAAATATGTAAAGACTATGATTTTTATTGAGTTGAACATCATAACATTTTCTTTCAAATAAAATTAAGATCTTAACCCAGCAAAGTACTTGGACCCATATTGAACTTCAGAGTCAACAGAACTGCCAGTGATTTTTATTGAAGCTACATGTCTGCTTCATGAAGTACTACTGAATACATAAGTACTGCTACACAAAGTATGTAAGTGCAAGCTATTAAATCATCAACATTTTAGACAAGAAAGCTGGCCCTATACATTGCATTCTGTAATAGTGTTATTAGATACAATCCCAGAATACAAAAATTACTTGCTGGGCATGAATGAGTTTACCTCTGGAGCTATATACATGTGTAAATATATTAGTACTTGAACCTCTACAAACTTTTGCAAAACAGAACCACTAACATTACTCTACTGTATTCATTCCTCTGCTTATAGCACTTTGAGGAAATTTAACTAATGAGTAGAAGAAAACAGTATTTTATGCACACTTCAAAGTGGGGAAAGGACATATAGGGTCCGTTTCCAATTAATGTTCTATATGTAGGCCTTAAACTATTAAGTGTTACACTGCAGTCAAAAGTTGTTAGTCTTTCAACACAGTTACAAGTAAAAAGATTTTTGTTAGTCTTAAGCATATAGACAGAATATTTGCTCAGGACTGGGATGAAAAATAAAACAATGAACTTCTTATGCATTATCTCATTAGCCTATACAAGATATTTTCCATAAATAGTGATAGACATCTTTTTAACTCCAACTGTAACTTGTGAATTCTGGAAATAATAGTTACCATGGTACCCCAAGTTCTTTTAGCAGATTAATTCTTTCCCAGATTTGCTACTGCTATGTCATTTAATGTGATCACATACTCAAAATGACTGATGATTTATATCAACAAAAGAATGCTTGCTATCACCTAACATTCCTCTCTTTTACTGAAGTGACAGTCACTTTGATTTTGTTACACTGAAATACAGATGAATGATTTTTTTTACCTATTTTTAAGACATAGGCTGTACAATAGAAAGACAGTTAAGCAAAGTATTCCAGATTTTTTTTCCAAATACTTCACCTTTTGATGCTGTAGAGATTTTTAACAGACATATTAAAGTTGGTGTATGAATGCAGTAGGTATGAATGGAAACACCTGCATGTCCACTTGGACACATACATATTGGTGCTTGTGAGTATGTGCATGTGTGAGTGAAAGAGTGAGTGTGTGAAGACCATGAGAGAACAAGTGTGAAAGGATAAAACCAACTTGCTTAAAGATTTCATAACCAAGTATCACATTTTCCTTCCAAAAGATTTCATGCTGAGTTATATTGCACTACTTTCCCTGCAACATGCATGTATGAATCTTAAAGATCGGTTGACAATGAGAAAGTAGAGCTCAGAGTCCAAATGTCCCTGGAACCAGCTGGAGATTTGGATTGGAAGCAAAAAGATAGAGGACACAGAATGTGTGCCACAGTCCTTCACTTTAGAGACTAAAAAAAGAGTCATCTTTATTTATGCTAAAACTTACCTCACTCAGCCAAGGGATTTCAGTGTTTAAAATGTGTGGTCCATGCCAGTGTAAGGATCTGGTTAGATGTACATACAATGCAGCTAAACAAGAGCTTCTGGTAGAGGGTGGAATAATGGGAGCATGGCCACACTTCATAGCAATTCATTGCTTTTACAGATATGGAGCTATAAATGCACAGTGTGAGGGTTTTCTTCCAGAGAGTATCAGGGTAAAAAAATATAGCAAATAAAATTCATTACTTAGGTTATTCTTTTTCAAAAAAGACCCAGAACCAGTAACATCTCAGAAGTTATTTAAATTGTTCAGATGTTATAAACAGATACTGATCATTTAAAGGGATTACACTGACTGTGAGTTCTTTTAGGTCTGATCTTGTATTAAATCTACTGTAATAAGAAGGGAGGGGTGGCGGCAGGGTGGGTGTGTGACAAAATTCAGGAAGACAATACTATTTTAGCTTAGTTTTTTGAGAAAATAGTGAGCTTGGGGGGATGAGGGAGAAGATGGGGAGATAAAAGAAAGAAAGGAAGATAAACTGAAGGAAAAAAGAAGACAAGCCAAAAGGATCTTAGATGAGACAAGAAGAAAAACAGTATGCCAGCAGAGGAGAGTTGTCATACACGATGTGTATGGGTGAGGAAAGTGATCTTTTTTAGACTTTAAGGAGTCTTGTATTCCCCAGAATTCCCGTCTGAAAAAAGGGAAGTGAAATGGATATTTGTTCTGAAAGGGATACTAGAGGTTTCTGAAATTGTTCATGACCAAAAAGACTGTGTACATATGTGTCAATAGATATAAATGAAAATAGATTAGAGGTATTGCTGGTTAATACTGTATTGCTGGTACTGTAATAGCCCTACACGTCCAGTGCATGGCCAGTATACCATTCCATTGTAATTACAGAGATGGTGGGGAAATATAGAGCATAATTCCTGCAATCTCTTGCCAAAACAAGGAGGAGAGGTTGTGGTTAGGCCATTCCAGCTTGCATTGATGTTGGAATACATATAAGAGATGTTAGTTTTGAAAATCCCTTATTCAAGGGTCATAATCCCTATTTTAATTTTACTGAATGATCTTGCTAAATAGAAATAAAAAATTACCAATAAAAAGTATGCATTAATTTGACACCAGGCAAAAAAAAAATTAACGGATTCTTAATACTACATTGATTTGCATAGCTCCCTAACACCTTCTACAGTATTTTTTTTAATTAGCCACCTGCTCTTGTCATACATAACATCTATTTATGATTCTGCAAATGAGCAATTCTAGGAAGTAATGGTAGCGTGAAAAGCAAATGGCTTAGTTTGACCTTTTCAGATCCCCAGCAGTCCGCATATAACAAATTATTATGAGATCTGAGAGCCTGCTGAAGCCCTGAAAAGGTAAAACAAAAACCACAAAAACCTAAGTTATTTTCTGTGAATGCATCTGTTCTATATACTTAAGCAAAATAGAGTCATTCAAACACATTATTTTTCTGGGTACTGGTTGTGCTGTTGTAGCAGACTCAGTATCCAGAAATGTTAAGCTATTTAAAGAGTTTGCATAAAATAGGTTTTGTTTATATCATTCAGAAATAATAATTTAAAAATCTAATTCAAACATATTACATTAATAAATCAAAAACTTTTGACATGCTTCTATACTAAAGTTCAGGAGATGTTTTCCTAGACACATTGGAAAACCTACTTCCTAAATTCTCTGTCAATGTGTCAAGCACTACATAATTCATTTACTGTAAAAACCACAGTCTAGCAATATTTTCGTAACTTAATGGCTCCCACTATATTTCAGAAGTTAAAGAAAAAAAAAATCTAAATTGCTTACATCAAAATTCTCATTTATCTTGAACATGAGTGTGTTCCATTTTTGTTTTGATGAAGGAAGGAGTTTTGGAGAGGTTTCCATAAACTTTTCCAAACCAAGAAACCTCTGAAGACTTAAACTGGAAAAAGAAAGGAAGGGGGGAAAAAAGAAAAGAAAAAAGAAAAAAAAAATAGTACATCCTGCATCCCTAGATGTTTTAAACAGAAAGAAACAAGTGAACTGAAGTAGGGACAGAGTCGCTGTGCCCCAAGTAGGGAATGAAGAGGTTTTCATCAAGAACATTTGAGCATCATCGTTCACAAGAGTAACTTTACCAAGAGTCAAGACCTAACCACAAGAACAAAAAATGTTTTTTCACTCCAGTGAAAGAAGAAGACACCATGCATCAGAGAAGCCTGGGATCTCAGCTAAAAAAACAGTAAAATAAAAATACTGAGAACAAGGTTGCCATTTCACAAAAAGTAACATGAATGATGTTGATATGCTGAACATGCAGAAGACACTCTATTCATGCAGACTGCAATGACTCCTTGTGTCATCTTTAAGTATGCTGAAGGACTAATGCAAAAAACTCTGTACTCTGCATGTTTATTGGTATCAGTTGAGGATGGCTTACTAATACGGGGCATTTTTGAAAAGTATGTAAACCTGGTTGAATTGCAAGACATGCAAAAAATATAAGTGTAAGCCTTTTATGACTAAGTGTTATGGGAGGTTTCTGTGTAATTTAAAGTACTGGAGATCTTGATATGTACCAGAGTATATCTGAGCCGATGTGTGTTGTGCAGTCAAAGATATTTCAAAACTGACAAATCTTCAGATGTCTTCTACAACTGTTCAATTTGAAGAAGGTATGTAGGGATGAAGTACCAGCTACTCTCAAGAGTGTTAAGGTTGGATTTATGAGCTTTTTTAATCATTTCAAGACTGTTGACTTCCTCCTTGTTCTGCAACGAATAACAACCTTTTTGTTTTTATTAGTTAATTCAGAAGAAAATTAACTTCACCAATATAGTGTGAAGACAGTTTACTGACTTTGGTCCAAAAGGAAAGGGAAAAAAAAAAAAGAAGATACACACACAAAAGGAAAATACGTAATGAGAAATTATTCAAGAAGTTCTGTGTAAAATAACTACCCATGCAAAGACTCACACCAGTATTCTTCACAGCTAATACATTTCATATGGAATAAAGATGCCAGAAGAAATTTATTTTTCCTTTGTGTTTGCACACATCAATTCCTATTAGAGTCCTGCCTGCTTATTTTTACTGTTTCTGAGATTATCCTTTCCACAGCTGCAGAAAGAGAAAAAAAAGGAATGACAAAAAGAGCTAAACTAAACAGAAATTGCATACATATTGGCATCTTTAGGATCACAGCTGAAAAACAAGTGGTGAAAAAAAATCCAGCCATGATGACTTGTGCTATGTTTCTTCTGCAGAGCCTGTCTTACTGGTACAAAATGAAGCAGTGTAGCTGCTAAGATTGACAACTAGCTCCGATAAATGTGAAAACTTCCCACAGCTTTCCCAAAGCCACTTTAGAGGTCAAATGCCACAGTAAGAGGCACCATATTGTGGCTTCTAGTCAGAGTAACTTCTGGCTTCCTTTTTCAGTAAGTTTAATAAAAAGGATATAGTTCCTGCAGTCTCTTGCTGAAGCAGAGAAAGGTTGTGGCTAGGACATCCCACACACAAATTTGCTTGTCTGGAAAGCAGGTCATTTACATAGAGATGTTTTATTGCTTAAACTCTCTGGGACCTGTTCTGAAATGACATAGAATAAGCTGCCCGCAAGAACAAATTATGAGGTTTTTATGGCCCAGATCTCTTCTAGTCTCACATTCCCGTGACTACAGCAAGTTTCTCTGGTGCAGGGCCTTCATTTCTACATGAGGGGCTGGCTGAAGTTAAGGCCTCTAGTAGGAGCACAGAGTCCGGCTGACATCGGCAATGGGCATTCGCTGGGGTGGTAAGAATGGGCCTCAAACGAACAACTTTTCAGGCCAGGCTTAGTATGGGAATAGTACTCAACATGGGAATAGTACTCAACATGGGAAGTGTTTTGCAATGACTGAGCTATTCTAATTTAAGACATGAGTATTTCATCCTTCTCATTTGGAAACCTTCAGCACAGCTCCAGTCAATTTTTTTTTTGTTCATTATTCAAATATTTTTTTAGACACATAGAACACAAAATCTCAATTTCATATTTAAATCCCCCAAGCTTTTGCATACTTAATGCTTTGCTCTCATAAGACATCTGCCCTCATTTGCAAGGATTTAAACAAGAAAGGGGGTGAAATAAATCTTGTCTAGCCTTGATTTAAAGCAGAAAGTAACATTTATGTCATTGGTGCCCTCTGTACCTATCATCCAGGGTAAGGAGCTGGAGGACAGAAATCCTTCTTGGAAGGAACTAAGAGCTTTTACCTACCAAGAAACACAGAAGCAAGAGGGAATCTTAGTTTGACTAAGATTACCTGAGAAACTCCCTTAGCATCCTGAGAAGAATACAGTATGAGAGTGCCAGTTGCCACAGAGCTGAACACCACATTTAAGGAAAACATCCACTGTGTCCCCTTTGGTATCTCCTGGTTGAGAGAAAAGTTTTTCACAGGGTTTCATTAAGTGTTGCCTGCCTCCCTTGGGTCACCTCCCGTACGGGACATTTATACCTGGATCAGCCTTCGGGGGAATGAAGCTTTTTCAGGCTGGTCTCTTTCTAAACCAGTTGCTTTTAAAGATTATCTTTCCATATTGCAGATCTTGAAAATTTATTGACCTTCTGGTGAACTGTTTTCCTCATGTTGGCGCATAAGATGGGAAAAGCTACATCCCATGTCTCTCACCAGTCAGTACCTTTCAGCAAAAAAGGCTGCAAAAGGTGTGTCTGGGGAAACTGAGCAGCAGCTGTACTGAGACAGTTCTCCCTCCACTGGCATGAAAACAAGGATGTTGAAAAATGTAAGATATATCCACTAGCATTAAAGATACTTTTTCATCTGTCCCATGACATTAAAATTGAATTACAATATAAAAAATCCAGATAATTCAAATAGTTGAGCAAATCCTAACCTGAAGAATTCATTCATCCAAAAAGATGAACACTGGAAAAAACGACAGTTGTTATAACCCTTCCCCCCTCAACTTTTCATTAAGAAAAGCTTTACCATAGCAACTACATGCAATTATATTTTCTAGACCTCCAGCACAGATTATTCTCATGCATACAGTCAGTCAGGCCCAATTTTATAATTGTTGAAAGACTAAAAAGAAAATTATGCAGCTGATCGAATAACCTTGCATGCAAATTAAATGTGGATATTACAGTAATTAGGGCAGGAGCAAAAGAATGAAGCAAAGGGTCTAAAAGGGTTATATTGTAACAGGGTAAACTTGCAGTTTTAGGTGAAGACAAACATATGCAATACCTAGCTTAAAAGAGTATTCAGAAGACAGGAGAATTAAATGATAGCGAAGATAACTGTCTTGTACATCATGACATACACCCAGAGCAGAACTGTGATTTCTTTGCACTCAGAACACAGAGGGGAAGGATACAGTTGACTGGCAAATTAACAGTGATACACTACATAGAAAAGGGGAATCATGGCTAGTGCCTTTGGACAAAACGGCCAAATTATTATTTTAGTATCCCTTCAATAAAAAGTCAGTTAGTGCTTTGCTGCACAGTTTGAATAGGAGAAGTGAACAACGGTTTAATGTTACATTTACGTAAGGGAGCCCAGAGCTTCAGAACTTAGAAGAGATACTGGCTACTTCAGCAAACAACAAAAATGTTATTTGTAAGGCCATTCAAGTAGGTGAATAGAAGCATGCAATACACCAACGTCTTTACATGAGAAAAGTTACCTGCTTTTTTAAGCAAGATTTTAGTAGTTTCATATCTTTTAAACCAACTGCAGCAGCAGAAGCCAGAATTCACTGTGGAAGGGTGTGAAGAAACTAAATCCCAATTTATCTGCTTGAGGCACGTTCCTAGGCTGAATTTCAGCACGTGATCTATTTGCCATAGTTAGTGAAGTGGGCTTGTAGTAAATGCCTGTGTGCCCAGCTACAGGCTATGGTAAATCTAAGGCAATTTGATTCAGCTTTAACCTAAGACCACAAAGAGACTAGGACACTTCAAATTGCCTGTAAGCACACACTGGCTGACAGTAGCCACGACTCAGATGTCTGACAGAGGCTATGGAGGCACAAATGCCAGGATCAACTCTTTGATTTGAAGCACTGAGGGACATGACGTATGGCGCATGTAGACAGGTATTTTGGGCTTCAGCGCTGTGTTACAGTGACAGCCACGACAGGTTTTTCTAGAGGCCCACATCAGCATTTCTGGGCTCCATCAGGCCATATATGTTACATCAGTGATTTTCTTTGTCTCTGTGATTTCTAGAGTATGTGACAGTAAATGGAAACCTCTGTCAACCACAGATCTGCCGGCCTGTCACAGAGGTGGGATGTTCTTTTTCATGCCAGAGGATGCTCCTTCCCCCAGTCCTCACCTCTCATGGGAAAAGGAGAGGGAACTCTGTTTATTCACTGTTTTGATGAGCAGATTAAACTCTGTGCTAAGCAAGAAGTTAACAGAAATATTGGATCTAAGAAAGACTAGAGCACATAACACACCCACAAGGTTTCTTCCTAAGCAAGGGTGCCTGGAAAGTAAACAATGAGTCGGGTTATTAAATAAGAAATAGAACTGTTGCTAGCAAAAATAATAATGATCCAGGAAATATGTATCAGTGGAAAATGCAAATCTCCAATCAGCAGCAAACAGACAGCACTCAGAAGAAGGGAACAGAGGCAGGAAAGGAACTACATTAATGACATACCACCCTAATAAGTCCGGGAGCAGGGAGCCTATACGCTGTGTCTGTGGTACAAATGAATGACATGGCATGTATTTGGCAAAAGGGTCTTTAGCTACTGGACACTTTTTTTTGACCTTTTAAGAATACACGTAGCTTGATTCTGGGCAGAAAATCATAGATGGGCCAAACTCTGTCCTGTGCTAGAACTTTGCCTACGTGAACCTCTGATTATAACCAACTCATTTCATACAGATTTTTCTTTAGCAAGAGGTCCCTGGGCAGTACACATAGTAAGAGTTTACTAAAAAGTACCTGACAACTATTTAATCAACTGTTTGCTGTTCCCCACTTCTTTCCTTACTTCATCCTCATGTATAAAGATCGGGCTCTAAAGAGTGAAGAAGTGAGTTGAGGGAAGGGGTGCAGGGAGGCAGGCAGAGCCCCCACAGCCTTTTTCTGTCTCAATTCCAATTCTGAGTGTATGAAATCGCACAAGGAAGAGCCAAGCTGCACCTACTTGTAGGTGCCCTGATACTTCATCTTCCCCAGGGAGAAAGGGATAAAGTCAGCTCTACTATCTGGAAGTCCAGTTGTCTGTTATGGGTTCTCTGCTGAGCCCTGTTGACCGCTCTCCACCAAGGTGGAGGGTGAGCACATGATGCCCTGCTACCCCAGTGCTCCTAGGTGGTGGATGAGGCAGCTCTCTCTCAGGGTGGGGAATGGGCACTTCCAGCCTGAAAAAAGCTCCTAATAACAGCATGCAGCTCTGTTAGGAAAGTACACTTCAACTTCATTTCTATCTCCACCTCAGTACTAACATTAGTCTAGAATCATCTAGAAAATAAAAAAAAATATATACTTTTGTTTGTTTTTGTAAGGTAACTGCATGAAGTTCAGTACTATGAGAAGAAGTGACCCGAGAGACTCTAAGCATTCAGAGACAGACAGAAAAGCAAGGACAGAAGTTGTGTTGACTGATCAATGCCGTGTGAGACTGCTGGAGGATGAGGAGCTGATGAAAGTCTCCAGACACAGCTTTCCTTTCCACATTGGCAGAATAACTCTAAAACAAAGCAGAAGAAAACTGAGAATAGACTCATCCTATCTATTAGGGAAAATTATATTTTTGTTGTATCTTCTTTCTGGATTTTGCATGTATGTGGTATTCATGTTCTAGGAGGCAATTTTTTTTTTTTTTTTGTAGTATACGTAACAGTTGTTACAGAAGATATTTGGCCATTTCAAAATAAGCTGTAGCGGTGTAATATTAAATTGGTGCTTATTATCACAATGGTTAATGAAACAGATGCCTCTATATAAACCCTTACCTGCATTAAGATCTGTAGATGTATATACCTGTAGATGGATCCAGTGGTGCTCTCGTCTCCCTCCCATCCCTGGACGGTTGTTGTTTCCATGACACTCACATCCCCTCCACTCCTAGGAATTGCTCAATGAGCCAGCCACATTAATGCATTAACCCTGACCCAGTAACTCATGTAAAACACTGCATGCTTTGGGGTGGGGGCTGGGGGGTGGGAGAGAAGACCTTTCCCCTTAACATCTGTTTTTACTATTTTAAACCACAAAATCGAGGCAAATCTTTCCACCTTCTTCTTCTCCATTTCTGATGTGAAATAGTCACCTGCAGTTCCCTTCTGCTAGTAGGATATCAGAAAGAGGAAAATTTGACTGCTGGAATGTACTGCAAGGTTGTTGGTCTCACCTGGCCTCTGCAAAAGCAGCAGTAAGATATGTAAATATTTTCCAAAGCCATGTTTGTTTTAAAGGGAAAAGAAACAAAATTGCTCAACTACATTCTCTTTGTTATTCAGCAGCAGCAGAGCAGAAAAGCTGGAATATACATTACATACCCAGTGTCAATTTACAAGAAAATTCTTTATCCCGAAATGCTCAGTTTTGAAAATGTCTAAATTTCTGGTTTGGAAAAAAAAAAGCCATACCAGGAAAGATGCAAGTACTTTTTAGTGCATTATACAACATAAATTGAGCTTAGGTCCAAACTTTTTTAACCAAACTTCTTTTGGTAACACAACTTGGAAAAAAATCTGCCTGCAAGAGGGCTCTTCAGTAGGAAGACTGAGCACCTTTGACGAAAATTTTAAAAACCATGTCCAAATGCTACAGCAAATTATATGAAGGACCAAAGTCTCTCCCTCTTAAACTTAAAGCACAGAGTTAAGCCCACTTGCTCTTCTTTACAATTACACTCTCTGTAGAAGTTACGAGAGAAAATACCAATCCATACAGGAAAAAGTTTCTCTTAACAGCATTTCACTGTATTTTATTGTGCCTACTTACCTACAAGTAATTGAAAGCTTATAGTTACAATCACAGAGCTTGTTGCCATAGAGATTGGGAAATTTAATATGGCTAGATTTATTATTATTATGATGCAGGTTTATGACACCACAGCTGAAACTTTCCACTTTGAATAGTTAGCTGTAATTAAAACAGTAGCAGATAATGCGTTGCATAGCCATATGCTTATTTTTCATCTTCTGCTTTGATTGCTAGATTTCTGTCCATTCCAAAGGGGGTTTACGTGTCATTCTGTCATCTACATACTTTGTAGACACACAAACAGCTATGCTCACATCATAACACATTAATGTCACGTCACAATTTGATGCAGTTCACAGAATCCTTAACGTTAACAAAAAGACAATTATCTCTTCCCCAAATTCACAAACTCAAAAATGTATGATTTTTAGATCTTTATTTTACCTGAAGAGAAAATAGCTTAGATTTGTTTGAAGTTACTCTATTGCATCTGGGATTTGTCTAACAGGTTAATGAGTCACAAAGGGCTTAATGCTCTAAAATCCATTTAAGTGTCTAATTCAGAATGTATGTCAGAGCCTCTGTGACAAGGATTTTATGAAGCTAATAGCAGTATTGTGCCTGCTAGTTTTTTTAGGTTATTACAAGTAAGATGGAGACATCACATAGCATATGCATTTGAAAGAGCCATCTTTGTTTTATTGAATACATTCCGCTTGGAGACAGAGTCTGTTCCCTGATCATAAAACAGTTTGTACCAGGATATTAAAGAGAAAACATGCTAAAAAATTGTGGACCTCTATATAGAGGCAGAGAACTGTGGAATTGTGGAAGAAACATCATCCAGGAGAGCGCAAGAATCTCTAAGATAAGGCACTCAGGTAGGAGGGAAAACCCACTTGAGGACATCTTGCATCCTATGAACTCAGCCCTTCACTCTGCGCAAGGGCTCAGCTCAAAAGAAGGTGCAGGGCTTGTCCCTGCTCAAACCAGCTTCCAGATCATTGAGCGGGGCTCTCCCGGGGGTTACAGGAGGTGCTTGAGCCACATCAGCCTGGACAGAACAAATACTCCAATGATGACTTGTGGTGCTAAGCAGAGCAACTCCTTCTCTAGTGATCACATTTCATAAGAAATTTTGCTCAAGAGCAATGTATTTTGGGGAGGCTCTAATCATACAAGTCTGTGTGAGAACTACTGAGAGGACTAATTGAATGAGATCTGTCTGGTCCTTGGGCATCTGGAACACAACTCTTGACCAGTTTTTGCAAGAAAGGGGGTTTGGGGAGAGCCAGGTCTGCACAGACCCAGGAGCAATTTGATGATGTAGCCAAACGAGGCAGACGTGCAGGTTCAGACACCTCTAGAGCTAGTTATCCACTCCTTGGTGGAGTATTCTTTAGTTACAATTTTGTCCCTACTCAAAAGTCACCAAAAATAAAAATGTAGGCTGTTCTACTGCTCTTTGGTTTCAAACTGAAAGAATTGTTTTTAAGAGCATGACATTGACATTAAAAGAAAAATTCCCAAAGTACAAATACAAAGAGTTTACAGGACTTAAGTAAGCTAGTGTGACTGAGTTCTGTGTTAACCTTTCCTGTTTAAGAGGAAAGGAGGAAGACATTTCATCCCGGAACTGTAAATAATGTTCTCAGAATTATCATCCATGTAGTCTTATGTTGAACTGAAGCCATCTCAAACTGAAATAAGGCTAAACTATTGTCAACATGCTTATATCAGGCCCAAGTCTTTTCCAGGTTGCTCATGTGACTATTCTGAGTTAGTAAAATCTTTCATTAGCAGAAGTATCCTGAAGTCAAGGTTGAGTTGTACAAAACACTGGTAATACTTCATAGACTAGATTTTTTTATACCCTACATTAGAGGTAAGGTATAAATGAGTAAGCTGTGCAAAATAAGAGTCATATCAAGAAAAAAGATTTACATGTATTAGGATATTTAAGAAGCCTGATAACACTTTAAATCAGATTCTCCAAGAAGGATTTAGTGATCAGATTGCGATTACAAGCTACATAAATGCCAACCCATAATCTAATTACAATTTTTTGTGATTAAACAGCTGAGCCATAAGATGCTTCTCAAATCTTCAGCAAGTGTGTTTCAATAGCAAGAAACTGTGACCGTATTTCTTCTTAATTTGGATACTTTGGCAAAATATGCTGGATGTTGATTTAAACTACAATATGGAAATGGTCACTAAGCTTATGTGACTCTGTGATGGAATTTATTGTTCCTGCCCTATTTTGTACAGCAACCAGCAGAAGTGGAAGGAAGTAGAAGGCTAAAGAAAAAGGTAAGGGATTTTACAGCCAGACAGAAGGTGCAGGCATTTGCAGCAGAAGGGAAAGAGTGAACTTGGCCTTCCAACCAAAATCACAATTACCTAAGTGTTTGTAGAAGCTGTTGGTGCCCAAACCAAGTGCAGAAGGCTGCCTTGTGTCTCTGTCTGGGTCTTGCAGGTCTCACTGTCAGTCTCGATTTTCTTTCCTCCTCACTGTCTTGCTCACACCTACTCATGTGCTTGTCAAAGCCATTTTCCTTACTTACAATTTTCACCATATTTTAATTCTTGAACCTCTCCAACAGCTCAGGCATCGAAATGCGAACATCTTATTACCAACTGCAAGTTCAATTCTTTATTCCATCTTTCCTTATTTTCTACTTATTCTATTTTGTATCATTTTCCCATTTGTCAGCTTTTTCACAAGTATTTCTACCTGTTTTTAGATGCTGTACACTAGACATGGAAAGTCTTTCTTGTCAATATCCACAAAGCTCTCCACTGTTAATACCGGTTTTAAAGACACCTACTGAGAAGACTGAAGTAATATTGAAGAGTAATTAGAAACAGCTTATTTTTTTATTTTAAAATGAATTACATAAACACTAGCTAACAAAGCTAGTGTTCCATGTAATACAGAGTATGTGATATTCTTACCACCTAACTTTAGAAATCCAGAGTTAGTCTCTGCTTTACAAGCCTAGAATCATGCAGTTATTGGTCATCATTATATTCCTTTACCCTTTGAAGGAGAAAAATACCCATGTGAAAACATAAAAGTTTAAGGAAGAGAAAAAGAAAAAGAATGAGAAGTGCATTGCTTATTCATCTTTAAGAACTGGGAAAAGCATGTTTTTAAAGTGAGTAGGATTTAGAATTTAATTGACTGAAAAAAATGAAGGCTATGTTTTGAATAGACTATTTAAAGAACCCAGTTACCCTTTTGGCCAGCATTTTTATTTAATAAACCTGAAAATGTTTAGATTTTAAAATGTGCAAATGATTTTTGCCAAAAATATAGATGATAACTGATACAGCAACTCTGATGATATGCGTTATTTCTCTAGTAATGATCTATTTCAGGGCATTACAGGCACGGTTATGTTAAGAAAAACCCTATTTACTAAAATGGAATGACAAAAATTTGAATGTTGGAATCAGAACCAATAGCAGTGTGGATCCTTTACACTGGGATAGAAGAGAAGTAATTTTTATTTTGTTTCTAAAGAGGAAACCAGCAAAATTGAAGCTGAGAACAAGAAAGATCTTATTTGACTTAAAAATATTCACAAATATGTATATTTCGGGTTTTAATTTATTCCTTCTACAATGGGTACAAAATATCTCTAGGACCCTGCTACAATGGAATGGACAGCATCATTTCAGGTACAGAGAAACTTGTCATCTCTGGTATGAAAACAACAAGCAGCTGATCTGTGTGAGAGGAATGCTTTCCAGAGCATTTTGGCTTTTGTCTTTTTTTAATGCTTTGACATCTTTCTCAGGACACCATTTTCTGAGTGTAGGGATGCTTGGAGCAGTTTCAGGTGATGTGACACCCACAGACTAACAAAACTGCACTGTACTGTCCATTTCCACAGAACATAGTGCTTTGCAAGGCTTAAATAATTAAAGTCAGGGTCCAGAACATAGGAAAGAAAACAAATGCTTGCAAGAAGGGAGGTTTATGGACCATGTGGTCATATGAATAGTAGGAAGCATTTATTGCTCTTTTATTTGAAAGGTGTAGGTAACAACTACCCAAACTGAGAGATCAGTTAAACATGCTACAGGATGTGATAACTGCAATGTCCGAGCATGACAAGACTAAGACCCATGGTCTGTCTTCTATACCCAGGCTATTTCAGAAGGTGATGTAAAATTGTCCTACTGGGATACCTGGCCAAATACATACTCTTGTGCCATGCCCCAGACTTTATTTAGTCATTTATCAGTAGCTATTTCCCTGTGTGATCTTTCCACAAAGAATTATTGCACAGATTAGCCCTACATTTGCATAACCACTGTAAGTACAGTGATTTTCATTTAACTGGCAGTTTTTTGCTAAATGCTAAAACAAGTAAAAAGGGAGGATCTGGTTTCCCTTTTTATATGACTAGGTATAACAATGACTATTCTGAACTTTTTTCCTCCAAATGAAAATATCTTTTATTGAGAAGAAAAAAAACCCATCCTTTCTCTGAAAAGCATTCATCTCTTTGCTCCCTAGTTTAAAGGAGCATGAAAAGCAGTAAAAAACATTAAATAAAGCTACATCTAAACATTCAAATTGTGCACATTTTTTTTATATTACCTATAACAGCCATTCTCCTTCTCAAACTGCAACACACCATTCTTTATTCTAATTATTGCTCGGCACTCAATTTACATCTCAACAATATTCTCCGATGAGAATTTCTCTCCCTTATAAGCTATAAATAGCTGCTAGTTCCTTTTTCAAGAGGAGAAGCAGAAGTTTTATTCCCACACATGTAGGACTGCCAGCCCATAAACTGCTCAGGTGGCAGAAATCAAACAATTGCCTTCCCTCAAAATGTCTCTGCCTGTTAAATGAAAGGCCAGCCACAGTTCATGAAAGCCCCTTAGTGTTACTGGCAGCTTTGTGAAGGCCAGTGGGAGGACACCTCTGATTAAAGTTCCCAGTTCCCAAAAGTTCTCCCTATTATTCAGATACAGGAGAGTCTCCTTGGGGTATGTCCTCATAACCAGGTAAGGAACTGAGCTTTAATAAAACAGTATTTGTTTTTTTCAGTTGTAAGCATTTGTCATGTCAAAGCATTGCTCAGAGCAGCAAGGAACCACATGACAGCAAAACACCTTCTCGGTAGGCTTGCCTCGATGTAGGAGCACTGAACCTTCCTGTCTCAAACTCTTCCTCGGCATCCTCCTTGGCCTCCACAGTCTTGACGTCTGCAAGACCTTCCCTTCCTTTAATCTTTACTATTACATTCATCACACAAGCCTGCTGTTTCCTCAGATCTTTTCAGCCTCTGCAGCCTTTTCCTCTCTCGAGCCCGGAGAATTTTTCAAGAGGGGACCACCAGAGGGCAAAGCCAGATCATGAACATCTGAGCTCGCTGTGACTCTGTCGTGCAGCCCAGAGCACAGTGGGGTTTCAGGCCAAGCCTGGCAGCTCCCTGAACGCTCACAGGTCACACGGTACCCGTCACAATTGTAACTATTTGCAAGCACCAGCCAAAAAACCCCTGTCTTCAGAAAAGCCTCAGCATCTCTGGGATCAGGAATCCAAGGCCTGGCAGTGTAATTAGACAACAGTCTCATTAACCTGATAACCTCTTTCAGTGCTTATAGGAATCTTAAACATTTTGCTGTAAGAAATTAAGGAGAACAACATGACAAAAATGAAAGGAATGATTTGCATGTTAGACACTTCAGCTCTTCATTTTGAACTCATTAAGAGGTACTGCATTGTAGAAACCTCATTTATTGAGAAAGGGAAAAGCTTTGCAACTTCATCTCTAGAACCATTTGCTCTAAATCTGAGTGACCCTCAAACCTGGATGCAGTCTCCAGTTCAGCAAAACACCTCCAACATGTTCATGTAGCACATCTGAAGTCATGGTAGAGTAACCAGCTGTCACAGGAGAACCCATCCTATTTAAAATTATAGCTATTTGAAGTTTATCAGAAAAACTTAGCAAACATGCATTTCTTCCATAGAAAGTATCTAGTCCCCAAAATATATTTCAAATCATTTATGCACATGATCTTTTAAGAGAAGGTCTCATTTAAGGCAAACCAAAATTCACCTGCATCTGCCTAAACTTCAGACAAAACACCTATCCCTGGCCCTCTGTAAAGGCTGCTTCCCTTCACTCTTTCAGATCAGTGTCTTCCAAAGTGTTTATGTTCTCCCCGATGAATCTGTGTGCTCTTCATACTGAAGATAACTAATGGTCATACAAAAGAAAATTCATGATCAGCCCTACCATTGTAACTCTAGAACTAATTCTGTGAGCACAGTTTTTCTCAAGCAGCAATTCCATCAGCAACCAGCCATTCACAACAAAAGTGAGGAGAGGCTGTTGCATGCCACGAAGACTTCACATCTGCTTCTCAAGGCAACAAACAACCCCGCACCACACACACATACCCATCACCACAGCTGGTTTTCACTTGGAATAAACTTCTGCTGACCCAGACACTAGCATATTACCTCTCCAGCCTAAGCAGTGAGTCAGCCTGTTCATAGAGCATTTATTTTCCAGTGAGATACGATTTGGTATGCACTGAAGGTTCATGCAGCACACCTCATCAGCGACAGCACTGACCTCTGGAGCACTCCAAAAGCAGGGAGGCAATCTTTCGGCCAGCAGAGCTCAGTGTCAGAAAGTAGAGCAGACTGATATCCAGATGGATGGAAGATGGCAGTGTTAACAATCACTGCAAGCAAGTGGGCTGCTGTGCCCACAGTCTAGAAAATGATCCATCTGGTACTGATTCAGGAAGGTACCCATCCATTTAAAATCTGTGAATGGAAAGTGTTGTGATGTCTAATTCACACATGCTTTTTGGCCTGACTGTACTGAAAACATACTCCTTGAGGTACCATGCTGGGTGCTCTACTGAAGCAGGCCCTCCACTCACAGATGTGAACTGGTGAGCCTGGGACAGGGATGGAGCTGGAGGACACCAACAGAAACAGACTCTAAGAGGCAAAAGCTCTTCATTCACTCAGTGGAAAGCTACTTCAGAGATGCATGATGCTGAAAACCCTGTTCTTCTTTGCTCTTTTGTGTTAGTCACAGGAAGGCTTTACCAGAGCCACCCTGGGAAACTTGGTCCTCCCTGGCCAACCTTGACACTCCAGCTTTTTGGAGATGTCATGCAACAACAGGAGTCTTTAAATCGTATTCTCAGCTAATATTGTTACAATACCATTAGAGGGCTTTTTCTAAGACACAGCCTTTAAACAACAATAATAGTTTTCAATGTGTTTTAGTGTGTATGCATGAAGATTGGGTTGCTATTCAGACTAATATTGTACTGTACTACAGATCTTCAAAAATATAGCAGTATAGGTAGCAACTACATCTACTTTTTTTGCAATAAAGAAACTTAATGGGAACATGCCATTGCATAGCTGAACATTTTCAATGTCTAGAAGCAAAACATACAAATGATTAATCCTTTAATCTTTATCTTTATTATAAATGAAATCTTCTAAATTACATTCCTAGTCATTTTAAAATGTACTGATGCCTTTCTAAAAGGAACCTCACCCTTCAGAAGAATTCCTGCTATTGGACAACATTGTTTTTCAGTTTTCTCCTCCTTTTTTAATATTATTTTGTTCTCATGTGGACTTATGTTTATTGTTTCAGTGATACTCTCCTGTTGATTATTACCCCTTCACCATTTGTGACATAACAATATTGCTGTGGAGAACAATATGACACTGAGATCAGCAGGAATAGGACCTTAAAATCACCAGATACCTTGGGTTTGTGCAATTCTTTGCATTAAAAGAGGAAAGTACAAAAATATACAAAAAGCATATCAGAAGATCTGCACAAGACAACTTTATGAAAAGCCGGCAACTTACAAAGGGTATTTGTATGTTTATAATTGCATGGAGGGAGTGGGATTAGAATAATAGTTCTCTTCTATCATTGTACTATAAAAAATAAGATCCTTAAAATAAATTTTATATATAATTTTAGGCTACTATAGAAGTATGTTTGGGATCCAGAGACGTACAAACCATTTCAATGTCCAGTCCTGAGTTCCCCCCAAGCCCTCCTCCCCATATACTTTTCAAAGAAACTTATGGCAGTATAGCTAGCAACATAAACAACACATTATTTTTAAGAATCCTTGAGAAGCAGTAACTAAGCTCGTATGCTTTTCACTTGCTGTGGAAATACTCCTGGATGTCTTCAGCTCCCTTGGTATGCTTTATAATGTGAGAGCCTCTACATCTCTGCCTCTGACACTGCACACAAGAAAGGCAGACCTGGTACTCCCTTCACTTGCATCTCAAAACATTTGTGCTCCAAAACCTGAGACAGAAGTGCAAAAGACCCAGAGAATCCATTCTACGTTTCATCTCTCCCTTCTCTCAATAATGAGAGTGTTATAATTTCCAGCCATCTATAGACAGGTCTTAATGGTGTCAATAAAACAACTAGAGTGTTTACAGCAAGCCACAAACCTAAAATGCAGGTCCTCGCTCTTCTATGCCAGAGGGCTGTGACAGCAGTTCCGTATAATGTACTTTTTTCCTCTTGTTCAGCCCCTGCTCTGTACAAAGACAGCTCCTTCTGCCCCACCCATAATGCCACTGTCAGGCAACAGCTCTCAGCACTTACCTCACTTAGCAGTGCCTCTAAAGCAAGAGTTCTGATAAAGTCATTGTATGGAAAGCACAGGAACTAAGACAAATCACATCACAGTATATCTTTTAAGAAGTAGTAAGATCACTTACCATAGTTGGAAACCTTGTCCAAATTAGCCTTCTGTGGGAAAATTCCTTTTATTTGTATAGTTTTAGTCATATATGAATATGTTCCATTCAAAATACATTTCACAGAGCAAGAAAATTTCTATTATTTTATCACCTAAATGCCATAAAAATAATTATTGCACATAAAACAAATTAGTCTCTTTAGACTATTGTCCTGTGAGGTCCAAAGCAATAACAAAGCAAAACCCCAGATGAAAACATTCACTCATATCCAAAAACAATATCCCTTGTTCAAAGTTCTCAACAGAGTTAAGCATCAGCCCTTGAAAGGTATTCGCATATTGCTTACAGAACAGGGTGCAGAAGCAAGCTGTCCTTTTGTCTAGTGGATACTTCCTATCTCGTCAACAAATGTTACTGAAAAAGTAGAAAATTCTACAAGTAACAAAGACCAAAAAGGCATGCGCTCTGTGTATACATTCTGTGTACATGAATGAAACGTTCAACAATCAGAACAGAGAAAACAAGACACTAATATTCTTTCATAGCTTAAAACCCATAACTTTTGTTTATTTTGTATTTATTATTTATTTATTATTACATTGAAGTGTGTGGTAGTTTTGAACTTCATCTTTTTGCTTCCATGGGCAGTGTCAATTTATTTAAGAGATTTGAAACCTTTCTGTATTCATTTTTTTGTTTGCCTTTCCTGGAACAGCAAATCTAGAAACAGCTTATTGCTATATGATACAACATCTCCAGTACCCTGATGCTGCATCAGCCAGGAAGATTGATATTTTCAGGTATTTGTGGCTTCACAGTCATTCTACACAGTGCACCTGATCTCAGAGGGAACTATTAAAATAAATTTCCTTTCCAGAGTTTCACAGCCATGACAGTCTCTAGAGACTTAGGAAAGAGCAATCCCAATATCTGAAATTAACTTTTTAAAAAAATCACCACCAACAAAACTCTTACTTCATTTCAATACAGTTAAATAGAATGGGAAACTCACCAAATTTGCCTGTTTATTCTTCATTTGGGCAGCCAACTCTCCACAGATGAACTGCTATGAATCCAGCTGCCTTTCCCTCATTCTGGGAGAAGTAGGAGATGCGACAGGTTCAAGTCTATCAGCAGAGTGCAACACTCATGCATTTCTACAGCAGGGAGGCGGAAAAAGCAGGGGTGGAGGGAGAAGAGTCAGCCCTCACAGCAATTTAAGAGTTCTTTCATGTTGTTATTGCCGCAGGTTCCCGTGACTGGCTTTAGCTGATCTCCTCTCCTCTGACATTGCTGCCTGTTGAGCTGGGGAGCGCAAAGGAAGACTAATCACTGTACACCTCAAGCTGTCTCCTGCAGTAAGCCCTGGTGTTTTGTCAACTGTGGAGACAATCGATACCTGGGGAGGGAAGAAGTTTTGCCACCTGTCACCTGAGATAAAATGATCAATTTCCTAATTCTAGTACTAATGCTGGATTCAAAGCCGAGTGATAATTATCCCAGCTGGTTCTTAAAGCAATCTATGAATGACACTGATCGTGATTATTAAAACTGGTGTGAAAGGCATTATGGTACATGAGTTCATTGGGTCTATTTATAGATTGATTTTCCTCTGTTTACAGAGTCATGTTGAATTCAGGAAGGGATAGGAGTTTTCCCTTGTCAGAAGAGCTTCCCCTTTTCCTAGTAGGTATCATTACTTGCTAGATGCATAAATTGGCAAACCTTTCACACTAATGGCAAACTACAATAAAACAGTTGGTGGTTACTTAACAATTCACTTTATTTATTTTTGGCTGAATAAATAAAGGCTGTAGTGAATCAGCTTTGCCAGTGTCACATGGGGACTGAGAAGATGCTGTTTTCTAACATCTTGAGGGTCACGGGCTACCAGACAAAGCACCCCTACAGCCTGAGTTCTGCTTTCAAGCATTGCTTCTTGCCCTCAAAAGCAACATGCTCATCAGATCATTTCACCTCTTTGTAAGCAGGCAAAGGAGCTTTAAGAAATTTCAAGTCACTGTTAGCAGCAGCAGAACAAAATCATATTGTATTACTAAAGCTTGCCTCAGTGTGACTTTGGACAAGTCTCAGAATATTGAACAACTTACTGGTGAAGTAAAAAATAATACCCTGAGCGGAAACAATAATAAGGATGAGAATTTTTTATCATAAATTATATGTGACTTAATTTAATTTTAGTTTATCAAATATGAAAAAGTTCGGTGACTCAGTAAGCCCAGGTCTGTCATTCTTTTCTCTGCCACTTTCTAAAATTTGACAAAGTTCCTTAAATGCCTCTGTTTTTATTTTAGCCTTAGAGCCTTCTAGATACTAGGGAGCAAGGTAGGTACCTCAGGTACAGGTTTCATTCTGTGACATTCAGCCAGAAGCATTCCTGCCTCAGCTTCCTTGGCAATGGCCTCTGTTAGGCAAACTATACCTCAGACTCTACATAAATACCCTTTAGCAAGACCTCTGTCTGTTCAGAACACACTGTCAAACACTGTTCTCATTTAAAATGGTTGCCAAGGGCTGGCGAGGAGGAAAACAGCTCCATCAGTTAGCAGGGTCATCTGTTACATGACAAAGCCAAAGTCAGTTCTTTAGATCTGGAGGATCTAAAACTTCTCTCCTGTCTCACAGTAGTCACCCTAACCGCTTCACTGCAATGCATGGGTCAAGATTCTCGTGGGACTGAGAGAAACCGAGGATGGTACTGCAGTGCAGCAGGGAGCTCAGGCGTCCTGGAGGGGATACAGGTTCTGATCCCCACGTGAAGGCTTGTTATACATGTTATAACATACATTTGTTGTCCAATGACTACTTAAAGACCAAAAATGTTAGGAAATCCCAGAAATGGGGAGCAGAATTCCCTCCTTGCAGGGAACAGCCTTGTTGCCTGCTCCCAGTGTAATGCTTGTTCTTGCACACTATCCCCTGTTCCCAGAGGATCTTGAACTTTTCCTGAGGGTATTCCCAGTGGGATGTAAGGCTCCTGGCTCCTCTTGCCTGTCCCTGAGTTCCCACAGGTGCCTACCACTGGTCTGCACTGCCCAGCAGGCAGCATTCATTCACACACACACGAATTTCCATGTGTGGATCTCCACAGCAAAGAAAGGAGCTGAACCAGTGCTCTCTTATTGAGGAAGTTCTAGACACTGTTACATACAATGAGACCCAAACACTACTTTCTGCATCTGTAAGTTAGTCTTATTTTTTTGCCTTGAAAAAACAGGATTCCAGGACCAGGTCCATTCAAGAATTTCTTCTGAAGCATGTGTGGACACCTCTTTTGCAGCCTTGAGTGTAACATTTGGAAGCTCTAATGAAAGTCCCTGTTCATATCGGTATTTTCTTAGTGAGTAGCTTTAGGCAGCACTGTTTTGGGGTAGTTTCCTGTTCAATGTGTAGAGGGCTTTGAAGTGAGGTCTGAGGTGCACCATACATAGTTTTCATGCTGAATTGTATTCCACGTATGAAAAAAAAAATATTCCAGGTACCAAATATCCAGACCCTTTCTGCATTTCAATGACATTTCTGTCTTTTCTTTTTTGTCAAATGTTTAAGAGAGTTGAATCCCTCATTTTTTTTGTCTATTTGCAGAGACTTTTACTTTTTTTTTACAGTAAAAAGTAAAAATTTCTAAATCACATTATTATTGAAAAAAAAAAAAGAAAGAAAGGAAAGAAAGACATTATCTTGGAGAGATACAAGGGTCTTTATCCTCTTCATCTCACTGATATTATTTGCTTCCAATGAAGGTTTTGACAGCTAAGATAACATGTGGATAAAACAGCAGGTATGAGTCAGACCTTTCTCCAGATTTCATCCTGGAGAGAAGAACAACTACAATGTAGTTTATGTTAAAACAAAAGATAGGAGGATTAATAAGAAAAACTAAATAATGAAGATTTTTCTTTAAAATGTAAAGCTACATTACAAGCTTAAAAACTTATGATATAAAAATGTAATTACCCCTACCACCTTAAATATGTCTCAAATCAATGAATGCTAAGAATTTAATTGTCCTGTCAAAATGCATGCACTTTACAACTGAAAGTCTTCTAAGTTGTGGCAATGGAAGAAAATTAGTTGTATTATTTATTATGTTCTTTTCTTTCAGTTATGCAGCAATGTCTGTGTTTCAAACATTTTGTGAACATTACTATTTAAGAAATAGTTTTCACTTGTATGTACGTATGTAGTGCAGTGAAAAGATTTTAAAACATTTTAGCATTTTTAAAAGGTTGTTTTTACACTTCAGTTTTTGGTGGGCTGACTTTTAAATTGTTTGGTTTGGAGTATAAAGTACAAAATAATAATGAGACTGGCCACTGAAATTTAATGTGAAAGAAAGTGATGTGGTAAACTCTGGAAACAAAGCATAGACTGCCATTAGCTGTTCTCTGGATTTAAGTTATAACAACATAATGCAATGAATAGTTACTTTTGTGTGAAATCAAAATTATTTTTGCTTTTAATGAGGGTGGCTCTTTTCTTGCAAGCAGCAGGGTAAACCCACAAAACTTCATAAACCTTGATAAAATCTTTCACTGCTGCTGTCTTAAGAGTGACATGCAGTGGCAGCATAACACAACAGAGGCAACATATGACAAGGAGATGGCATGTAACATATCTCCCTCCATATTTTTTTTCGATTACACTAAAATTCATGATCCTTCTCAAGCAGCCATAGATATGCACAGTATTTCTCTGTGAATTTTGCTACTATTCCCAAGCTGGCCGAGATGATCATTGACAGCTTGGGCGTATAGGAGGAGTAAGTTACAAGCTTCTTTACACTACTGTCTTTACAAACCTATGCTGTTCTTGTGTTGTGCAATATTGTTCTCTTAAAACTCTGCTTGGTATGTAAATATGCCAACATGCATTCAAGTCTGCAGCAACATTTTCTTTTGAGACCTTCACCAGCTAAAAAGCCTTGGAGGCACCACTTCAACAAGTGCAAAACCTTGAAATAATCTTATTAGATACTCAACTACAGTCAGAAGCATTCAATTTACAATAAGCACATTAAGAAAGCTTTTTTCCAAAATTATATATTAGACTTGGCTCTACAAATGCATGGTTTTGCTTAATCCTCATGTGCTCAAACAATCATTCATCGTAATCACATAACAAAATATATGTGAGATTAGGCTGAATAAGCTGACTTGGAATCAAAAAACCCCTGAATTCATAAACCTAAGTCTTCCTTGTCGTAGCTTGTACAATTATTGCCAATGAAAAGTAGCTTTGAAAAGATTTGCTAGAATTTTTTTTTGATTTTTGAACACTGAAAATTGAAGTGGAACAGCTCACCTGAAGTAAGAGTTTTCAAACTCTTAAAAGACACTAATTCTTTTTTATTGTTTATTTATATATTTATCTTGCTATTTGTTACCAGATACCAAATGACTTTATTGATACTCTAATTCTGAAGTTTTTTTTTCCCCAGAAGCAAAACCAGCAATAAAGTCAAATGGAAAAGATTAATACGTCGCCGAAAACCTTTTATATAGTATTGAATCCTTTTGCTGAAACAATAGATCTGAGAGACATCTGAGACCAGTTGCTACAGTAATATAGTTTGAGAGAGGCCCATGTTGATGTTGTGCATATGGGGTAGAAATGCAGAGAGGAAATGAGCCAGTTTGTTTTTTCAGGCACAGCAGGGCCAGCCTGCACAACTGTAACAAATGAGCAAAAAATGTTGCAGATTGGTAGCCAGTTGGAGGTGGGTGGAGGGGGAGGAGAGTGGAGAAGAAACAGGTCAGATCTGCACCACAAAGTCGGGGGAAGGTGTAAGTGACTGCTATATATATTCTAATTACCTTGTCAGCTAACAGGGAAGATACCAAGAGAAGGGAATTACAGAAATGCATTTCAGCTCTCTAATTGGACCAACGCCTCTTGCTTGCTCCTCTCACCTCCTCAAACCAGCTCTGGCAGCCACCTGACAACCTGGTTCAAAGCCTTCGCAGCCAAACTTCAGTAACTTCAAAGTTTTTTTGCTTGAGACTAGACGATGGCAAGCAGGCCAAGTTTTCTTTGTTAGTGTGAGTGGTTGTCTCCCTTCACTCCATTTCCCTCACTTAACTTTGAAAGTACTAATGCTTTCAAAGGTATTCATTGCCCTCACTGGCCAACAAATGGTGCCATTGTCATTTTTATGATTGTGAAAGAAAGCGAATAAAGTGTGCAGTGGCATTAAGGGTCTCTTACTGGACTGCTAAGAACTTCTGTTTGATGTAGTAAGTCCTTAAGTTTGTTTTGGTCAGAACACAAATTTGTCATCTTTAACTTCTCCCACTCGATGGCATTCACACAAGCTGTGACTACACAGACTCACATTTGAAAGGCTCCCACTGAGGTGAAGCTCAGGAAAACACAGCAGGTGGAAATTTAAAAAAAACTCATGTCCAAAATAATGATTTTTTTTTTTTAAGTTAGGCAAAGCTTAAGATATTAGTGTCAGTCTTATAAGCTGGGAAGTGATAATGAAGCAAGGAAGAAAGGTGCTTCCCTTGTACAAAGCTCTTGTTTGATTGTGTGACTGATTGCAAACAGAAAATTATTGGAAAGTGGAAGGGGCAAAGAAAGAAACTGAGACTCTGCACCTTGGCAAAGAAACCCCTTGTACGATTGGGGATCCTGGACTCTATAGGGAATTCTGACCTATGTCCAAGAGTGGTGATGAAACTCAGATAAACAAAATGTTTGTAGGGACATATGTGGTTTTGCCAAATATCTGAATGTGTTATGAGCTGCTAAGGCTCTTTACTGTTTATGTTTCAGTCTGGTTACAGTCTATGCATCTTCATGTACCCGAAGAACTAACCACAAAACAACAGCATTTGCAAGCTTTGGGCTTACAAAAGGAGTGCTAGATATAGGGAGTTCCTACGGGATCAGAACTGGCCCTAGAGACTTATCTCTTGGGGAATTCATTCCTCATTGGCTGTAGTTTATGCTATGATGGATTAAGGCAGAAGCAGTGAAACTAGCGCTGGTTTGTCTTTATACACTGTGCTGTGAACTTCAGAGGATCAGGAATGACTTTGCAAACAGTTAGATCTTCCCAGGTAGAGGTTGGAGGGTTATTAACCTTGTCAGCCTTTCCAATTTAACCTGCTCATGCCTGAGTCAGGAGGCACTGAAATCCCTCTGGTCCCAGCTGCAGGGACAGCCTAAAGCATTTTGAGCTGGGATAGGTCAACCATGGCCATGACAGGCACAGGGAAGGATGTGGTGCCAGAAGATCCTATGCTGACAGCTGGGGTGATGGCAGCAGGGGCTTCTGATTTAAATGAATGGACAAGGATCTGATTTTAGATTTAGCCATTTTGGTCTGTGAGGTGTATCAGAAGTAAACCCCTGGACTGTGAAAAAGGTGATGGTTGGTTATGCTGCTCTGGTTTCCAGCCATGGCAAGGAGATTGCTGCTTTGTTTTACTCAGCTAGTCAGCTCTGAGTACTCAACTGCCCAGGACCATTTCCCTCTCTCTCTTCTGTACCACACTTTTTAGCAACACTTGGCTGCCTAAGTGATGTTAGTCTGGGCTCTTCTGTCATGGGGCCACTTTTGTGCTCATCCATTAGAAAAGAGGCTGACAGGAAGACCAAGTATCTGTGACCTTGCTTTGTCAGTTCGGAGGCACCACTGTGAACTGCCATAAGAGGCAGCTCTGAAGAAGGCTGCAGTATCCAGAATGCAAAAGCAGAGAAGATCAAACAAGTAAAACAGCTTCATGGATTATCTTTTATAAAACTTATAAAGCAATTGCTTCTTCTTACCCCTAGTTTGACTCACTTGTTCCAGTTCCATCATTATTTAGCAAATGTGTCTTGAATGAGTTTCCTGCTACAACCTGCACAGCTAGACAAGTCACTGAGAAAATGGAAATCAAGCGTGCAAATCAGTGTTCAAGGCTAAAGCTGTGACGTATAAGCAGCATTAGCTGCTCTCGCTACTCTCATCTCTGAGTGCAACATCATTTTAGCAATACAAATAATTGTAAATGAGAATTATTTTAAGCCAGTTTTACTGTCTGTTACTTAGTTCAATGCTACTGAGCTCAATCTGTTTTCATCAGATAATGTCAATAAGTTAATGAACACAAAGAATATGAAGAGTTAATTGCCAGCTCTTCCCAGAGTCAGTTTCATAAGGGTTACCAAGTGAAAATTATGGATAGTCACTTCTTTGGCAAAGAAGTATTCAAGAGAGGATCAGATACAGACTGCACTTATTCAGGCTATGGAGGAGCAGATCCAGAGCTAGATCCAGGCTACCCTTAGTGAAGATGCTGTGTAAAGGAGTCTAACTGTGTTTGGTGTCTCACAGACACTAGGCTGATTATAAAACTTATTTTTGTTTCTGCACATTCAAGCAACTTCAGAATGATTTAAACAAAAGATAACATTCTAGAGGAAGTTGTGAGCTTGATACATAGAAGATAAACAAAACACGAGTGGATTTATCTAAACAAATTTTTTTGATTGTTTAAGGTTTGTCCAGTACCGTGGAATCATGGAATCACAGAACAGCCCAGGTTGGAAGGAACCTTGAAATATCATCTGGTCCAACATTTTGTGGGAAAGGGAGCCTAGATGAGATTATCTAGCACCCTGTCCAATTGCATTTTGAAAACCTCTAGCGATGGGGACTCCACCACATCGCTGGGGAGGTTGTTCCAGTAATTGAATGTTCTCACGGTGAAAAATTTCTTTCTTATGTTGAGATGAAACCTCTCCCAGTGCAACTTGTACCCATTGCCCTTTTTGCCTTCTCCATGTGGCTCCTTGTGAGGAGAGAGCCTCCATCCTCTTTGTATCCACCCTTTAAGTACTGGAATACTGTGATGTGGTCTTCCTGAGCCTTCTCGTCTCCAGGGAGAAGAGACCTAACTCCTTCAGTCTTTCCTCAAAGGGCAGGTTCTCCAGCCCTTTGATTATCTTCATACCTCTCCTTTGACCCTCTCCAGTCTGTCTGCATCTTTCTTGTACTGTGGGGCCCAGAACTGCACACAGTACTACAGGTGCAGTCTGACAAGCGCTGAGTAGAGTGGAATGATCACATCTCAATCTCTGCCAGTAATGTCCCTGCAGATGCTGCCCAGGATTTGATTTGCCTTGGTTGCTGCATCAGTGCACTGCTAACTCCTGTCAGCCAACTCCTAGACACAAAAAGGGCGAGATTTTAAGCCAATACTGACTGTAGAACAACCCATATATCCTGATGGCACTGGTTAGATACAAAATATATAATCACACTTCCACTCACATAATGTGTGCACATTAGTAGTCAGTTATAATACAGGAGAAGATAGTTTAGCATTCCAAATCCCACCAGTAAGTAGTTCATCTAATTTCATATTTTGATTCTCCAGGGAAAAAAAAGAGTCATCAGAAAAGGACCAATGAAATTCACTTGTCCTTGAAAGGAAGTTCTTTCTAGCAGACAGACATTTTTTTTTACCCTCAAGTGAATAAAAATGTATACTACTAAGTATTATATGCAGGCAGAAAATTCTCTTCCTGTCTGTTGTGAACTTTCATGCCTTTCAAAAGAATCTATCCCAAATTCAGAGAAGACTTTGGTTTCTGATTGTTAATGGAATGGCTAAACAATTGCCCTGAATGTTTTGTCCAGATTTCAGCTCATTTCATATAATTAGTTGATGTTTTCAAGATGAAAAATTCTCTCAGTTCTTGCCAGTGGGATTGTGCTGGTTTCAGGACTCTTTTTCTAAAGATTCTTTCAACACCAAGGAATTTTTTTAAGCCAACTTATTCAGAAATATTTTAACCTTGACCACTGATATTTCCCCATAAACTGTTGATAAACTTTAATACATCTCCAAATCACAGCCTGAAGAATACAAACTGTGAATTTTATTTGTAAGCATTCCAAGGATATAAAGGTATGAAATAAACACTGAAAATCAGATCAAGAAAACCTTTGAATGTTTGACAGCATTATTGATTCACTAGGACAATGTAGGAGGTCTGGATTGTTGTCACATTTTTGAGGGGTATCAGTACTGCTAACCAATCTGATTTGTCTATCTGTAGATAAGGAAGTAGGCAGTGCAAGGAGATCTGTTATAACATTAAAATTATTTTGTTGACAGCTGTTTCTGTCCTACTCTGCCTCTTTTAAATTATTTTATTGGTTTAATTATTTGGCTTAGCTAAAAAAAAAAAAATCTTCCCTCAGGTTTCTCTGCTTGCCTGAAAGAACATAACAACTTAACCAGTTGCCTGCTCCTCTTCCTTCTTTATTTACACAAAATAAAAACAATTTTATGATGTTGGAAGGATACATGTCCCCTGTGACTCCCATCTTCACTTGTTTGCCAGGTTTCCTTTTGTTCGACTTAGTCAGCGAGTTGTCTTTGAATATGGACTGGAGATCATCTGATGGTAGTGAAGCTTAATTTTGTATCATACCTCTTGTTTCTAAAGCACTTTGCAGTCTGTCTGTCTCATTTCATGTGCCCACACACAAACACAGAGCATCAGCCATCTCTAGTGGGAGGGTGACAGCCACACAAGCCAACTGGTAGCCAGCCAATGCACTGCACAGCAGTGGGAAAAGGGAATATTGGCCAAGGATGCCACATCAAACCCTCCTCTCCAGAGTGTGCCATGGCATTTTCAATATCCACAAGGAGCAGATGTCTTTAATTTCTGATTATTAAAGAAGAGGAGCATGCCAAGAACATGGGTTAGCAGAAGGAGGGGCGATGCCAGCTCGTCAATGGTCTGGACTAGCAGTCTTCCAAAAAAGAGACAAGGCAAATAATTGGAGCATAAAAGCCTTCACTATTGTCCTTGATGAACAAGCTAAGAGGACCAAAGATATGAGGAAGTCAGCACCATAATGTGCAGTGGGAGACAGGCAGCTATGCAGCCTATCTGAGGGTGCTCAAGCAGCACGCTCCATAAGCCCCAGAATTCAAAAGCTACCTCAAAAAACTAACTTTGACACAGCTACAGAAAGGACAGATATATGCAACCACCGCTAATGTGCCTCAGGATTGGATTTCATGCTTCTGCACAACCGACATTAAGCAGCTGGCCTATACTGTACAATAGCATGCTGTGAGTGTTCCCAGCAGAAGGTCCAATCCTCCATGGTAACGCTCTTCAGGGAGCTCTGGAAATGCTTTAATTATTAAAATGAATAATTCCTACCAACACATTTAATTGGAAAATATTACATGTTTAAATGTGCACTAGTGGAAGGGCTCTGAAAACCTAACAATATAATAGAGTATGCTGTTTGAAGTGAATTCTAGCAATATTTTTTCAGCCAATAACACCATGCATTATTTATCCTATCTCTTTTTAATCCTATCTGATAGTTCATATGAAGAAGGAATCACTGGAACCTCAGAGATAAAACGCAAATCTGTGAATCACCCCCTGCGAGCTTAACCTGCCACCGCTACCTCATCTGCCTTCCTTGCTTCCTGCCCCCTAGTTTCCAAGGAAATAGCTCAATGAGTTTATTGCTGCAGTATAAACTAACCCCCCTGCTTCTTCCTCAGCACTGGGAGGACTGTGCAGACTGATGAATTACAGGAACACTTGTTACCCAGATTTGTTACCCCAGCCTGACAGAGACTGGGCACATCCAAAGGCAAGAGAAGGCCAATGTGAGTGCAGACTAGTGGGAGTCACAGGAGGAAAGGGCAGAAAATAAGGCTTCAGGGCATAAATGTCACCCAGCCAGAGGACACAAGGATAGGTGTAAACAGGGACAACCAAAGGGGTCAGAAAACATATCCGTGAAGAAGCAGAGGTGCTTAACACGTGTTAAAGACATGAAGCAGTGGCACAGAAGGATCCTACCTGAAGCTGCTGACCCCTTTTTAGATTAAGTGGCAAATATACAGTTTCACAGCTGGAGGTGTCTAACTTATGAAATTGCATACTGTCTTGGGGAATGGGCATTCAGAGAAGGATTTGTGCCTTCAGATTGAGTTCTGCCAAACCCAAAGCCCACAGTGAGCATTTTCAAAGGGAAGGACTCACTGGATGCATTACAGCCTTGTAAAGTGATTGTACTGGCAGGCTTTGTCTGATCTGATGTAAAAAGATTATGCTAATATCAGTCTTTGTATTTTTTCGCATATTTTTTTCCTCCCCAGAGGGAAAATGTGTTACCTTCTGGATATATGCATGGTGGAAAAATCAAGAAAAATCTGAAAGTTACGCTCTCCCTCAAAGTCTAGTAGGAACATAAAGAGATGCAGGAAAGGAGCATTCAAGACAGTTTTTGTAAGAAACAAGGTCAACAGAAGAGGAAAAGTCAGAGTATATTTTGAAAAAAAATATTTTTGCATTGAAAATGACATCTATTATTTTAACTGATGCTGAGCAGGACCTGTAGGTAACAGTGTAAACCCATTTTGTTCTGGCTGGTTTCTGGAATAAGCAACCACAATCCTTTTTGAGCATTTTCTCCTCATCTCAAACCAGACCCGTAGTTTGCCACGTTTTTCTGCTTATGGTGACACTAAAACAAAATTGTGGAGATTTTCTTATTTACCGCAAATATGACACTTGTCAGCTCTGCCTCTTTTCTGTCTTCTTTTTTCCCCCCCTTTCTGTGCATATTCATTAGCTGCAGGAATGCCTTGAGAGTAACAAGTTTTCCCATGTAGCTACTAAAGATTTCACACTCCTGGATTCTAAAAAGAGAGGTTTTGTAGCTATCTTCTCTGCCCAAAAGATCAAACACAGCATAGCATAGCAAGCTTGGGAGGGGAGCCAGCAACCCTTGATGTACCAGACATGTTGGGCTTGTTTGGGATTACAGTATTCATCGGTATCCCACTATCGGCAATAATTACTGAACAGTCCCACTGCGGTGCACAGATGAAATGCAAGCATACCCAGAGCTCTGGGATTAGCACAAGCCCACCTGTTGCCTCATATTTGATTCTGCTGTAATACTTGTGTCTTGTCTGCAGTTTGGCTATTCTTATTAACTTTTGATTATGTAATTTTGTATTATGTATTTTTGTATTATGTATTTTCTTTGATTATGTATTTTCTGCCTAACTTCTTTGTTTAACATTTAATGTGCTGTGCTTCCTCCAGTAAACTGCTTGCACTTTGGAATCTCTTGTGACCATTTCTGCTGATTCAGACATCAAAATTCAGCTCCCTGTAAGGAGTCTCTGATATTTACACAAAGCTGTATTTAATACTTCCAACCCATAGATGTGTTTTGCAGCTCTGAGTAATATATAAATTATAATCAATCACATCAACTCTCAACACATTTGAAAACAAAACCAAAACAAAACAAAAACTAAGGCAAGGATCTTTTCCAGCTAAGAAATATAAATGACAGGGGGAAAAATGGCTCCTATATGAAAAGAGCAAAGTGTCTGCAGACACTTCAGTGTTTGCAGGCTGCTGGACTATAGTAGAGCAGGAGCTGGAAACACAGTTATAAGTCACAAGCAGAATTTCTGCAAGACCCTTACACTTGCTGGAAGACACCATGTGGGTAAAGAGAGGCAAATGAAAGCTGTTGTACCCTGTTTGTTGACATCACAGTTTCCTGACCACATGGTGAACTGTCTTGACGATTCTGGAAAGCCAGTTTTTCCTTCAGGCCTCCAGAGATACAAAAGAGAAGGGCTTTTGGCTTTGCCTGTTACTCTTGGGAAGCTTTAATACATAAATTTCACTTACTCCACTGTACAGCCAGGTCCTGAAATTCATCAGATGTAGCGCGTGACTGAAAGTCATACGCTGCAGCCCAGTTATGTTTGAATTAGGTCAAAACTACTTTCTTTAGCAAGCCTAAAATTCAGCAGTACTTTCCACTATTCTAGGAACACTCATAAATGTTAAAAAAGACACAAGAAACATAAGATTAACCTAATGCAGGTAAAAGTCATTTGATGCTGTATAAAATATGATTGCACATAGAAATATGTTTTTATGAGCTAAATGTTACAGGGATAGTTGGAAATTTCAACTACTATTGAAAGTAATGAAGAAAAGTTTTAATGTTATGGGTTAAGCAGAATAAATACCTTTCATTTAAGATAGTTTTAAGATGTGATGTAGGCTCTTCTATGGAGCCAGAATGCTGAAACACTAACAGTTTCTATCCAGAAACATCTACTTTCATATCAAATCTGTTTCTAACAGACAGACCTAGCTAAAACTTTGCAACTGGCAAGTAGCTCATATCTATAATGAAAAACAAAAAGCAAAACCCCTGTCACAGGAGAGCACAACTTTCAAACTACCCATCAGCAAAGCAGAAATTAATTTAGATGTGATGAACATCCTCCTCATTTCTTTTTATCTTTGCTGTTCTAAAAGCAGATAAGTCTTGAAAGAAAGGCCTGGCCAGGCTCTGAGCCAAAAGATACTATCTTTTGACATCTAAAGCTCGATGAAAAAGGTAACTATAAACTAATCAAGTTGAAATCCATTTTATTTCCAAAGTTTAAAATATTATGTTATTTTCAGCTGCCTGCTCAAGGTAACTACACAGAGAAAAATGGAGCTGAATGTTCAGATGAGGTAGTGTAGTTGCACACTGAAGACATGGCAAAAACAGAGTCTTCCCTAGTTTAAAAGACAGGGAAGTGCCAGCTGGACAGGCTTTTATGGGGAAAAGGCTGAGCAGAGAGCTGAGACCTAGAATTGCAACCAAGTTTTGGAGAGGTTCAAAATTAACCAGGAGATATCCTCACGTTTAGTCTTGAATGAATACAAGCAACAATTTTGTTGTTTACAGTAACACAATTTTATAAAAGATATAACGCACCAGTCTTCCTGGGGGTTGCAAAGGTGTTGATGATGTTGACAGAAAAGTGAAAAGGATTTTTGAGGGTATTTTACACTTAGATTGCATCCCAGCTTGACAGTTTAATTTCTCAAGTTCAAAGAAAATCATATCAATATTCATATATGCCTTTCCCCATCCCTGTATCTTTGGTTTGAGGCTGTCAAGCCACTTCAGCATGCCATCTCACAATCTCTGCCTAGCATTCACTCTTCACCAGGAGGAGGAGGGAGATAGCTCTCTGTCTTACTCTGAACATTTTGAGATGACACGGAGAAAATGCATAACAGATGTACTCAAAGATCAAGGCTTTATTATGGTTTTAAAAACCAGCATTACATTCTTGACATTTGTTTTACCTGCCCTGCTGGCTGACAGCTGGGGAATGCTGATAATTTTGGATCATCTTTAAGCTTTGCCAATTTTCTTAGCTATCTAAACCACAAAACCTTAGCATTTGTTCTAACATGCAGGATCTCCCTGTCAAAAAAATACAGAAGTATGGCAAAGAGAAATGCATTTTTGAATCTTTTTTCTGATGTCCATGGGAGAAACTGATGATAGATCAATTAAATGCAGAGTGCTCTTTCCGCACATGGCCTTAAACTGCCTTTCCCTCAACACGTGCTTGCACCTGTGGTAGTTTCAGTGAAAACTCCAGGCTGCCACCCTGTTCCTTCTTTTCTTTGTTACTGAAAATATTCCAGCTGAGATTTACTTTAAAGGTGTGTCCTTTTTCATAAAAAAGTTGCAGCAATCTTAGGCAAACAGAAGAACAGCAGGCAGGAGGAATTCTTTAGCTAGCCAATGTTCCATATTTTATTTTCCAACAGAGAATCTTAACAATCACCCATCGTGATGGAAAGCCACATGATGATAATATAAATTCACTGATGCAAGCCAAAGAGCTACAAACCTTTCTAAATCAACATAAACATATCTCCAAATTTGTGTGTAGACCAGCAGACATGCGTTCCCTGTTTTCCTAGGAGCCTTGCCCAAAGCTGGTTGCGCTCAGAGCCACGGGTGAGTGTGAAAGATCAGAGAAGAGCTGGGGTTCACTGCTGCAAGGCACCAACCACCCTCCACAGCCAGAGTGCCTGGCTTCTTTCTTAGCTAACATCAGCTGAACCGTTTCTCTAATGATATATTCGTACTGCCATATGGGAAGGGAATGCCATCCATGCGTGTAGTGTGACCTACAGAGCTTTTGGTAGACATTTCAGAAACCGCTAGTCCTGTTCTCAGAACATTATTCTGGTCTATGAATTTCTGTTATTGCAGAAGAACTTGTCTGGGGACTCAGAACACTGTGAGTTCCATGCTGTATTTCTCTCATGTTTATACCCTCTAGTAGTGAAAATCTGAGAATAAACTAGCACGATGAGAGAGCAACTGTCATGACCACGTTACGCATATAAATATTTACACCATTTCTTTTACATTTGTGGGTTCTTCTGATTAAATGATCAAAGAGGAGCGAGGTCTAATTACAGTTTGGAAATGGTTCAGCCTTCTCCAGAGTCTAGTCACAGGCTAGAGGATGCTCCTGGCACTGTAGCTAATGTAGAATAAAACTACAAAAGAGAGAACTAGATGATGCTGGTTAAAATACAGGTGTTTTGCATCAAAAATCAGCTGACAGAAGAGGACAAACAGTTGGATCCGCAATAAGGATCCCCCACAGAATATTCTGTGTAAAAATACTGTAAATCTGAAAATGTTTTAATGCCTAGAGAAATATATCAAACATTTCTCTTAGGATGTTTCTATTTTATACTCAATTTTTTTCAAACTTTTCTTTTTTTTCAAATTTTTTTTTCCACAACAATCGTAGATCCTTTCTCCTGCCATCCATAAAATCACGTAAGATGGCTAATGTAACATCAAAGCAGATCTAAAAAATCAAAATAAGAAAACTCGCTAAGCACACCAGGTGGAAAGGCCAGACTAGGAAGCCAGACCAAACCTCTGGAGCCATACAGAAAGCAACCTGTCATTAGAGGGTGTGAGAAAAGTGATGAGAGGGAGGCAGTGCAGTATGAAGAGATGCAGGCTGCGCCATAGAGCCTCCCATCCCCTCCAGAGGAGACAAGCAGTAGCTGTGGAGGGCCTGGGGCCATGGCCCCAGGCAGGTGCAGGAGCAGAGACCAGCTCAGAGGGGACAAGACAGACTGGGATGAGAGGTTAGGGGGACCACTGGGGGCTGCTGCCATAGACAGGGGAAGCACTGCAGGCGATGGACCAAATGGAGTAATGGGAGAACAAGGACTCAGGCAGGGACAGAGAGATGAGCAGCTAGGAAAGCCCCCCATGAAGATGCCGAGTAGGCAAGACCACCTGGTTCAGACCTAAAATGAGCTAACTCATACCTTGAGACAAAGGGAAAGCACCATGGTTAACATTAAAGATTAAATTAAATTAAAAATAAATGAAATGAAAACATGAAACAAAACAAAAAATAAAATGAAATAAAATAAAATAAACCCCAGAGGAACCTAGAAGAACATTCTATTTAAAGTCCTCGTAGCCTAGAGAGAATTTACCAGGTAGCAAAACACTGGGGACATTGTTTCTTAAAGAAATATAAATGAAACTACATGCCTTCCTATTGAAAGACTACCTCTAGAGGAAGAGAACTTTCACTCTTCAGGTAACCAAAGCTTTCCTGAAAGAGAGCAAACACCTTTTTGCTCTCACATTGGCTCTAAATAGGTCTATGTCCCCGAGAGTTTATGTTCTCCCTCCCCCAAAACCATACACTAGTCTCCACAAGCTTTGCCTCACTCACTTACCTAGACTACCATGGCTGCACCGTTTCCACTATTTGCTTTCTTATAGTTGATATCTTTAGGAAACCAAAACTTTTTTGTACATAAGATGCAGCTGTGATTATCAATGTATTACAGTAAAATTAAAACAAGACAGTGGATGCTAATTGTGAAATAGTGCATGCAGCTTTCCAGATGATGATAAAATTCTTTCAAAAGGAGAGAAAAATAAGACAAAACAAATAAAGGAAGTTTATCCATAGAGGAATTGGACTCTAATATAACTCTGATTTCATGTTTATAGTTCAACCTTATACCACATACTCAAGGCTTGGGTCACATAAGAGTTAATGGTACCTACAAACCTCATTTGATGACTTTCATTCAGTGAAATGTTCTAAAAGTCATGTGCAAGGTAGCGATTCTTGCTATTTAAAACCATTAGAAAAAATAATTTGCAAAATTTTGACTTATACTTCCATCCTTGAATACATGCTCCTACTGTTTTTACTGAGATAAGGTTTTAAGTCTAGTTTAAGATTAGGTCAAACGGAGACTGTCATGCATATGCTACACTGCTGTCTTCACACAAGATCCCAAATTATATTATGAGATTCTAAAATGGGTATAAGACTGAGCCAGAAGACTGTGTTGAGCTGTATAGTTTAAATATTCTGCAATATAAACATGTTCAGATTATCTAGTATGATAGTTCAATATTTCAGCACAAAGTGCCAAGTTTTCAAAAGGTTTCCACAGCTGCACCTGCAATATTTTTAAGCATATGTTTGTACTTGAGGGAATAAGACTGAATAGTCAGACATATGTGTGTGTGTGTGCGTGTTTGTGTGTATCTTTTCATTTATATAAGACCAGGTTGTTATACTCCAAACAGGAAAACTTAAAATGAGCCTTCCAAAATTCAAACCAGAATTACTCCTTTTGTTAGTGAATAGCAAAGGGTTTCACTAATACAAATAAAAGCCCTGCATATTTTGCATCCTAGGAAATATCTAACTGGTATTGAGATTAATTGCTCCAGTACAGGTGAAGCACACACTGGGCAGCATTAACAGGAGCACAGGCATCAGGCTGTGGGAAGGGAGCCTGGGGCTCCCCAGCACCAGAGAGGTGTCCATAAATGATCTGTAGAGGTCACTGATGTAGTTACAGGACAGGAGCACCTGGCATACAAGGAGGGGCTGAGGGAGGAGCATTGGTTCAGCCTGGTAAAGAAAGAGAAGAGGAAATGGAGGGCTGATATAATTACAAGACAGAAGTTGGGAGGCTGGAGGGGTCCCAGGAGATCTCTAGTCCAACCCTCTGTTCAGTCAGGGCTGGTTTGAGCAGCTTTTTCAGGGCTTGTCCCACCTGTGATAGCTTCAAGGGTGGAGATACCATGAATTGTCCAAGTAACTTGACCCCAGACCACCGTTACGAAAAGAAGATTTCTGCTAATATCTAATGGGAATTTCTCCAACTGGGCCATTAGGTGGTTGTAGGCATCACTAAGATGTTTCCTTACCCTTCTCTTCTTAAAGCCAAGAAGACTTCAATGGGCCTTAATAGCATATACAAGGACTGGAGTTCCCTCTTACCCTAAACCTGTCTGTCTTTCTAACATGTCTACATAACTGTGGAGCAAGCAAAAAAGCCCTAAAGTCAGGCATGAACTTCTACTGTGAAAACAGTGAAACTTTTATATCAGTCGGCAAACGTGGTATGTGGTGCATCACAACTACACGTGCAATTTTTTTCAGTGGGCCCACGTAAGCATGACTTTTATCAATCAAAACATTTCACTTTTGCACAGGTCGTCACAAACTTGAGTCATGAAAGAACCGTATCTCCACCAGTATTTTTGCATTTGACATCAAATATTTTTCTTACGAGAGTCTGGTGTTCACCATTACAGAACGTCTTGAAGTTCATTAGTTTGTGGCTTTTTAAGGCTCATTTATGAATGTGTGATAGGCCAACTCACAGGAAAACAAATATGCCAAAACAGGCTTCAGACTGGAGCAAAAGGCTTACAGGGAGCACAGTTTTCTTTCTTGAATGTAGTCAGTGAGGAGAGACAAGAGGAGAATATGATCAGAGAAAAATATATTGGAATCTTTAGTGGAAGGCATAATGGAAAATTTCTTTTTCAGTCAGGCTGTTAATGAAAGGTTGTATAATCTCTTTGCTCCTTCATCACTGAAGCACTCTAAGAGGTAGACAGGAATGTGAAGGGGTGGATAAAATAGCTGTACCTGTGGTCCCTGGTAGGACAGGGAGCAGAAGCATTACTACAAAACAAACCTGTTAAATCTAGCCTTTGGTGGCAGCAGCCCAGCATGTCATTTAATTAGATAACGAGTTTGAATGTGACAGCTTTCTGATGGATGCGGCTTATTTTGCTTCAAAAACCTTTATTTCTTTTCCGCTAAGCATGCTGTACAAATATAGCTTATATATAAATTCTTACAAAGTTTAAGTAAGGCCTCTCACAAAAATGCTCTCCACAACAATTCACAGCAGTGAGAGAAAGTTGCTGTACAAAATGTGTTGAGACAGATTCCCATGCACAAAGTCGTGTCGACAGGGTCTGTAGCTGGTGATATTTACCAACTCTAATGGTCAAAGTCACTCACACAGAAAAATTAGGCAAAAAAGGAGGGGGCTGGGGAGAGGGAGAGAGAAGAAAGTGCTGGGGTGTCCTCAGAGGAACATCCTCCCAGGTGTAGGTGTCCTCTCTCATGCAGCAGTTGATGTACCTCAAAACACTTTCCCATATTAACACTACAGGTTTTCATCAGGACCTGCTTGAAGTCCCTGCTGGGTGTTTGTGCTTATGGTGCCGTTACTGCTGGCAGGAGCATGCTCTGGTGTGGGCAGGGGCTGCATGCCTGGACTGCTGTTGAGCTTTGTGCAGGCGCGTTACTGGGTCTCCAAATAAAAGTCAGAGCTGCAGCTGCAGGGTAGGGAAAGGGGAGGATGAATCTCATGCCATCGGCAACTGCTTCCCAAGAGAACCTGCCATAACAATAGCACAGGGGTGGGCATGTGCAAGGCCATGACACCACCAGCATATCAACAGCAGTGTGGGAACAGTATGGGAAAAATACTGAACTAGAGGCTCTGGGAAACACTGTCCCTGCAGCCTGGGTGAAAGGATACAGAGCTGTGAGCAGAAAGCAGCTGTGGGTTTGCAGATAAGAGCTCCCAAGATGCTGAGCCGCAAAGCTGCACCAGTGTCAGAAGGAAAAGAGGATGGTTATGGGGTCGCTGCCATTAAAACCCACAGGGCTGTCTGCCTCTGGCATCCATGGAAATCAGTGAGGAACAAAGGGTACTCAGCCTATAAACAGCTTCTGTCTTGAGCCTCATCATTTCCCTTTTCTTATTCAAATATCAAAGCAGTGGCTTCTGCAGCTGATTAGGTTAGATTAGGTCATTAGCAAAATGTTAGCACACCCCGGCTACTGATACCTTTGCAATACTTATCTATTGCAAATACCTGCACAATCTGCAGTTCAACACTTTTGTCTGTAGGTCAGCTTTTAAGCATCGAACGCACTCTTCTGTAGAAGTCTATTTTGTGTCTAGGTCACTTTTGCAAAACAAGGAGAAAGGAACAACAACAAAAATAAAAGATACATACTACAGAGACAAGAATCAAAACAAAGGAGGAAAAAAGGAGAAATTATTTGTTCTGTAAGTTCCCCAGAACTCAATTGTGATAAGAAAAATTCAATTACTTGTGCAGTCCAACATAAACAGGGGAAGTTGAATAGTGACATGTATGGTTAACTTGAATAGCTTGAAGCTAGTTCATGAAAAAAGAAGTCTTGCTTCAAAACATTTTTTCCCCAAAGTCTTCATTTGAGATTTATTTACCTGATCCAGAGCTATGTGACAGAAAAGTTTATTTTCAGGTAAGGAAGTTTCCTCATCAATATGATATGTGGTAAATGCGTATTGATCTAAACAGAGAAAAGCCTTCTGCAGCAACAAGGGGATAAAATCACAGTTTGGATACAGAGGCTTTCATGTAATTATCTCCCATGTAAGGGAGATAATTTCATTAATCTGATGATGCTTCAACTTGAGCAAATGAGGGCTCAAAAGAGGAGTGGTAATGCATGCTGCATGTGAGCACTGAGAGCCAAAGTTACCACCAGGATACCAGAACTATTTGTATCTTTAAAGATCTATCTATTTGCATCCATTTTTACTCTGTCCTGTGGACAGTATCTCTGTATCTGAACAGTACCTCTTGCCTGCAGAAAATAACATGTTTAAAAATATTTGTATTGTAATAACTACTTGTTTAACCGTTCTCTCCTGGTAAAAGTAACCATCAAAACTCTTGCCACAACATAGTACCAGCATCTGTGAAGCAAGAACATCTAATTGAGAAATAGAGATGTTACAAAGCAGCACATTCCAAAATGGATGCCTTTTCCATAGAAAGGCTTTTTCAAAATACCATCACTGAATCAGATCCTGGTAGTACTAAACAGGGTCACTGGAACAGGCTCCCCAGGGAAGTGGTCACAGCACTAAGCCTGTTAGAGTTCAAGAAACATCTAGATGACACTCTTAGTCATATGGTTTAGTTTTAGGTAGTCCTGCAAGGAGCAGTGATTTGGACTCAATGATCTTTATGGGGCCCTTCCAATTTGAGATATTCTATGATTCTGTGTGAATATGCCTGGAGATCTTCGTGCCATCAGCATTGCTGGGTAATAAAGCTAGGTCTTGAGGTAAATATGATCTGCTGCTCTTGGCTCTAAACTGTGTTGGAGAGCATTTATAATACAGTGTTGCCTGCTGGTTTAAACATGTGCTTAGATTGTAAACTAGTGGGTGTGAAGGACATACTTTTGTAAGCAGCCGCTGTTGGGCTGACTCAAGATTTTACTCTCCTCACTATGCCACTCTTTTCTTGTCAAAGTTTCCAAGCCTCAGCACAGAGAAGACTCTTCTCTTTAACTAGTGTCCATATTCAACAACTTTTCATAAAGACTTGACTGCCTTGTACCCCGCTTAGACTAAAAGAAGCAAACCTCTGCTTGGAGAACTAAGTCATATTCAATCACAACATCCAGGGCCTGCAAACATTTGCTAGCATCTCAGCATTCAGAAAACAGGTATGCAATTTTCAGCTAGCTCCCTTTATATTACACAATGAAATGTATCTGTTGTCATCCAGAGAGTTTCTAATAGCTAGTGTCAGTGTGTGTACACAGCAGCAGATGTTACAAAAATCTGTTGTGAAAAATACTGCTGAGTGGGCTAACCAAAAATCTGCAGAACTGTATTAAAGACTGGGTGAAGGAGAAGCAGGAGACCAGAAAGAAATCAGCAAGAATTGGTGGATTTGTGCACAAATTATAATGAGAAACCACAGCCAATGTTAAGTGTGAGAGGGAGTCACTTTCACAGCATCAGATCTAAATTAGGTGAAAGTGATTACAAAATAAATAATCACAATTTAATAACACCCTTGTACCACTTTTAAATCAAAGCCTAGCCATGATCACAGAGTCTGCAATATTTGTAAAGGGAAGAACATTAAGCTCTGAAGGAGCCATTTAAACCATTTGCAAGGAAAGAATCAAATAGGATTGATGGTTAAATGAATTAGCATATTCAGAGTCATCAGCATAATTAGTCTAATGGATATGGACACTGGGAGAGAAGCTGCCTCTGCAGGAGGAGCATGTAAAGAAATGAAGATGAGAGGCAGAGGAAAGGAGCTGATGGGGAACAAATGGTGGACCGGATCATCTTTCTTTCCTGACATCCCCACTATAGTCTCCTTGCCCTCTCTTCTGCCCTGTGGGAGCTCGCCGCTCCTTTGTCTGCCAATAGTCACAGCAGAAGTGTGCCACAGGCATGTGGTTGAGGGGAGGTCTCACAGGTATCTGCTGGGACATGGGATGCTCCTGGGCACCCTGCTCTGGCCCTGGGACAGCCAGCTCCACCACCAGCCCAGTTGCCCATGGCCCCTGTGAGCAATGCAGCGCTTCCCCCAGCTGCTGCTTGTGGCCCCCAGACCACTCCTGCAGCCGCTGGGGCCACCCAACCTCACGCACATGTTTCCCATGTCTCCAGCACCTGCTCTGCACCACAGCTGCTCATCTTCACTGTTGTCCCCCTCTCAGACCACCTCTTCCTCTCAGACACAACTCTGTGAAATGCCATTACACCCAATGCATTTTTTTCTGCAGTCTGCTGAAGCCTGACAGGGCACGGCTGTGCTTTCATGGGTGCAGCTTGCAATTTAAACCACAAGAAATACAAGGTGATGATCTTCCATGGCCAAAATGCTATTTACACTGACAGACTGGAGTTCTAACTCGTTTCTGTTGCAATGGATTTGCTACAAATTATTAGAACTCAACTGAAAAAATATGGGGGTTTTGAGAAATTCATAGTTATAAATGACAACTTGGCTACATAAATTCCATCTTCACATGGAGGGAAGGGTTTATGCCAGTCATGTCATGGTCTGTTCTCCTCATTGTGGTCATCACCTGTTCCTTTTCAAGCCAGTACAGGTGCACATTGTGTCTCTTTTCCTCCTTCTCCTTACCATAATGTTAAATCATTTAAAAATTTTCTTAAAAAATTGAACATCTAACCTTGTTTTCCATGCCTCCCATTTTATACAGGCCTGGAGGTGGCAAGTAAAAGGCAGCGTAGTAGGCAGGATTTCTTTGTATATTTCACAAGACAAAAAACAATTGAAAGAGTAAGTGGCAGCTATATTGTAACTGTTTGGTGTACAGAGGCAAGACTGCTTTCTTTGGAACCAGCACTACCTACAGACTCACAAGACACAATAGAGAGGCTTTTGAACATGATGGGAATTGCATGATTTAGAATCATGAACCAATGCTGGGATCAGTATGGTTTTGAAGTTGCTTGATTTTGCCATCCTGGCCAGAGCGGCCACAGAGGTTATTGCCAGGGGGCAGCGGGGGACTGTACCAGACAAATGGAGCCATCCAGTGAAACCTTCTGAAAGCAGCAAGGGTGGTAACATGTCAAATGAAAAACAGAAGTAAAAAACAAGACATTGTTCTCACATTGTCACAGAGCATCCCTGTTAGCTTCAGCTGTCATGTTTACCCCAAAATCAAAGACATAAAAAAGGTCAGAGAAATTGAACTGCTGCAACTCTTCCTGTGGGTGCAATGGGTGGAATAGGAACAATAATTAGCTAGAGGTCACTGTTTTGTGGCATATGGCTTTTACGTGCAGGGAGATCTGTTATTCAATGTGTTGTGAAGAAATAGTTGTCTCATTAGAGGGATCTTGCTGACAGCTTCTAGTAGGACAGCCTGTCAACAAGGTGGTGGACAATTTTGCCACAAAATTTTGCCTACAAACAATGCATAACTATTGTGCTTGTCAGGTATGTTGCATGCCCATGTGGCTAGAAATAACTCTCAGGACATTCGGTGCCAGTATGGCGGGACTGTGCCATGTTGCCCACAGGAAAGTCCCGTTTCCGTATTACCTGTTTCCAGCATTGGCATTAGATGCCTGTAAATCACAAGGAGCCTCACATTCTCAGAGGTCTTTTGGTACAAGCAGTGTATAAATGGATCACAACCAACACCAGCTGGTCAACTATATGGAGCAAGTCACAGGTCACAGAAAACAATAGATGTCTAGCATCACAGCACCCTTTAGTACCCAGGATTATAATCCTGCAGTCTAAAGCACAAGTGACGGGTGCTGATATTTCTGCTTTGCAAAAACAGCATGTTTAATCCCAGAGAGGGAGGGAAAGAAGAGGATCAGTCTTAGAAAACAAATTGGTTTTCCTCAGACATATACTGCCAATAAAACCAAATGGAGATACCTTAAATAAGCTTTCCTAGCTGGGGAGCGCAAAGCTACCGTCGTACCTCCTGCTAAGTTATGTATGATCTGTGAAGAATACAAATACCACCTTTGAATAAAATAGCAGCTGAAAGTTTTGGATATAATCCACTCAATGCAGAAAATTTAAAGGATGGGGTTACTATTATTAGCCTCTTTTCTTTATCCTGACCTCGTCTTTCATTGTTAATAGCTACAAATATAGACATATACACCTGAAAGTATGACTGATTTATCTTTTAGGGAATATTATTGGCTATCTAAACTGCTTCACATGAAAGATCTCTTTCTATTACTACCCTTTTACTGGCATTTTCTGTGTAGCAAGTAAATAAATTGAATTAGTAAAAGTGCAACTGGCAGCAACACCTTTGCTTCCTATTCACACAGGAGCTGTTCAGCTCACACCATTTGACAAAGTGGGTACAGCCTCACAGCCAGCTCTGCAGCCCCAGAGATGCAGTGGTTGGTATACCTTTGGTTAGCGCAAGGGCTCACTGCTGGCTTGCAGTGGGCAATGCTAATGGCCTCACTGCACCACAGGGCACCATCTTGCGCTACCTCTGCTGCTTGTAACTGTGCCTCCCGTTGTAGTTGTGAGACGCTCATCATGAAATGCTCCACAGCAGAGCAAGCTGGCATAACGCCTGACATCCCAGCCTGGTGGGGAGACAGGTGGCAGAGACCCTACTACTCCTTCTTTTTTCTTCACATCTTCCTCATTTCAGCAAATTCCTAGTGCCTACCTACTCACTCAGTGGTCGAGACTCAAAACAAGCCTCAGAAGCCAATGTGCTGGTGTCAAAACGCAAGAGCTGAGCCCAAAAGGAAGCCGGGGCTGGCTGAAGCTCACAGCACGGGCTTGGCTCCCAGAGGAAAGCAGGGATGCCAATCTTGCGGTCTGTCCTGGCCTCCCCCAGGTTTAATTGAAGTGGAGGTGCATTTGGTGCTTTTGCCCTTTGTAGGCGGTAATGCATAGAACAGCAGGTTGTGCTGCAGTGACTTGTCCACATCAGTGAGGTCTGGGAGTTTTGAAGGGGTTTTTTTGTCATCCTCTGATATAGCAGTTGCTATAATGTCTTTGTTAAAATGCCTACACCAGGGGTTGTACTGTGGGAAACTATGTTACTCTAGAGGAAAGAAGTCCAAGCCTTTATTTAGCTAATTTTCCCCTACAGAAAAGTAAAGAGGGTTTTTTTTTAAATATATTACTTCCAGGAAGTGTTTTTTCTCACTTTCTTCCAGTCTTTTAGCCACAATGATGAGGCAGTTATTGAAATGGACAATAAGTAAATCCTGCATTCATAACCCTGTGATTTAAGGACTGATACTGAGGAAAAATGGTATAATTTTTTTTCCATGCTCAAGAGGCCCAATTAACAGATTGAGTTCTAAGTAAGGTCACAGTGCCCTCTGCTGAAATATAAAGCCCTACATGAGAAAATAAACGACATTAAAAAAACCCAAACTGGCATAGGAATAACATAATTCCTATTGAACATATAAATGATAAAAATAGTTTTAAAATGCTATTTGGGACCTTAGGCTTTGCCTTCACAGTAATGAAGTTGGGAACCATTTTGATTTCAGCTTTGTTGTTCTGCTATGTAAACTGTGCAGCATGGCTCATGACAAAAACCTCAGAAAGCATTGCTGATGTTACTGATGCAGACATAAATGCTAGTGGAAATGTCTTTCCCTTACATAGATAGAGGAAAGAAATGGTAAACTGGTGGCAGTCTTTCAAAATCGGCAGTAGAAAGTCCGAAAACTTGATTTTTATCAATGTTCTCTAGATTATACTGAATTAGTGTTTAACCTCACCTCTCCATTGGAGGAGAAAGGGTTAATAATGTCATTTTGCTGACTGCCTTTTTTCTTAATGGGTGTGGCAAACCACGATGACTAAGAAGAGGAGAGAGAACATCTAATGGATGTTTAAGGCTAAGCTAATGTCGACTAATCAGCTTTAGACATTTGACATCTGGAGAAAAACTGATCTGGGAGAAAAAAGTGGAACAGGAAAGGAAAAAACGACTTAGATGACAAAGGTGGAAATGGCCCCTTCTGATATGCTGTGCCAGGAAATGCATGGGGCCTGAAACCCTGCACAGTATTTAAAGATACTTAGTCACTGGGTTAGGAAAAAACCACTCTGTAGGGTCTGCTACAGCATTTTTTGAGCAGGCTGCTATTGCAATTACCAGCTGGCACCAAATATCCCAATGCAGTTGCCGTCCTCTGTCTCCATCTGTATCTTTCAATCTGATACTGAAAGACTGAAGCTATCTTTATTGCCCATGCAGATCTGCTCTTCAGAGTCTACAGGCTAATAGCCATTACTTTGATGGAAGCATAGCTTTGAAAGAAAAAAATGTAGCTAGCAAAGAAAACCAGACTCCTACCTCCCAACTGAGTTAAATTTCTCCTAGTTTCCAATACATTTTTGCCATGTTTTATTCAAGAGGCAACAGCTTCTGAGGTTTTGTTGTTGTGTTTTTAATTACAACGTAAAATGGCAAGAGAGCTATGGCAGAGCTATCTGAGAACATCTTTGCTGGTTGATTAAACCACGATCCTCAGTCATGCTGAGAGACAGCCTCAGATTTTACTCAACAGCCTACTCACAGGTTTTTGTTTGAAGATGGACATCTGTTGGAGATTTTCAGTGGAGAACATCTGGAATTTAATGCTCAAGATGGAGTGGGAGCTAAGAGGCAAGAAAAATCTTTTCTTCAGTAATTCGTGTTGTCTCTTTTAATCCTTCTTTCATTTCCCCAGTGTCCCCATCCAAGATACTCTTTCATCTGTGCTCACAACAACCCACGCTTTACATTTCTTAATGTGAAGCTCAGCAGATAGCTCCAACTAAGGTCACTCAGAGGTTACTCTAATTCCCTCCATTGAGATTTCAATTTAGAGGCTCACATTAACCCCTTAATTAAAGTGACCCCCTTTTCATTATAGAAGCTTCACCTTAATCATTTAATGTGACAGCAAGCCTTTCTTTGTTGCTTTGCCTGGCAGGGAGATCTTGTTAAGAGGATGCAGTATCTGCTGGACAGGTGCCAAGTAGTAAAGCAATATGAGATCCCTGCCATTTGGCACTGTCTCTTCTGGGTCCAAGCATGCTGGAGCTGCAAACACCCCAGTAAGTGACTGCTCCTCCTAGACGGGCTCCTATTAGCTGACCATTACAGGCTGTAGCTGAGACACACTAAAAACACTTTTTGCAAATAAGCACAAGCCTCCCAGGGTCTGACATACCCTGTAGTAGTTAATGCTCCTAAAAGGCTCAAGAAAAGCTGTACTTCAAGAAGCCTCACTCCAAAACATTTCACTTCAGAAATATTTGGCTATGGATTCTCCTTTATTTCTGGGCTGCTGAGCCACACCATTTCCCTCACTGGCTGCTGGCTCTGGCCAGGCAGGTGTGACACCTCTGCTTCTCTTGTGGGAGCTTGTGTATGCTTCCTCTGAGTGTGAGATCACAATATGGCCAGGAGGGCTTTTTCTGCATCTGTTGGCAGTGCTTATAAAATCAGCAGTGGTAGGTTTGGGTTTTGCACATCATAGCGCTTCTTGCTGCATGAGCATTAGCTAACTGGAGGTACAAAAATGTAACTTCCTTCAGTTGAAGCACTCTATAGCCTCATGCTAATCTTTTCTTGAACAATTTCCTTCATAAGAGAACTTCCCTTTTTCTGGTAGTATCTCAGGGAAATTTATTTTGATAGCAAATATATTCAGCTGCCTGCATTTGTTTTGCCATAGCTGGTACCTTTTGATCTAAGTATCTGTTAGGATGAGAGCATGCATTACTCTCTATCTGCACCAGAGGTGACAACTGTGTTGAAAGCTGGAGTAATTGCTTCTCTGCAGCTCTGCAATAAATTATGCTTTGGCATGATAGAGGAAGGAAACCAGTAGCCGCTGTACTTGTTTTGTTTGCTCTGCCACTGCCTTGGCCTAATACACTCTGTTCCCTGGACTCGTTTACGGAAGAGCTGTTTCCTGCATGGGAACCTGTTCCTGTTTGTGACATACTTTATCTGAAAAAGCAAAATCATACCAGCATTTACAGACATTTCTTTCCTAAACTTGTCCTCTTCCATGATGAATCAGCTCTCTTTCTGGGTATTTTGTGATCCCTCCACATTTTCTCTGCGACAGTCTCTACATGCCCAATGAAGGAAGTTTTCTGGATGAGCTTTGGCTATTTGGCTGGAAATTAAATTATTTATATATATAATTACTGCCTTGCATTTCAAAACCAGTCCTGAAGATCTGGGTACCCCATTCCTAATGCATTATGTATGTACCTCTGGACTGCATTTTCTTGGTACTAGTATAATTGGCTTCCCATCTTCCAGAAAAAAGATGTACAATTGTATCCATGCAACTTATCTGTCTCAAGTGAAAAATAAGCCATACTACTGCAATTGTATCAATGCTAGGAAAGATGCAGACAAACCTGCAAAAGACTCAGTGAACACACACAAAACCCACACTCCTTCCTACCCACTGTTACATTGGGAAAGAGTTTTGCTGGTTTTTTTTGTCTCAAAGATCTCACTGGTGACTCCTCTGCATGTAGTTGGGTTCATTAATTGTGTAAGAAGGAGATTTACAGAAGAACTTGGTTTGCAAGAAGTAGAAGTTAAAGCAACAGTTAACAGACTGGGGAAAAAAAAAAAAAGCAGAATTAAACACTCTCTTTAGGTACAAATTGCCAAATTACTTCCGCAACAATTCTCATGAACAAAAAACCACACTTATATTCAGACACTTGTTCCTATGACCTTAAGCTCATGTAGCTGGTTATTCACAGGTTAAGTATTTATGGGATGATAACTTTAAAAAATTACAAAGATGTCAAGGGTAATGACTGTCTTTAGAGATCAAGGATTTGCCTGCACCTATATTGTCGTGTTTCTGCCTAATGAGAAATGTCATCTCACTTTGTACTTTCACATTGCAGGTATATTCTAGCAAATGGCATGTCTCTGTTCAACTTTATTACTTTTGCATAACATTTCTAAGAATTCTTAATGTTTGCAATCAAGACACATAGTGTTTGAGTCTTTTAAGTGCTTGATCAGAATTTGGTTAACTGTAGATGTGGGTTCACATATTGGTGTTAGTGTATGTATACCCCCTGTGAGAGGGAAAACATGATTTTGACTCAAAGTTACAACACACTGTGCTCCTAACAGAGCATTTGCTTCCCTATTAAGCTCTGTGTTGAGACTTTGTGTCCTGGGGCCCTCCAGCAAAAACCTCCCTTAACAACTTCAGTATAGATTCCTGGAAATTTGCAATGTCATTTACCCTTTCATAGATCCTGAACACCGGGCTTTCACAGGCAAAGAGGGGAACTGTGCACTGAAAAATATTTTTGTAATTTTAGGGTCTACTTTGGGAAATACATTAATACAGTTATTTACACACTCACGGATTAAACACGTATAAATTTAGAAACTGCAGTTCACTTAAGACCCTGGTTTACTACTTGTATAATCAGTAACTGCTAGGCATATGCTTACTAGTGAACTTAATTTATTAGCTTCGTTTTAGAAACTGGCTTGTATGTCACTATTAACAATGATGTCATGGAGTTTGTGTAGGACTGCCTGGGGCAGGGGGGGCCAGGGGAGGGAAGAGTGCACAATGACTTAAGTATGAAAGTAATGAAATGGAAGTATCATGAGAAAAAAACCCAGCCAATTATTCCTATAAAGAGTGTATATCAACATTTCTAAGCTTCATATTGGTACTCATTCTAATTCTATACTCTAACTCTATAAAGTGTTCAATCTGGTTCATTCAACATGATAGCTATGGAAGAATTCAAACCCATCCTGACTCCCGAATTACAAAGGGCCTGTTGAATGCAAAGCAACACTGCACACAAAAATAGGCAGTAGAGATCAACATTTTTACACAAGTTCTGTACCATTAATTTCTGCAGTTTGACATGGGCAGTGTCCCCACACCTGATGCTTATTTGCAAAAGATTATTTCCATGCATCTATCTGATCTTGAACACGTTGCTACAATGGGAGTCACGGGGACAAGAGAATTTAACGGAAGAAGTGTATTTTGGGTAATGGCTCTGTTAAGAGAGGCAGATTACATTTTGAAACTCAAGTCAGGCTGAGTAGACTAAAAGGGTGGGAAAACAGGAGAGGTCCAACCCACTCCCCAAGATGCTTTGGAAATTCAGTTAATGGAGAAGAAGGATGGACAATTACTCAGAAAAATCCACAGGCAGAAAACATGGGGAATATCAGAAACGGAAAATTCTATGGGAACAAGATACTTAACCAGAGCAGCATCCCAACCCTTATAGAATGAGAGGGAAGTGGTGAGGAGAACCCTGTCCCTATAAAGCAAAAGGAGAAAGGTGTGTATGGCTTATAGGGAAAAGAGACTGCAAACAAATTTTTCTTGAACCTTCATTTGTTTTCTTCCTTGTCCAACTATTAAAGCCTGATATGAGCTCCTATTTTACATTTGTCTGCTAACTAGCAGAGGGAACTCAATGGCAATTGTGCATGCTTCTGTGATTCATGTGAGTATACATACTCATATCTTCTAATACTTTGCATTTCACTGTTGTGAAGGACAGAAAAATCTGGTATCAATATAGGAACATTAAAAAGAAAAATGTAACTCAGAACATGCTGCCATATGGAAATTTATATTACACTATTAAGAAAACTATTAAAAAGAAGAAACACGCAATATATACTACTGAGTGATGCTCATCATAGAATCATTTCTCAGAAATAGAAATGAGACCACAGATAACCGTGATGTTGTCTGTTATTACTGAGAACATGCGCCAGTCATTTGCACTAGAGATGGAAAAAAAACTATTAGATCATAGTTCACATGCTGCAGATGGAGTAAACCATCTTCTGCTGAAGAACCTCACAGATATTAAAAAGATGACACGTCATCATCTGAGATCCATCCCTAAAAGCTACCAATTACACAAAACACACCCTGAACTGATCCTAGTGTTTCTGTTGAAAATGTCACTGGAAACGCTGCACAGGACAGAGGTAGCTGTATTTCTGTTTATAGGACTTCTAGTACAGCGTTATTACTTACAAACTTGCACGCATACACAAATAATCCTGAAATATCACTTTGGTTTTATGTTCTGTTTAGAATAAATTATATATAAAGACAGGCCATTGCATGTTCTAAGAACATTTCCTCGGAAAAATATTATAAATCAGGATATTCAGCCGTCACCCCGTTCAACTTGGACAAAGATGAAGCAAAGAATTTGCCTCCCAGGCATGACAATTAAGTCTGCTTTGTACTTTTAAATAAAATAGTAATCAGAAAAGTGAAAAAGTTGCCCTTTAAGGACTGATTACTTTGAAATTTCTCTGTGGTCTGACTAAGCCAATTTCTCACTAGTATACCAAATGTGACAACCACAAATCTTTCAAAAAAAGCGAAAGTCTCTGAATTTTTTCAGTATGGGTTAAGGGATGGACACAAGAGCAGGCACAAGATAACATATCAGAAATAGCTACGCTGATCTCAGGAGATCCCCAGATTGTTCTCTCCCAAAATTGTTCCTATTGTATCCAAAAACTATTTTTCAGAGTTTCATCACATAAAAAGGAGAAGTGGCCTTGTATGACTTGCCAGTACCATCATTCCCAGTCATGCAAGACAATGGCTAAACAAGCCTTTTTTTTTTTTTTTGCAAGTTACAATTGTTAATATAATTTAATATACAAAATTGCAGCACTCCCAGGCCATGGAATTGAAAAGCTCAAATTCTCTCAAGCCAAAGGTGGCCTTACATACTTCAATACTGAGTATTATTTTAGAATTTTGACCAGCATAAGACACAGGAAAAAAAGAAGACATTAGAAAAAAAAAAAATATTCTTGTGAACTCTAGGAAAGGACAGAACCTTCCCGTAAGTGCTAGAACAAGTATGACCAGAAGAGGTGGAAAAGTATTTACTGGGAAAAGCTCACATAAATGCAGTTTTGAAGTTCAGAAGTTACTCCTTTTCTTTGCACTTCGTAGATGTTTGGACACTAGGATGACACCAGGATCACCTTCAACAAGTATAATCATGACATAGCCTTTTGACATTCATTGATCACTGCACCATATGATACATCTATTATCAAACCCGGTGGACTGGGCTTTTCAGTCAGAGCTGGGTGACTGTCCTCAGATGTACATCCTTCCTACATAATGTGAAAAGGAGTTGAAGTAAAGCAGAGGAAATCAGGACTTGCCCTGAAACAGGAAAACTTATTTTCATTTCCTGGGTCAGAGTTTGTCTGGGGTCTCAGCTGTCACTGCAGTCCCACAATACGCAGAATTAAGTCTATCTTTTCCTAAAGCATGTCCTTGCCATGATCCCAGCTCTTTAGGGATGGATCTCCAGTCCCTCATGTAGTGGATTTTCAATGGTGCCTTTGACCAGAGAGAATGCTTTATTGATAGTACACTTAATCTGATCCCTGCTCCAAGTGGTTTGTTTATTCTTTTGTTCTAGCTTTGTTTTTCAAACATTATAACAATTACAAAATAAAATGCAAAAACAACCTGTGGAGCAAGAACACAAGCCCAGATGTGCCTTAAAAAGCTCTAACGCATTACATTAGAGCTTTAAACTCACCTTTCTTTCTCTAGCCTGGTGAGTTTTTTAATTTTGTTACTGCAGAATGACACCATTTGAGAAAGGAATGGAAATCAATCTGTTTACGAAGAGGCAATTACAATGCCTTTTAGACTGGGTTTGGGGCAGAGATGCCTCTTTAAGATTGCACTGAGTTTCAGGCATGAGGTGAAGTGTGTGGCTCAGCCCTTGCAGGCTGCAGTGGCTGGTGCGCTTGGAAAAGAGTGGTACATTGCTAATTTTAATTGCACACAACCACAGGGACACCTGGGCTGGCAGCCATCTCTGGAGATGGCCCACGACACTACCTGTCTCAAAGCAGAGTCAGCTACAGCTGCTCCTCCACAAAGACCCCACAGTCTCTCTGGCAATCTATCCCAGTGCTTGACCACCCACTCAGTTAAAGTTTTTCTTTTGTTTATGTGGAATTGCTTGCATTTCAATGTGCGCCCACTGCCTCTTGTCCTGTGCCACTGGGCACCATCGAGAACCACCTGGCTCTATCATCTTTGCTCCCCCACCAGGTAGTTATAGACCTGTATAAGATGCCCCCAAGTAGATAACAATACTGCACGGGCTGCCACCAAGCTGAAATAACTGTACACTCAGCAGCTCAGACTTTAAGATGACACAAGTTGGAGACGCCCATAACTTCAGTCACCATTAGTGTCTCTTTTCCTAGTATTCCCAACCTGTCTCTGAATGAAGAGTAGGATACACTCCATAAACTTCACAGGTCTATTGTCTTTGAAATAAAATAGTTTATAGTAATCACACAACACACATTACAACATTACTGGATACAAGAACAGAACAGACCCAAGATTTTATTGCCTTGTCAGATGTAAAAATTTATTTATGCTATTGATGAAGTGTTTAAATTTACAAAAAAGACCACACTTCAACTTCAGGTCCAATTTTCCATCAGTAAGCCGTACATCAGAATACCCTTGACACTTCCAAGTACAATTTTTACAAGACGGCTTAGAACAGCAGAATCTCATAAATAATGGCCAACTTCACAAGCCTGAAGGTCACTACCTCATCAGTATTTCTCTGCTGAGCATGACCCACAGAACAGCAGAAGTCTTAAAACCATTTTAATCCCCAAAACACTATCTCTACTGCACTCAGAGCATTTAAATCACATTGCCGTCCATTAGTAACACCAAACATTACAGCTAGTCTTAAAGATTTACCACATCTCCCCCTAACAAAAGTTTTTTTTTTTTAACATTGTAAGAGAACTGTGCATCAAAACAACTGCAAAATACACAACCATCCATTTGGTTTGGTTTTACAATAAAAATAACATCAGTCATCTATTTGTTAACTTCATGTCTTGTGTTGCGCCCTTTTCCCCTCCCCTCTCACGTAGGAACTACACTAGACCAGGCAGTTTAATTGTAGCACTGAGGTAGCATATTTTAATTGAACAGAATAATAGGTCTGCTACTGTGCCTCCTCTCCTTTAAAGCACAAAAAAAATCCCCAGTTTTTCAACTTCTTTGGAGAAGACAGGCATACAGTTAATTTCCAACAGCCACTCCCATTTTGAATTCAAAGCACAAAGCATCTCCAAATGGTAGATAGATTATACCAGCTAGAATGAATGAGAACATATACAAGAAGGAAATATGTCAGTTTTATTAGAACTATGGTTACATTTTAGCTCTACAGCACCTATTGTTCCCTATTATGAAATGCATCTGTACAGTATCTGAAATTTAATTTCAAAGACTAGGGTCCTGGAAAAGGGCAGCTGTGCCTCAGTTCTTCTAACTGATTTTCACACTATCTGCAGAAATGGTCAAATAATTTCAGCAAAACCAAAAGAAATCAAATGGACCCAATATAAAATCAATAGGAATTAGTAACATGAGTATATTAAAAGAATCAAAGTTAAGGCAAAAGATAACATGCCTGAATGAACTGAGAGCACTTTCCATTCACTTAAAAGTTATAGCTAGAATAGCCTCTTTAAAAAAAAAAAAAAAATCACTGCAAGAGTAGAAGCTTAGTTTCATAACAAATTGAGAATAACAGTATCTCAGCTTTGCCCTTCTGGCTAAAAGCTTTAAAAGAAAAAGCTGAAGTCAAGTGGTACCCAGGACTGCAGCCTTTAACACTGAGACTGTTTACTGAAGTAACTCTTACAGACACCTGTATATTTAAGGGTGAATAGTAAACGGTAACCCCAAAGAACGGTAGTCATTTTCTGCTCTGTATGCCATGCTGGTACACACAGCCTTGTTAAACTCTGTTGCACAGTACACAATCCTCACCCAACCCTAGGCTAGATCTTTGAATCCCCCCTCTCCACCTTTCATACAGCAAAGCAAAAACTTTACTGCAGTTAAAACCCCTTGAATCAGCTGTATGCATAAGGGAAATTAGTTTTTAACACCTTGGAAAGCAGATGGAGAATGTAACTGAGCTGACTGCTAAATAAACCCTCAGGAAAACACCTAAAAAGCTGAGGGAAAATGCGTAAGTTATAACGACCAATTCAAGCTGTTTGTGGAGACTTTAATGTTAATCTTTCAAGTAATCCAAGATGCACTCCAACACCTGTTACCAAAATTTAAGGCTTTTATGAACACCCTCTTACATACAAAAGGAGTATTAAACAGAAGGAACTTGTTTACAGTAAATACAAACATCTGAAAAATCTCTGAAACCTGTTTATACAAATACTAATAAATTCTTTAATATTTTGTACAACTAGAAGGTGCACAGATTGGCATTCAAGCAGTCAATGCTGGCAAACATCTGTCAGACAATACCATGATTTACTTGGATAACAATATAGTTTAAAATGCCATAAATTAAAAATAAGTTAGTTCACATTTTTTTTCCCCAGCTTTTATGTACATCTTAGTCTTTAATAAGATCGTGTAGCCTTCTTCAGAAGCTCGAGGTCTTTCCGTCGGCTTTTGATTGCTCTGGCACAGCCATAGTCTTCCAGTTGTAAAGGGATATACTTTTCTATCTGAACGAGCCCATGCCCAGCAGGACCGGTAAACAGCTTAATCCAGGATGGCTTAAAGTTTCCTCTGAAGCCCAGAAAGGCCAGGCTTCCTGCGACAGAAACAGCTCAGTGTTACTGAACCAGCCAAGCCCATCCAAGCACAACACAGGACCGACTGGGAAGGAAACAGCACACTGCTCTGGCATTCTCCGCCCAGATTATTCAGGACATTAATCCACTCTTCAGCTTCATATGCACCTCACAAGGAAATACTAATTTGCAATTTCCTTTTTCAATATTCAGTATTAAATACTCTGAAATCTTAATTTGAAAACACAGCTATCGGGACAGTGATAAAAACTGCTTTCTCAGACAGGACTTGTGCCAGGGGCTTCAATGGACAAGAGCTACCCCATGTGGCCTATAAAGTGATCATCCCTCAAAATACCAACAGCTTCTCATCTCTACCTTCAAATTTTGTTAGAACAGGAAATACTAGCCTGGCACAGGAGACTGAATAGATTCACTGGGTGAGGCACAAAATACAGGCGCTGAGAAAAAAGCGTGAGTTTTTTTTCTGTAATCCAAAGGCACAAAGAACTGCTAGACACCTCTCTGCTTGCAACAAGCTTCACGCAATGCCCTTTGGGGTAACAGGAAGGGTTTTCTGCCCCATCTGCTGAAGGGCTGCCCACCCCCCCGCTCAACAAGGACTGAAACACAGCAGCCCACACCAGTGCAAACTGGCAACCATCCTCCGCCAGCTGCATCCTTTTCACACACCCCATGAGAAACCCACCATGCCAACATAAACACACAAACCAAGGCGATGTCAGAGGAAACGTGCAAAATTTCTACCAACCGTTGCTCTGAAGATAAGGCGGTTTGGCTGTCCCCAGGGACATTAAGGCTTCTGATAAATTATTAGGAATTGCTACATCACCTCTTGTGCTCAGTAGAACAATAGACCTGCAGCAGAAACAGTGCAGAGATAGCAGCTGTTAGAAACACAAAGTTTTCTTAATATTCTGCTACATGCTTTGACAGCCAGCTGGCCTCATAGCCCACTTGCTTAAAAGTACCCATGCCGTGTCATTCATGACATAGAAATAGTCATGGAATAGAACCCTCTCTGAAAGTAGCGCCTAGAAAAGCACCTATCTAGAATTTTTTTTTAAGCTGACTTTTAAATTTAACTTCAAAATCATTGGAAAGTGTTATTTAAACATAGTTTAATATTTTGTACCAAAAAATCAAGTTTAGCTATTGATTCAAAATTATCATATTAGAATGCTGATTTTTCTCACACTAACTTTTTATCTTTCTTTAAGGATAACCAATTTTCTCCCTAGATAGGGAGAGAACAGTATATCTTGCCATGTAGTTCTTGTCAGTGTCCTTAAGTGACCTTATTAAACAAAAAGTTATTCTTGTTTTAAGCAAAGAAGTGTTATTATAGGATGTTTAGTTAAAAAAAAAAATCTTTTTGAGGTGAAAGACAAGCAACACTGGAAAATTATAAGTGTTCAAAATTTGAGTTGCTTTGTTTTCGCAAATAAGGCTAAATTGTCTGTTAAAATGCTCCTATGTTTCTCCTTTTCCCCCCAACTTAGATACATGTTCTGCTCACTTCAGTGCTCCTGTAGAGATATCACTATTTAAATCCTCATTAGAGAGCAGAGCTACGATTTACATGACATACTGGAAATAAGTGGTCATTACACATACCTTTGTGGAATTCCAGATTTTAAATATCCATCTACACGCTTAATGTCTGCTCCAGAAAATAATTTGTTTCCCAACACTGTGCCAATGCAGGCATCAACTACAACAATAAGTATACCATTATCCTTGTAGGAAAACATTGTGCCATTGACCTGAATGGAAGGAGAAAAAGAGAAAAGAAAGTTTTTTTCTTTCATTAAGTTAATATGAATTGAACAGCGATTCTAGTGCACTCAGTGTTAATCATCATCTAGTTTAGACACAGTGGTGTACTAACTTCCTTACAAATACTTGCTTCTCCCTAGCATCTCTTCATTTTCCCCCTTGCGGGAGGCTTTCAGAGGGACTTCTGAAATTGCATAGGAGCCTTCAGTCCCTAGCTTCTACAGGGAGATCATACATTTCAGGTGACTCACTACCTGCCTTGGTCATTGCTCCTGCTTTGGGAAGCTAAAATTCAGATACTGCACCACCTGGACTTCTAGGCTCTGCAGCAGCCTAATTCCAGCCCCGTTTCTTCCTACAGAGTGCTCTTACTGCTTTGGATACAGCACACATGTTCCCGTAGAAGGTTGCAGCTGCTAAGGTTACACTGCTCATGTTCCATTTGCCTATCTAAATAATTCAAGAGTGTTACTATTTCAACCAAGCTAACGCACTGACATTGAGAATGTAAGCCTCATACAGACTTCAAGCTTTGTGGTTTGAGGATGTCTGTAAATGCTATTTCAGCATCACGTGCAAGTCTCCTTCAGCATCTAAACAGAAAAGTCTAAGTAAACTACTTTTTGTACAGTATCACATCACTAGGCTTATCAAGACCATATCAGAACAAATAGAGAAATCTCCATGGATTCTTTAGTAATTGCCATTTTGAAGGAGTTTAGCAAAGCTTAATGGCTTGAATGACTCATCACATTAACTCACCAACCTGTTAGCACAAAAACAATTTCAAGAACATGGATTTAAATAGCAGGTTGTTTGGTTTTGGTGGGGTTTTTTTGTTTTTGTTTTTCTCCCCAAAAGCAGCCATCAATAAATGTATATCCATCCAGATTTCAACATGAATCTGAAGATTTTAAACTCTCCCTTGCTGGTACAATTTCCTCTCCAGCAGGAAAGGATTTGAATACAAAATGGAGCTTTGGAGCCTCATTTTCTAAGGTTAAAACATCAGCTTTTTGACTGTTTTTTAAACTATGAACCAACACTTTTCATTCAAGTGAAGAAAAGTCAAGTCAGCTTTATGTAGAGCTGTACAACTGTTGTAATACAAAAACTGCTAAAAAGAAAGATAGTTAGAAGAAAACCATAAAGAATACTCACAGAAATAAATGCTTGCTGACCTCTGCTTAACTCTTTTTTACCAGATGAATTAATCTGCACAAGGAGGTAGTTTTTGTGAGGATCACTGGTGAATAGGATCTGGATATCAAATGAAACACATTAAGTACACATATCCATGCGTCTCCAACACTTTATCGTGCCAGACAATTTACAACAGACCACCCATGCTCCAAAGCAAATGCATCCATTTGTCAGTGGCATTATTTATGGTACTAGCAATGCTAATAAATATCATGATGTATAGTGTAACCCATTTTATTCCTTACTTTCAGTATTTTTCTCAGTTTACAAGCTTTCTTTGGTTTGTATAGCTAAAATGGATAATGCAATTTCAAGTTCATGCTAATAAGCAAAGATTGGCCAATAGCATATAGATCTCTGCAGCAAAGCTATTCTACATGGAGTACAGCCAATACTGTAGTACAAGACATCAGATCTACCTATGTCCCTTCTCCATAGCACTCAGAGTGAGAGGTGAAGCAGTATTTTTCTAAGAACAGAAACTGAAACCCTTGTGATACAAGGGACTCCCCATCTACTAGCACACAGGAGATTAACAATGTGACCATCGCAAACTCTTAAGTGCAGTATTCTGTGCTGAAAGACTGAAATTCTGCCTTAAACCAAGCACCATCAACTATACAGCTCATGAAAGTTTTTGCTTATTTTATTTTATTTTACCTGAGTTGTGCCGCATTTTGTACATGGTACAGTAGTTTTTACTGGCATCCGCTTTATGGCGGTTGGTCCTTGGTAGTACTTTGGGTAAGCTTTTGCCATGCAATTACTGATCCCTTTTGCTGAATCTTTGGTCACAATCTTGATCCTTTCACATCCCTGAGATGAGCAATAACTGTGACCATCCCTATTATATTTCGCTTGAAGAAATAAAAACAGTAATCTACACAAAAGGAGGAAAAAAGAATCTAGGTCAACTGCTGGAAAGACAGGTATTTATGTTAAACTTTAATAGCTCTATTTCATGATTATCAGAAGCAGAGACACTATAGTATTCACTTCTGCACCATTGTTCAAACTTTTTCAAAATATTTACAGTTTACTAGAGGTAGGAAGTCTCTACTGACATATCTGAAATTCCCAACAATTAAAGGAGACATCATTATGAATGCATGAGCTTTGAAAAGAACAGCCACTCCTCAAATCAGTGGCTTGCAGGAAACAAAAACCAAACTGCAGAGCATAAATGTTTTCTTTGATCATAGATCTTTGCAGATACCCAGCAGTAACTGTTTGGATATTCAGCTTCACCCACCAGCACTGGACAATGTAATTGTACTGTTGCAAATGCCTGGAAATGCAATTTAGGGGGTAGTGGTACACAGAGACTGGTAATTCTATTATATATTTGACTGTTACCACTGTAGCTCTTAAACAAAAGAAACATACATGCCTTTTCGAAAGCTACATTCATCTGCATATATACTACAGACTGACAAAGCAGCAGACAAGGGAACAAAATAAGAGAACAAATTATAAATTAAAGATCAACATTTGCAAAACATACAAGTGATGTATGTACTTATTTTACTCAAAGTTCACCATATCTTAAGCCTCTCAGAAGGATCTCAGTGGTCTGCGTCAGAACTACTTTTGTAAGAGAGACTAGAACTTTTAAATACTTTTGAGAAGGCTGAAAACAGATTAGGATTTTCAGAAATACATTCTTAAAATGATCTTGGAACAGAAAAATTCTTGGAAATTTCTAGAATTTTCAGTTTAACAAGAAGGCTCAAATTTTCTTTGAAGACTTGGAAGTTATCTCCTGAAAGACACTGCTCTGCAGCACGCCAGATACCACATTTTCCCCGGGCACAGGGTAGGAAATATCTGTGGCAACTGTAGTGCTCTTGGAAAAGTATTTCAGTGACAACCACTGTATTTTGGAGATGCAAAGTCACATAAAGCATTCTTTCAAATAGGCTTCGGGCTCCTTTGCAACAGCTTTCCTCTTACACAGGTCTCTCAATCAGTTGCTTTTAACACTATAAAATTGGACATTTTAAGGTTAAACAACATCTTCCAATAGGGTCAAATTACAAGGAGTTACCCAGTACTGTTGTCAAAGTAAAACTTCTTGTCTGATCGATTCTTTTCAAGCTCCATCATTGAAGACACAGGCATGTAGCGCTCCACCTTGCTTGACAGAGCAGATGACCGCCTTTGAAAGGTTTCCAATACTATAACAAAATCTGTATTTGGTTGATAACAAAGACCGACACGAATCCAGTCATTCCTGAAAACGAAATAAAATGTATGATTCACTGTTGGAACAGTGTAGATGACAATACCCAGCAAACAGAGCACTCAAAAAGCCAAGTAACAGGAACACAAAAAGCTCCCAAGATCCAAGGAAAGATCTTTCTTCCCCTCTCTACACAAAGTGTTTCATTAAATGTTATAGTAACTTTGATACTCTCAGGATATATTTGATTTTATAATTTAGACATTTAATAAGTTTATCTGACAACAAAATCAAGTATGCTAAATTATTCAACTTCAATTCTGCTCAATTTCACTATTTGCACATTTTCTTCTCCAAAGGATTTTCCTTAAAGACACTGTACTGGATGAAAGTTTAACTTTAGGTACATGTCTATTGCTTAATCTCCTGCATTTCATATTTAGTACTTGTAATTATGAAAAAAAAAACCAAAACAAAAACAACCCAAGATCCAGTCTTACTGATGGTTGCAAACTTTCACTCATGCTAATTCTGCAGGACATTACTTCAGTATTGCCTTATGGATCAGTAACATGAACGAAAGTAAACATACTTGTTGAAGTTAATGAGATAAAGATAGGTGACGTTTGGAGCTTTTCCATTCCAATGTATTGTGTAGCCCTTTTGGAGCATCACTACTGGCTGGTATTGTTGAAAGACAGCTCTCTGATTAATACCTCGAAGAACCATGGGATTGGCTGGGTACTCATCTCGTACGATAGTCATGGAAAGATTCTGTCCATTCCAGGTTTGGACATAAACCTATATGATATTAAGGAGGACGAAAAGAAAGAGGAAAGATTTGGACACTGTGCAAAAGGAAATGAAATAGTGAAGAATAATCAGTACATTATTAGTCAAAATGCTGCAATTTGATGTTACGAGTTACACAATACACAAATATCTCCTGAAGAAGAGCCCTATTTGAAAAACTATTTTAAATTTTGTCCATTTTACAGATTAAAAAGAGGAGGGAGGGGAAAAAAAGTAGAATCAGCTATGGTAACTTGGCCAAACTCATATAGAACAGGAACTAGAATGGGAATCAAACCTATGTGAGAATTGTATTCAGAAGGTGGTATTTAACATCTCCATTAAAATAAAAATAAATAAAAAAAAAAGCCCCTTAAAACCCAGTCTGTGAAAAAAACACAGATAGAACTCCAGCGGAAGAAAACACCTCAAACACAAAAACGTTTTAGCAGATAGGGCTGCAACATAGAACTCCTGGCATGCATACACATTTGGTTTTACCTTGCAGCATCTAATACTGTACTCCCAGTTTGCATGCTGAAGGGAACACGATATACACAACTGGCTGAAAAGTGTAATATGCATAAAAGTATTTTTAAAACATCAAAGAATTTTTAAATCCAAAGATAGGTAATTCTGTAGTTCTTAAACTCCCCCTGCCGCCACAAGTTGTTCATATTGTATATTTGCCCCAACCAGAAAGCTACAAGAGCACTAGCCTGTGCATAGGTCCCACTGCAAACCACTCCATTCCATTCTGTAATATTAATGCATTTGGGGTGTTGAATCAAGTAGTTATCCATTCTGCCCACATAGGTATCCTTGTAGTCAGTCACTGAACCATCTAGATCATGGAATATAGAGTTCTTGTCACCATCCAGATCTCCTTCTTCAAACCAGGGACCAGGTTTTCCAAAGAAGGCTTTCAAAGAAACCTGTCAACAACAATTAAAATATTTATTTTTTGTCCCCAGGTGAAGCACAGACTAACACTTGCATACCTGCAGAAACACAGGAATTTGACAAAGTTGACTAAAAACCTTATGGCAAGGACAGTGGAATCTTGCAAAACAGACATTTTGATTTGCAATAGGCCCAGGCCAGCACTTGCTTCTGAACAGTGTTAATATTTGCAACTGAAAATTCATTACTAAGGATATACTAAACTTTACAAAAATCTCCTTTCGGCTGTACCTGTAGCCGTGAAAGAGATCATTTTTGCAACATATCGTACATCTCCCTTGGTATTATTTTTTGCTCAGGAGACAAAGGATGCACCTTGGGTAACTTCCAACTGAGAGACGAACTCTGGAGTAGGGATGTATGGAAAAGATGACCTAGGGCCCTTGGATGTTTATTTTAAATACAGCAAGAAGAAAAGAAAGCCATTTGCAAGAATAAAAGAAAACTTGTAATAAACTTACATTCGGACCAAACTTCACAAGAGAAATGTTGTTTTTTGGTGTCATCTGCCACGGATTTTTCATCAAGAATCCAACTGCACTGGTAAATCTGTCTGAAGTTGGCACAAAGTTTTTGAATGTGCACTTGGTAAGGTGAATAGGTCCATCATAAATTTGAAAGCCTCTGATTGGAAATGTCCTGTTAATGAAAGCAAATATTTATAGCATCCTGTAACAAAACCCATAATAAGCCTGAATTTGTGTCGTAAATACATTTCCTCTCAGAGGAATCAATACAGCAATATTAAGATTTAACCTGCAAGTCATTCTCTTAGTAAAGGAAATCTTGATTCTACACTTATCTAATGAGTCAAAGAATCCCCCACTCTCTTGAATTTTCCTGTTAGAAGAGCTATTGCTGTCCATTCGCAAATGCGCCCCTTTCCCAATATGGGAAATACAGTAGGAGAATAATACCACCTGCTCTTTGATTGATCATAGCAACTGGGAGAAGTCCCTGTAGACTGGAGGAAAGCGAATGTCACTTCTAACTTCAAGAAGGAACACGCAAAGAACTGTAGGCTGGTAAGCCTCAGTTTGATCCCTGGGAAGGTGATGGAGCAGCTAATCCTGGAAAGCCATTTCAAGGAACATGAAGGACAAGAAAGTCATCTGGAGTAATCAGCGTGGATTAACCAAGAAGCAGTCATGCTTGACCAACTTGATAAACTTCTGTGATGAAATGACTGGCCTGGTAGCTGAGGGGAGAGCAGTGGACATCGTCTACCTAAACTTCAGTAAGGCTTTTGACATTGTGTCCCATAAGATCCTCAGGAAGTATGGGCTGGATGAGAGGACGGTGAGCTGGATTGAAAACTACCTGAATGGTTGGGCCCAGAGGGTGGTGGCATAAAGTCCACTTGGAGGCCAGTAACTAGTGGTGCATCCCAATACTGGGTCCAATCTTGTTCAATATCCTCATTAGTGATCTGGATGATGGGGCTGAGTGTAGTCTCAGCAAGTTTGCAGAGGGCACAAAACTGAGCAGTTGACACACCAGAGCGTTGTGCTGCCATCCAGATAGACCTTGACAGGCTAGAGAAATGGGCAGACAGGAACATCATGAAGTTCAACCTGGGGAAATGCAAAGTCCTGCACCTAGGGAGGAACAACCCTATGTGCCAGTGAAAAGGACCTACGGGTCCTAGTGGAAACCAAGTTGACCATAGACCAACAACATGCCCTTGCTGCAAAGAGGCAAATGGTATCCTGGGCTGCACTGGGAGAAGTGTTGCCAACATATTGAGGGAGGTGATCCTTCCCATCTATTCAGCACTGGTGGAGCCACACCTAGAGTGCAGTACAAGACAGATATGGAGCTACTGGAGAGTCCAACAAAGGGCCACAAAGACGATTAAGTGACTAGAGCATCTCCCATAGGAGGAAAAATTGGGAGACCTCAGACTGTTCAGTCTGGAGCAGAGAAGGGTCAGGCGGGAATCTCAATGTATAAGAATCTCTGAAGGAAGAAGGCTGCAAAGAAGACTGAGCCAGGCTCTTTCCAGTGGTGCCCAGTGACAGGACTAGGAGCAATAGGCACAAGCTGAAAAACAGGAGGTTCTTTCTGAACATAAGGAGAAACGTTTTCACTGTGAGGGTGACTGAGCACTGGCACAGGTTACCCAGGGAGGTTGTGGAGTCTCCATCCTTGGAGATATTCTAAAGCCACCTGAAAATCATCCTGGACAACCAGTTCTAGGTGGCCCTGCTTGAGGAGAGCAGTTGGACAAGATGACCTCCAGAGGTCCCTTCCAACCTCAACTGTTCTGTGATTCTGCTCAACTAGACAGAATACTTCATATATCACCGCCACATTAACTTCTTCCCTCTAAATGGCTAAGCAGCAAAAAGACAGGGTGGCCTAGAACTACCTCACCCTTCTTTCCTATTCTGTGGCAAGGGTAGGACTTGGCACTATGTTAAACAAGCATTAGAGCAAGTCAGAGAGAAAAGAAAAGGATCATGGTCACAGATGGACTGTCGTCTCTAATTCTAAACTGACCCTTGAAATCCTTTTACTGGAAAGCTTTTTCTTTCTCTCTTCCAGGCCCAAATGTTGTTTAAGACTAAGGTTTCATTAAAGTAGGATAACGTAAATTGTTATGGAAAAGCAACCTGTGGTAGCATGAGATGAAAACTGACTCAGCAAAAAGGAGAGAGTGACAGAGCTGCACACAAAGTGTTAAGAAGAAAAAGAGAGCGTCACCTTCAAGAGTCCTAATCTCTCGCAGCTCAAGCAAGAAGGGTGTTTACATCTGATACAGAGAGCATTTCTTGTATAATTTCTACTTCACTCACAACATACTTACCGATTTCTAGGCAGAGTGCGTGCCTTGTTGTCTATTCCTCCAGTTCCCGCATATTTATTTTGGCCACCTGGAAATCCATAGTTCTTGCTCTCACCTATGAACAGTGACTCAGATACCTCCTGGCTGGCACCTTCATCATTTGGGAAGCTCCCATCACTATCAAAGCAACATCAGAGATAAGCTTTTAGAGAAGACTCTCCAGCAGATGAACACACTGAGGCATAACAGTCCTCCTAAAGCAGAGCAGTCTAGACTTCATTTACAACACAGAGAATAATAAATTTAATCATTAACGGTATTACAGGCTGTTTGAAACACCAGCAGAGAGCTGAGAATTAGATTTTCTATCTCCCTTTGTAGTGCAGAACTCTCTTTTACAGCCCACTTTTGCAATCCTAGAACCAGTTTTTCATAGCCTCAATGGCAGCAATTTTGGCTTACTACCTAAGTTACTTGATTATTTTTTATTAGAAAGAGACTTTGCCCCCTCTAAATGCTCATCCCCTTTCTCTTCCATTACTCACTTCTAACTGTTTAGGAGGAAAACCAAAACTGCCTAAGGAATCATACAATACCAAAAATACCTGGATAAACATAACCCTTCTGGTGAAGAGGCAGCAAACTGTGGTGTAAACCAAGCACAGGCTGAATTAAATTGCAAGCTTTGGCAGCTATGTCAGTTTACAGCCTTTATAACATCATCTGCGCCACTGGAAATAGAACTGGGCCCAAAAATAGAACTACAGCCTTATGAAAGTATACCTATTAATTTTAATAGATGTATGTATATTTTCTAAGCTTCTAGGCAAGAAAAAACAGATGTAATTAACATAAAAGTACTCACCTAGCAAATGTCAAACCTATTCCATTGTCTGCAAACCTAAAAGAAAGTTCAAAGTTTCAGTCATGTTTTCTGGATTATCCTACAATAAGCTACTCCAACAGCACATCCCGCTGTGTACTGAAGAAAGCCTGAATTTTTCTCTAAAAACTTTTAGACTTCCTTTTATTATATAGTTTCTTTCTGCCGTTTAAGGCAGATTCTCATCTAATCACATCTAAACTTGTTTTGTTTAAAGTAGTGGGATGGTGTGAAAGTGGTTCAAGATATTGAGAACTTCCTCGAGTTAAGCATCAATCTCCTCTTAAAACCCTGTTGTAATGCACTTCCATAAACAAAGCTTCAGGGCAAACTTCTTAACGACATGCAGCTGTTTACTTCCGAATACCTACCCAGAGTTTTGAATGAGGATATCCCCTCCCCTGACCCAGGCCCCATGATCATTGTTTTTGAAAGAGATTAATCTGTCAATCAGGGCAGCAACTCGGGGCTTTTCAGGGTCTGCATCTTGATGGGGTCGAAACCTGGGACAGATAAAAACCCAAACACTCAATGTAAGAATACTGTTTGTTTTACATGTGTCATATATGCTGGGCTGAGAGAGCCTGAAATATAAACACTCATGCTCCTCTGATGGGCAAAATCCACTCTGCTTCATGTTTGGTATGATAGAAGCCAAAACCAGGTGCAACTCTAGCTCTGTATCTCTAGAGAAGAGTCTTCAGGGTATAATGAAGCAGGAACATAAAACTCTTTTCCCCTAACTCTCACAGTCTTTTGCTCAGTCTCCCTGAGTTTCTTTAGCTGCATCTCACCTCCTTTTATCCCCTTGCTTTTTCTTGTTGCCCTCCCAAAGTACTCCCTCCCCACTTGTACTGAAGCATTAATGTACAAGTTTGATGTAGGGAATTAAATCCTTGGAGGGATACACAGGGCTGACATGGACTATACAAAAAAAGGCTGGAGATTTGTCTAAATGCTCCTTCAGATCTTTCGAACTGTTCTGACATTGAGGAGTGCTCCTTCTTTGAGCACACCCAAGATATTTTTCTATTCCAACCCAGACACTCCACATTGCTACCAAGATGGTCTCATACCGTAAGTTATGGCTGGAATCTATTTTAGACAACAGGAAGAAACAGCCTGATTAAAGATGGTGGAACCTTTCACTTGATTATTCTCAAGATCCCAGAGAAAATGTAATACATTAAAAAAAAATATACAAAAATGCATTTTGAGTGGGTGAAGATATATATGCCCCTTATCCTGATCACCTTGTATTCGAATTTGGATCTGCCCTGCCACCCGCAAGGGGAGGAAGGGGAGAATGGGTGAATGTTTGGTTTTGACAGTTTCAGGCTCCTCAACTAAACTTCTCCAGTTTGGTTCCATGTACAATGATTACCAGCCTCATGTAGTTACAGAGCGCCTCATTGCTTCTTTGGCTGCTGTGAAACATGAACCCCATCTCATGCACTGAGTTTCTCACATCCTCTGTTGATGCCCTGTCAACACACCACAAGTTCTCAATTTTTTTTTTTTTGCCCCTCCTATGTTCCTCTTGACTACCTGTTATGACTGAGGTAATCCACAAAGGTTATATGCGTTTTCTGTCAAAACTTCGAACTAGCAAGTTCATTTCCAAATCATGAAGTATCGAGTATCACCAAAATTGGGAACTTTCCTCTCTGCATCTGCAACTATCACTTAACTATCCTCATCCTAAACACAAGGCAATCAGAAATAAAGATAATCTTATGAGCTATATTTTCAGTCTTAATGCTTTGTTGTCACAATAAAATGTTGACACATACAGCTATCCAATATTGTTATTTGACCACTATCCCAGGCTATTTAATTTGAAGTTCAGGACAAGACTAAGCAGGAACAGTATAACCTGGAATTTTCCTAGACTCTCCATTATTTTCTCTCACTTTGTAAACTAAAGAAAATTTGGTTGATTGTACTATCTCTGCAAATAGCCTTCAGTAAAACTGTACCACTGAGCTATGATCTCCATGTCTAGAAGGTGCAGCAGGAAGCATTCTGCAGTAGGAAAGGCAAGTGGATGTATTACTTGGCTCTATTCAGCCTTTTTCTAACAATTATTTAAAACTGAGTCATAAATCAGAAGAGCAGATTTTGTTTTTAGCAGAAATTCCAGAAAATACTTTAAGCATGACAGTAGAGCATGTTTAAAACGATGTCTTCTAAGAGGCTGAAAACTACCCTGGGCAAGGGCTCAGAAGAAACAGCCAACTCCTTTAAGGCACACCATGCTCTGCTGTTTCCAAAACAGATGAACAAATGATGGAAAAGAATATATATGAACTTATTGTTCCGTCATTATTTACAAAGAAGTATATTGTTTTAAAAATGTTTTTCCTCACATGAATGTAAAACCAATCTCAGAACTTTGCCATTTTTCACTCACTTGAAAGACAATATCCCTTACCTTGCATTGTTGTCCAAACAAAGATATTCTCTGGGATCATCAATGCTAGCATTAGTTGTTTTAACACCTTTATCAATGAACAAACCAGCCTGAAACAAGCAAGGAAAGAAAATTCATGCTATCCAAAACTAAAGATAGAATAAACATTAAATTTATAAAATTTAAACTTCACATGGCATACAATACATGTATTAGAAACTCTTAGGTCTTTCAGTTTGGCCTTAATTGACATATTGTCTAAGGGAAAAACAGCATCTCTCTATGCAAATTTGGACAGAGGAAAAGAATTGCCTGGCATTAAAAAAAAAAAAAAAAAAAAAAAGGAAAATCATTAAAGTTCATTTCAGATTTCTTTCACAACATCTAACTATTTGAGGTTTTACACTTATTTCCAGATGCTGTTCTGGGAAATCTGGAAGCCAATCTTGTGGTGAATTCAAAATATCCTCACAAATGGGGAAAAAAAAAAAAAAAAAAATCACTGTGAAAAAGGCTTTGTATTTCACTTTAAACACTAAACTACCTTCACCACTGAAGCTGCTTTTTGCCCAAGCAGTCATCAACTTGAATTTGCTCTTTTAACATGGAATTTTAGCACACAAACTCCTACCCTTGTTTAAAGATAATGCAAGCCATACAGCTGAAACTTTTTTTCTTCACAATGCACTTTTGTATTCAGTATGTTATAATTCCAATCTGAACAAATGCCCCACAGTTCCAAACACGCCATTAACGTCACTTCTATAAAAGAGTGCATCATTTCTTCGTATCTCAGACACCCAGCTTTCACATAAAGTAGTTTCACTTGGTAAAAAAAAAAAAATCCAATAGTGATCCTGAACTTTATTAGGTAAACTTCAAACACACATAAATAGTTGTCAGGTGGCTTTGTAAATGTCATTGTCTTTATATTTTTTATATATATACACACACACATAGAGCAGCTAGATTCCAAATGAAATAATTAATTTCAGGACTTTAACTTCACTTAGCTGAACGTGGAAAAGATACTAAAGTCACAAGAATAAAACAATACTGAATGCCTGTATCTAGTCTGATAACCCTCTAACAAAAAACTGTTGCCAATGGCTGGGCTCCTGAAGGCAACCTGGAAGCCTAATCTCTAGTCAGAGACTGTACCACCATGTGCAAACACCTGAGGTACTGTACATTAGAGACACAGGGAAACAAGTCACAGCTATTCCAGGAAGCTATTAGATGAATCACAGCTGTAATAAACTTTGATGCTTCAAGCGTCAGCTTTCTTCGGAGTAGAAAACAATGACATCAGTAAGAGAGTAGCATCTGAAATGCTACTTCTCAGAAAATGTATTTCTTTAGAAGTATTAATTGATTTTAGTTGTTTGTGCCTTACAAGGACATTAAACACAGCAAATACTCAAAATGTGGCAAGAAACTATACACATGCTGATTATACACCGTTCTACAATACCTAGGTGGAATCATGCAGTTCAAACACAGCATGAATCCATCACCTAACCAGCTTAAAATGTAAACAGACAAGTGTTAATATAGAATAAAGAATTTAATTTTTTTTAATAAGATAATACCTTACCTTAAAATTAGAATGAACCCTGTTGTTATAGAAGATTCCTAGGGGTGTAAGCTCTGACTTGGTTTCAATGGCTAAGCTATGAGAATCTCCAGTAGCAACCCTGTGGAATAAATACCATATTCCAGCATCCTGCAAGTAAGGAGAGAATGACACTACTTACAAGTAAGCCTGATACTACTATCAGTGCTGATGTATCTAATCACAAAATAAGTGTATGCTAAGTTGAACGTGGATATTTTAAGTAAGGAAGCAAATAAGAACATAGCCCAAACCAACTGTGCATAATGGAATATATTTTTCAAAATAAAGTATCCAAACAACTGCCTAGTGACAACGTACAAGTTTTCAAATAAGGCTATAATCTAGTGAATAATATGCACTAAAAAGTGTTTTGCTTCTCAGTGAAGCCAGGCAACACCACACTTTTAAGATCCTCTAATATTTCAAACCAGAAAAGTGTCAGAGTTAATGTAACTTTTGCATTTCAGTTATATTTCATCACACACACTTGATTTTCCTTTGTTTACTAGTAAATCATACTATTTACAGTAAAATACTCAAAACCCCTCCTCTCCTCCTTACTCTTACAGTCTGACTAAGGTTTGTTCATCTCGGCTCACATCAGAATTTAATGACACAGCCAAAAAACCCACAAGAGCTTTCAGAAGGGAAAAAAGCACATCAAGAAGTCTGGCCAGTTCAGAGCACTGTGCCAATAACATGCAGTAATAATTTCAGCATCTGTTCATTTTCTCCACTTCTTCAACATCCCTGCTCTTAAAGAAGCTGGATTTATCTGCTAAATGAGACCCACAGAAGTTCCCCTTTCAACTACATCTGGGTTCACAAGAAGTGGCATCGCAGCAGTACCCACAAAGCAGATACCTACAAACACGAAAAATTTTGCCTGCCCACATACTCTGTGCCCTTATAAAATAATAAAAAAAAAATCATTGCATAAGGCACATCAAAGGGTTCAACAGTAGCTAAAGAAACACTGTGTACTGAGTGATCCATCGCATGAAAAATAGTCATCATCCCCCTGTTCAAGAAATGTGGATAAAGCCAATTCACTCCAGCTTAAAAGATTTCATGCATTTCACTCTGAGAGTATACTCATTTTCCAAACAGTCATGAAAATTCTGCTTCTCTGTAACATATTCCCATCCGTAATGATGACACACTTTGACATTTCTGGTGATTAATAACTCCAAAGCAAATGCGGATGTTCCATTAATAAAAATACCAAAATCTTACTTCACATATAATTAAATACAGCTCTGTGCTTGGCAGACTAAAGTAATTTTTATCCAAAACACATCCTGATGCTTGGAAAAAAGTTTAATAAACTTGAAAGCTCCTTCAGCACTTGCAAGCATTCAGAAAAACGAAGGAGTTCCCTCCCCGCCCCCCATACAGCTCAAACAAAAGAAATATCTATTGCTGACACACCCTTACAATAGGCTTCAGTGTGTAATGGGGCGGGGGGCAATGGAATTATTTTATTTGCTTGTGAATTGTTATAGTTTATCCCAGCAAAAGCTCTACAGTGCAGAGTTTGTATCAACACAGTTGAAGTATTTTGTTTCTGAAACACAGTAAGTTGTAGTCCCTTTATACCAATGTGTTTACATTCGTGCAAGGGAGCGTATCAGAGTGATAAAGCGTTGTAACATACCCAAATGCTTGCTCTGACTGCACACGTTCTGGTAATAAAAGGAAGTGACATTTACTGGGATACACTACAGAGGCAGAAAAAGACCTTGCAGGTTTTAAGCCCGATCAGGGAAGCTGTTTCCTTTAACTTAGCCTGCAATGCTAAAACAAGATGAAGGATATTACATAAAGCAGGCAAAATGGAATGACATTGTGTTGGGAAGAGAAGAATTGTTTTGATTCGATAAGTGTGTCCAGACCCTTAGACAGCCAACTAGGAAAGTTTTCCCCAAAAAACAAAGCCAGACCACACAAAAAGCAGAAGAAAATTTTCTAAGCTTTTTTTTTTTTTACACTCGACATATTTCAACTCATTTAAATATTTTGTTCTATTAAGAACAGTTTATTATGTATTCTGTGCCTAAGAATACACTAACACACACTCATGTTCTACTTCTGGCACTGGAGCCTTTGCAACAACAACAACAAAAATAATCTTTCCTGTTTTCCATTCCCACTGATCTCTTCAGAAAAATCCACTCAAAACCATGCACACTGCCGCCTCTCATCCAGCGTAGAAGTAGCACAGACTGAAGCCCCCTCTCTCCACATTCTGTACTGGGTAGTCCAGCCCTACTTCACAAGAAGCTATGACAAGAGATTTGCACTAATATAAGGTTCACGACAAGTAAAAACATATCAGCAGTCACTGATGGGAAACAAATGACTAACGACTGACACTAAAAGCATTTTAGCTGTTTCTTACACAATGAACATTTTTGATTCCAATGACTACAGCTATGAAGACAAATCTTGCAGAGCAGTCACATAGTAAACTCATGACAACCTATAGAAAATACAGAAGGCTTAATATGAAATGCACTAGTTCTTTGGAAATAAAAGTATTTATTTCTACATAGACACATTGACACTATTGCCAGGTCTATTAACTACAAAGAGGAAGAGATCTCCTCTGTTCCAGCCAGAACAAAGATTTTTTGGCATCTCTTAAATGCACACCTAGACAAACCCTGCACTTGTAGTGCCAATATGCCACCAAACTTAAAAAGAAGATAGTCATATATAAAAAAAGAAAAATGTATGTATTTTTGGCAGTGTAAATGTTACAGATTTTACAAATACCAGTGGCATGAGTACTTTGTGTTGAATTACATCCATACACCTCACCTGTGAACCTGCTGCTGCATTATTTATAAGATGATTGTTGGGATGAGAAATCCAGAATGTTGAAACTGCCCTGAAATATTATTCAGAAAGAAGTTATTATGGAAAAGCTCTAGCTCCTACAGAAATATCTCCCCTTCATAACAAGCACATCAGAAAAAGCTAAACTGATGTCTGAAGTCACTACTTCACATATGAAATAAAAATCACAATACAACCCCCCCATTTAGAAGCCAAAAATGCTTCTTTTTTAACTTTGATGCACAGTATTTTATTTAACATTGTCCAGATACTCTGTGCAATGATAAGCTGTTTTAATAAGCTTCTACAGGAGACAAGTAGTATGCAGAAAAACTAGCAGTGACAACTTGAGAATGTGCATGCCTTTACACAGAAGTAAAGATGCAGCCTTAAAAGTCTATTGAACAAGTATCGCAAGAAACAAAAATCTTCTTACAAACCAAATTCTTTAATCTGTTTAATAAAAGACTAAATGCCAATTATTTTTTTTTAAATACCACTACTATGTGAACTACATTTAAGGTGTCCACATTCATTAAATTATACATAAAAATGTTCCCATCTGTATATTGTCAAGAGATCATCAGTAGTTTAACTGCTGCAGCTGGTTTGGTTTTACTTTTTCACTGTGAAATACTCACATGCAGTCTGTGGCTGGCACTGGGACATAACTTCCATACACTTTATCCCTAATACCAATACACATGCTGCTGTTTCTATCTGTAGGAAGAAGAGTGCCTGGTTTCGTGACTAGCCCAAGGTTGTGAAACAAAGTATTCCTCTGCTCAATGCCATCTTCTGTGAAGAAACAGTGACCTAGTGTGTCATAGCCAATGGTGTCCTTTATCTGCAGAAATACAAGTTCATTATGTCAGTAGCAACAGCATTTACTGAGATTTATTTGACAAGTACCATTTAGTTTTACTATCTTGACACAGCTGCAGAGTGAAGCTTCAGTATCAGTAGTTCAGATGATTCAAGCATACAGTTTTATTTATCCCTTACAAACATACTACTATGTCTGGAGAGCTTAGCTGCCTGGAAGAATCTGAAAAAACAGAATGGTGAGATCTGTTAAAAATAAGTTACTGTTTGCACTTGCTCATTTATTTGTTGCAATAAAAAAACATTGCTGAGCCTTGAAGTTGAAGAAGAAAGGGAACTATTTTTGCTCTAAATGATCTTTATAACATTTGTTTCAACACAGTATGTTTTACTCTCCTTGTACCTACCAGCAAGCCATTAGTTGCATGAACAGTCACACATCTGGAAAAACTGTGATGAATGGAAAGACCTTCCAGGTAAGTCTTAAAACTATAACCTCCTTTTTCATCCACATCCCCACAAAGGTGAAAGTGAACAGGGTAACTTCCAATCTGCTGCTGGCCCATTTGCTTCAATTCCACATACGAGAGATGAACAGATGTAAAATTCTTCAAAATCTAAAAATATAATGAGAAGTCCAGAATGAAGAACGAACTATTTGCTTTTTAACCAATGGAAATTTAAGTTAATAAATCATCTACACCAGATGTACAGAAGTTAGGTGTACACAGTTACCACAGGCCAACACAACAAAAGTTAGAGCAATTGTTGCTGTCTTGCTCTATATCCTGCCCTACAAAACAGTACCCTTCATAAATAAGTGTAAAAGCTAAATCTCCATGTGGATAAAACAGAGCAATTTTCACTAGACGTGTTGCCACACTTTACTGTTTGGTCTTTACCAGCTGGCATGTTAAATATTCTTTACATATAACCATGTACTGTCCAAATAAACAGAAGTCACCCACATCAGCGTCTGTCTATACTGAAGCTGTACCAGCACAGCCCACCTGCGACAGGCTTAGTTGAATAAAGTCACAGAACAATACAGATTCAAAGGAACCTGTTGAGACACCTGGTCCAATCGCCAGCTCAGCACAGGGCCAGCTTAAAGACAGCTACTCAGCACATTGCCCAAGGAATATCTCCAGCCACAGAGATGCTCATATGACGTCAATTGGTTCTTCCCTTTCATTTTCTTGTTATTTAAGCAGAATTTGCCTTGCTGAAGCTTGGTCCCATTGCCTCTTGTCCTATCACCGTGCACATCCAAGAATTGCTCTGGCCTCTCTGAGCCCTCTTCAGTGCTGAAGACAGCAACGAGATCCCTCCTCTCTGCCTTCTCCACACCAAACAAGCCTTGTTCTCCCAGCTCCTCCTCACTCATCATCACGTACTCCCACATACCACCTTCACTGGGCACACCCCAGCGCATCTACATCTTCTTTGCAATGCGAATTCAAAACTGGACACAGCACTCCAGAGGAACTTCTTTATTAAGGAAGATATGAAATTGCCTTCAGGATCGTACAACTTCACAGTAACACTACCTAATACAAAGTAAAAACATAATGGGGCTGTACCAGTAACACAGGAAAGCAAAAGTATTTTCTTCCACCTAACCTGCTACGAAAACAGAAACCAATTGCAACAGCTAAACTGCAAGGACCTAAGCTGAGAAAAACCCTTTTTTGTTATTTCATTAACTTACCTGTACTGGGTATTTATCAAAAATAACCGTTTTCATATGTACTTTGTCCTCTAGGGGAATTAGTAATATGGACACCTCCCCCCCCCCCCCAGCCAATTGCACTCCTAAGGTTTGTATGCCTAAAATACAGAGGGATGGTCAACAGGCATCCCTGAGATCTCTGACCTTAACATTTAAAAGCACTAATGCAGTCGTAAAACTACAAACCAATCCCTCTCCTCACTGCCACTAAGCCTCCTTTATGCTACTGCCCCAGTGACCAGTAGAAAATCCAGGATGATCAAAACCCCTGAGGCCATAAACATTTGCTAGTGCCTAGGCTCCCTCTGCTTGAGCACACAAAATTAACATAAGCCGAAAATGCTTTTAGTGCTGAAGTCTAGGTTTGGCAGCAGACACTCAGTTACTCTGAACAGTCTCCTGGGAACAGTTTAACAACTTTGACGAGTCAAAATGTTTGTTTTCTGTTCTATCTTCCAGACATCTGAGGGGTCTGCTTTATTTGCGCTATTGTGGCGATCAAGGTCATGCTTTGCAAGGTTCACAGCTTGTCATTATCTTCTTTCATTACATTATCTTAAACACAAAAGAGTGCCTAGAGCCCACCTACTTCTCTTCCACAAAACAAAAGCTGCCACACAGTAGGGAAAGGGCATATTTTCTTTCCCACCATTATGTCCACCACTATAAAATTAAAAACTGCATCCAAATATACTAGAAAGAGAGACTTAAACTGTGACCAGCACATAATGAGCACAAACACATTTGCATTTAAAATACAAGGCCTCAAACTTCTCCAGCATTGGTGAAGAGCTGATACACTGCTGCTCAATCCTTTCATCTAAAAACATAAGTGAATATGAGTTTAAATATTAGTTTGTATAATACTACTTTCCCTCAGCTTTCTTTATGTTTATGGTAATACAAGAAATTAGAAGCAGTTTCCTTTACATAACCTTAGTACTTCCAATTTTTAAAAAAACTAAATAAAAAAACCACCATGGTCCAACTCAGTTTCTTTCCTCTCCATGTCCCTCTAGTGCCCAGCTTCAGATGAGGCAGATCTCTAGGATTCAATGCTCATCGCTTGGGGAGGGAGACAGGCAGTGAAAGGAGAGAAGACAGAGAAAAGGGAGATCAAACTTTATTCTCTAATATTACAGGATGCACATGCATGGACATCACTTGTAAGGTTTAATCCCTGCTGTACAATGTTGCAATATCGAGCAAGTCGAGCAGGCGGGGGAGAAGACTGGCCTGGCTGAACAGAGAGCTCTGTCTGGAACTCAGGAAGAAAAGGAGAACCTCCCACCTTTGGAAGAAGGGGCAGGTGACTCAGGGGGACTACAAGGATGTGGTGAGGTTATGCAGGGAAAAGATTAGAAAGGCGAAGGCCCAGCTAGAACTTAAACTGGCCACTGCTGTCAAGGACAACAAAAAATGTTTCTACAAGTATATCAGCAACAAAAGGAGGGCTAAGGAGAATCTCCCTCCTTTGTTGGATGCGGAGGGAAACTTGGCCACAAAGGATGAGGAGAAGGCTGAGGTACTTAATGCCTTCTTTGCCTCAGTCTTTAATAGTCGGGCTGATCATCCTCAAGGTTTTCATGCCCCTGAGCTGGGAGATGGAGATAGGACACAGAATGAAGTCCCAGTTGTCGAAGAGGTGGCAGTCACTGACCTGCTCCTCCACCTGGATGCCCACAAGTCTATGGGGCCGGACGGGATCCACCCGAGGATACTGAGGGAGTTGGCGGAGGAGCTTGCCAAGCCACTCTCCATCATTTATCAGCAGTCCTGGTCAACTGGGGAGGTCCCAGATGACTGGAAGTTAGCAAATGTGACACCCATCTACAAGAAGGGTCGGAAGGAGGATCCGGGGAACTACAGGCCTGTCAGCCTGACCTCGGTGCCGGGGAAGGTCATGGAACAGATCATCCTGAGTGCCATTATGCGGCATGTGCGGGACAACCGGGGGATCAAGCTCAGCCAGCATGGGTTTATGAAAGGCAGGTCCTGCTTCACTAACCTGGTCTCCTTCTATGACAAGGTGACCCACTTAGTGGATGAGGGGAAGGCTGTGGATGTTGTCTACTTGGACTTTAGTAAGGCCTTTGACACCGTCTCCCACAGCATTCTCCTGCAGAAGCTGGCTGCTCACGGCTTGGACAAGTGTACTCTGAGCTGGGTTAAAAACTGGCTGGACGGCCAAGCCCAGAGAGTGGTGGTGAATGGAGCCAAATCCAGCTGGTCACCGGTCACAGGTGGTGTTCCCCAGGGCTCAGTGTTGGGGCCGGTCCTGTTCAATATCTTTATCGATGATCTGGATGAGGGGATTGAGTGCACCCTCAGTAAGTTTGCAGGCGACACCAAGTTGGGTGGGAGTGTTGATCTGCTGGAGGGTAGGAAGGCCCTGCAGAGGGACCTGGACAGGCTGGATTGTTGGGTCAAGGCCAGCTGTATGAGGTTCAACAAGGCCAAGTGCCGGGTCCTGCACTTCGGTCATAACAACCCCAGGCAATGCTACAGGCTTGGGGAGGAGTGGCTGGAAAGCAGCCTGGCTGAAAAGGACCTGGGGGTGATGGTTGACAGCCGCCTGAACACGAGCCAGCAGTGTGCCCAGGTGGCCAAGAGGGCCAATGGCATCCTGGCTTGTATCAGGAATAGTGTGGCCAGCAGGACCAGGGAGATGATAGTGCCCCTGTACTCGGCACTGGTGAGGCCGCACCTCGAATACTGTGTTCAGTTTTGGGCCCCTGACTACAAGAAGGACATTGAGGTGCTGGAACGTGTCCAAAGAAGGGCAACGAGGTTGGTGAAGGGTCTAGAGAACAAGTCTTATGAGGAGCGGCTGAGGGACCTGGGGTTGTTTAGTTTGGAGAGGAGGAGGCTGAGGGGAGACCTTATTGCCCTCTACAACTACCTGAAAGGAGGTTGTAGTGAGGTGGGGGTCGGTCTCTTCACCCCAGTAACAAGTGATAGGACAAGAGGAAATGGCCTCAAGCTGCGCCAGGGTAAGTTTAGGTTAGATATTAGGAAAAACTTCTTTACTGAAAGAGTAGTCAGGCACTGGAACAGGTTGCCCAGGGAAATGGTTGAGTCCCCATCCCTGGAGGTATTTAAAAGACGGGTAGATGCAGTGCTTGAGGACATGGTTTAGTGGTGGACTTGGCAGTGGTAGGTTAACGGTTCGACCTGATGATCCTAAGGGTCTTTTCCAACCTTAACAATTCTATGATTCTATGATTATATATGCTGGATACTTCTACAACATTTCATGCATTGATATCCCTTCCTCCAATTCTGCAGATTAAGTCTTGATGAGTTAAATTAATTTTGGGAAAGCTGAGAACAAAGTCATTTCTACACAATGCAACTGCATGAACTGATGTGCTTGGAGGTTTCAAATCCCTCCAGGTTTAGCATTAACCTTTTTGTCCTCAATATGCCTTTATGTGGCAGAAAGGTACTTTAAAATGTTTTTCAGACCTTGATATGTCCACCAAATGTATCATAATTGAAGAACTGACACTCCTTTTCACGATAGCAGGTATTTTCTGTCTCCCCCTTGATCAAGATGTTCCTCGTAAGAACTCCGACTTCTGCCCTCATGTCCACTCCATCAATAACTTCTCCTATGTGAGGAAACTGAGGATTTTCTGTCCAAAAAGAAGGGGGGGGGGGGGGGGGGGGAAGAGTTGTCATTGATTAAAACCAAAACCAACATATTTCATATAAGCGAGCTAATTGTAGTAACAAAACCCATGCATTCTGATACCTTAACACGCTGTTCTCTCTTACCTTTTCTTAGCTAAGGCACACAAAAAGCACGTAATTCTTAGATTATAAACATTAACCCAGCTAACACCAAGCAAATTCACCCCTTCCAGACTGAGGTTGACTCAATGGTAGTTAAGACTCTTGCAGGATGACAAATCAAGTATGCTACTCCATGTTTCCTTCCAAAACAAAGTGCTGTCTATATATTTTTCATTTTAGTAAGACAACTAATCCTAAACAAATCCCAACATTTTATTTGCAAGTGCATCTTAATTTCAGTCCAATAGTTTGTAAACAGAATGGATAAAAAACAAAGAAAAGTTTAAATGAATCCAAGGTATCTAGAAAACTTTTAATGAAACATAGATGCATATTTGCTTTAAAAGAAAAAAATGATGCTGGCTGCTTAATCTGTTCCCAAGAAAAATTAAGAATGAATATGAGGTCAAAACATCTTTAGAAAATACTGTATTCATCCCTCTCAAAGAAAAAAGGGTTTACTTTCCTAACTAAATTTGCTCTTTCCTAGATAGCTATTCTGAGGATGCATAAACTAAAAATAGGGTAAACAAGATACTCTAGTTTCACACTGTTCTTCCAAAGAAGCAATCCATCTCTTATTTGTCTGGACAAACTGAAAAAATTATCAGGTCCTGTAAACCTTTAAAAAAAAGTATTTATGTGTTTATTTTTTTAAAAAAAGATCTTTTTCCCCTCTTTTTTTTCCCATTTATTGATTACCTGAATACAGACTGTCACTATCCCTTCAAAGCTTACAAAAGGATACAAGCCTAAACTGGTCATTACCACAATATGAAGGAGAACCAAGAGTGGTATTAATTCTGTACCTGCTGTTTAAGATTTAAAAAGACAATAGATGTCTGTAAATGGGACTGCACTCCTCTCCTTGAAGGCTTACCTATTGTTTTTCCCTATATTTGACTAGCATACATAAATCAAGCAAAGAAAGAGCAACTAGGCCTCCTAGAAAACCATACTTTCTAGTTTTCCTACTACCAAGTGGCCAAAATAGCTAAGAACTTAGCAAAAAAATAGAAGAAATAGTTTCAAAAGATGGTGAGTTCTGCAGCATGTCAAGTTTGCCATTCCACAGAAAATTTATTCTTTGTGGAACAAATATATAGGGTGCTTTGGGGATTTTTTTTAAACTGTATCCACTACTATGATGAAGGAAACTTGATATTGGGGGTGGAAAAAAAACAGGATGGGCCAGTTCACCTCCTTTAACATCTTTTAAAGATCTATATATAGTTCAGATAGCATTCATTTTCAAAAAAAAGCCAACATTTTGTATTTTATGTCATATTATAAATGTTGTAAAAAAAATTTTTTAAAAAAGTCTTTAAAAGCAGCTGCTGTTCCACAGTACATGATTTCCGAGCTGAAACTGAGTTTGCACATACACTATTCAGTGGTGACAAAAACCACCTTAAACGTCACACTGCAACCTTAAAGTTAAGCTTGCTCTTTAAAATACTGTGCTCAATAACACACACAACCTGAGACACTTAAGAACAAAGCCCAGGAAGTGTCATGCTCAATGGCACCAAGTCAGCTCTGTGGCTTCACACACCCTGGTATTCTCCAATGCGTAATAAGGTGAACTTAGATACGCTTTTTCCATATCTAGGACTTCACAATGCAGTAAAACGTGTCTGACCTATGCTAACGAATGCTGTGGGATGCAAACTGCACAGCAAAGTGGACATACAAACTGGCAGTCCCTTAAGACGCGGGGGGAACAGGAAAGTTTGCGAGCGTTCACAGAAAACTTCCGAGAACGGACAAAGAGAAGAGTGGCTTGAAGAAGAGGAAGTCGCACTGTACAGAGGTGAATGGGACAAAACCAGATCCTGAAGAGCACTGATCTAACTGCAAAATAACACTGCAAAATAACGCTAGTTAGTTTGTGCTACAAACTGATGCTGCAGCCCACCAGAAGGGAGCGAGAGGGGAAGCTTAAGACCTGAGGTCGGTAGAGCACCAGGGAGGAGGACGCTGGCATGGAGGGGGCACAGAGGGGCAGAGGGAAAACACAGACGCCAGCAGAACAGGGGAGCCAGTCCCATGGGAGGCTCCTGTGAAGTCAAGCAGAATGACTCAGATAATAAAAAAAGGAAACTGTCAACAACATGCATGACCATTTTGCGTGCATCACACCCAAAGGAAAAACAGATTGCAACTGCTCAGGGATATCCTGTGTGAGCAGAGGCTTGGAAGAGCCACTTATTTCATAACTGTTTTGCTGGTGGGTGGTGGAGGGGGAACTGAGGAAAAAAAACCAAACAACAAAACAGGTTCAAAGATTGCCATTTTCTTTTTTCTTCCCCCCTTTTTTTTTCCTTTCTCCTTTTTTAAAAACAACAGAAAACAATATAATGATAACACTTCAAAAGATGGGAAGGGCACTAAAGGCAAAGGAAATGGTAATGACTACAACAGCCACTCAAGCATGTATAAAGAGAACTGGTGAAAAGACAGAAAGGAGCCAAGAAAAGAAAACAAGCATAATCCTTTTGGAAGAAAACTAAAGCGTTCAATGAGCCTGGGAAGAAAGGAGAAAGGAAGGTTAGTATGGAAAGCTGTGAGGCAGACCTGACATTATACAGAGCAATTTTATAGCAAGGAGAAGTACACATTCCTGCATACAGCCACAAAGCAACACAGAGATAGCCGAACAGGCTGTTCTTTACTGCTCCCACTGAAAGGAACCCTCTGGGGTGTATCACCGTCAATATGTATCCGACATGAATCTTCAGGTGGTGACTGCTCTCATACCTTTGACTTTGACCTGATACTTGGTACACTCTGGACAGGGAAGGAGGGTGAATTCCTCTGTCTGATACATGGAATAGTCTGTGCTTGCGACCACAATCCGGTCTCCAGGCTCCCAGCTACTAACATCATCCAGAAGATTCAGTATCACTCCACCTACAGCTTCTACCTGGAAGCCTGAAACTGGAACACCTAATTAAAAAAAAAAAGTAAACACAATATAAGATTATATTCACCTTCACATGAAACCATCTCCAAGAAGATACTAAGAAACGTATGAGATTTCACAAGCTCCAAAGCCCTCTAAAAGTACAATTCTGCTCTGAAACGTGCCAGTGTGAGATACCGTTACAGCCTGCTTATCTGGTGGATCTGAAATAAAACAATAGGAAAAGATGGAACTAACAGTGTCAGGGGGGGAAAAAAAAAACCTATTAATTTAAAAAAACAAAAACAAAAACAAAAACAAAACCCAAACACACTAATATCATATGGCAACAATTTGTAGGTCCATCTACCTCTACTTGTTTCAAGTGACATTTTTCTGCCATTTAAAACTCTACAGATATAATCAGGGTCCTGGCAAAACAAAGTAGGGGGACTTGCCTTTTTATTCACCACTAATAAAACAGTTTGGCAGGCTAAATTGCACACACATGCTATTTCACTGCCTTGTGATAGATTTGCATAAGTTCAGAAACTCTTCCTTATTCTTGACCCTAACTCTACAGTACCAGCAAGTAAAAGATGTATTTTGGTGGATTTTTTTTTTTTAATATAAGTCTATACATTTTCATAGGGCTGTAATGAACAATAAGGGAGTAGTATCATAGCTCAATTACTTAACAAATAAATATCTGACTACCTTAAAAAACTCTTCTGAGGCAAATACAATATTGCTTAGTAATTCTACAGACAGAATAAGATGACTGCCCATAAAAATCAAAACTCAGATCAAAGATATCTTAAATCCAAAAATTAATAAAGGATAAAAGTAACTAAGTGGTAGGCCTTCCAGGTTCTTTATACCACCGATTCAACTTGGTATGAGAAAAGCTGCCTAAAGTTCAGCATCAAAAAGCAACATAAGATTGTAACAAGAACAAAACATTTCTCTTGGCTTCTACCAAGTTTTCTTTTTAGGATCATAATCACCATCTCAGAAGCTTAGATTTAAAATATACATGAGTGACAAATTACTAAAATAAAAGAAAAAAAAGTCTGTTTCAGCCTTTTGTAAGACACCTCATCTCTATCTAATATATTGAAAACGAAGACTCTTGATGTTATGCTGTTCACACACTGTATACAAATAGATTGAGTAAATAAGTTGTACTGAAGAACTGTGTCCTTATACTTCATCGGTAGCAGAAAAACAAACAAACAAAAAAAACTTACAGCAGCACTCAAATTCAAATTGCAACCAACAGTTCTAGTGAAAAAAGCATATACAGTATTTTTTACTTCTCCTCCAACTGCAGGATTTCACAAAATGCTTTCCTACCATCATTCCATTCGCTGTAAGCTCTCACAACAAACTTCTGACCATCTACTGTGAAAAACTCTTTCTGAGCAAGAGCCTTCCCACCAGTGCTGTGATTTTCATAGTTTCTCACTGATTCATTACAAGAAGAATTTCCACCACCTATGACACCAACGAAAGCCCAGGCTTGCCTGTGAAAAACAAAAGTAAATATTTAAATATAATGGTCCTTAACAAATTCTGCACAAACAGGTAAAGGGCAAGACAAGGAGCACAGAAGTCATAAATAATCATTTTGCTTGCTCTTCCAAATTAATTTTAAAATCCAACTTCAAAATGCAGAAGAAAAGTGGGCAGACCTCACTGAAAAGAAACATAGCTTAAAATAATTGGATGTCCTATATACAAATTGGCAAATACAAGAGCTCTTTTAATGGAGAATACTTTCAGATACATTTTTAGTACAACATCCAACAAGACACTTTTTCCAAAAGCAAATTGCAAGAAAGGAGCGATAGAAGCGATACAGGATCTTACACCCAAACAGCTTTACTGGGGCACAGGAAGACTAGGAGCCAGTGCTGACGTTCCTGCCGCAGCCCACTGCCGTCACAGTGCCGTGGCAAGAGGCAGCCAGGAGTCCCTGGAGACCACGCACGCATCAGGCCAGGAGGGATGAACACAGCCAGCAGCAGCTGCTGGCAATCACTGTACTGGACAGGTAATAGCTTTTGAATCTTTCAAGATGCTCAGACCCAGAAAAGGAACCGCATACTGTTACACAACCTTTGCACAAGGGGATCACCAAAGTTTCTGAAGGCTGAGACCAAGGATTTTTGCTTTTCCCCCATGCTGGTCCTTCCCTCAGCTGGTTGCCTACTTGGCTGAGCACCAGTGTGGAACAGGGAACTGTTCTGGATGTACTTCCCCTTCCTACAGCTCTGCTCAATGCATCCAAGTTTTTTGGAAATGAAAAACAAATCACACACCACAGAAAGCCACCACCAAGTTCAAAAAACAAGACTATTTTGCAGTCCTTTACTGCTCTGTAATGCCATAATTATGTGTGCAGAGGAAGCAGTCAAGATCATCTATTAGAAAGCCGAACAATTTTGCAACATTAAAGTTGAATCATTCACTCCAAATGAAAACAGCGTCAGCTAGCTGGACTGTAGTCTGTTGGTAATGATTGATTCCAAGGCAGGTATCAAAACCACCTTCAATCCAGTTGCCTTTATTTCAGTACCCTCATGATGTTCTTACTGATTGGGATTAAAAGGCCAAATTAAAGTGTTTAGTGTTAACCTGTTCATAGGAATAGTATGTACTGTGCCACCTCTTCAGTAGCAGCAGCAAACAAGCTGAACATTTCACATACCAACATTTAAAACAAATATCAAGAGATTTTAATGCATGCTATTTTGCAGGAAGAGGCAGAAGGGGAGAGGGATGTAACGAAGTATTCACCTCCATGCCAAAATCTCTTTCACTACCTTTTACAGGTTTAACAAAACAACCCTGCTTTTCCTCCGTGAGCGCTTGGGGAGAGCTTCTCACCCATCTTCCACAGCAGAACAACACAATTTTATGTGCTTATAGAGCCTCTACCGACTAATGAAAACATACAAGAATCATTTCAGTAGAGAAGGAAGAAAGGCTGCTTCTTCCCAGCTGCAGGCTGAAGAAGTTCCCCATTTCAGGCAAGCCGGCGTGGAGGTCACGGGCAGAGATGAATGCCAGAAACCCACATCCCTCCAGGCCAGGTTGGGGCTGGCTGCACAGCGACCATAACAACTGCCACATGGGCTTCACTGCTTTCAGGAGGTGGTACTTATTACAGGACATCCAGGTCTCAGCACCTCTGACCAAACTGCTTAGAGGCAATGCTGCAAGTACTTTCCATCCCATGACCACATGCTTACACAGCCACTGACACAAATGTGCTCCTGACGGGAACCAAGGTCAGAAGATGCCATCTGACTGACGTCCCAGCCTGCCTCTGCCCAAATAGAGGGAGGAAACTAACTGGAATCCAGATGTTGGGGCTGTAGTGGGAGGTAAGAATAGAACTAAAAAACTAAACGACCAATTTCCTGGAAAATAGAAACAGGTTATACAACACCATCTTAATGGAAGCTGAAGAACAGCCTGACAGTTAGTTAGGAGACTTGGTGTCACTTTCACTTGTATTGCTAACACTGAGCAGTGCAAAGCCAAGTTCAGAACCTGCACTGCAAGAGGTCATTTGCAACAACTAAATGAACGGCACAGCAGTTTAAGTTTCCTGCTTTAATAATTCCTGTTATACCTCTTCTACAGTCCTACCATCCAAACCCTGACCAACTGAAAAGAATGGTCAAAAGATACAGACACATCTTACAAGTGAACTTGAATAACAAAATACTTTTACAGATCAGTTCCCTTGCAGAATCAGTGGAGGGGTAATGTACTTTCATTTCAACAGTGCACAGGTATGAATAAAATGCTGTTTGATATACAGGATTAGCATCCCTTCCCTGTATTCAGTTTCTAGCTTGGCATTCCTTGCTCCTCTGAACATAAAGTCATATGCATTGAAAGCTACACCTAGCAACTGTTTTCTATCTGTGTGCTTGAACGAGAAAAAATTCCTCGCTGCACCCAGTTTTAATTTCTGTAAAGACAAGTGAAAGAGAGCAATTATGAGTAAGTAACAAAGTCTATCACGCAGATACGTGTAACTATCAGTCTTTGCACTATCAAAATACTGCACACTAAATACTACTACTGCAGTACTACATACAACACCAAGAATCCTCTGAAGACTTTAAGAACAGTGCCAAAGTTTAACGAACCCCCTAAAGGTGACAGAATCTGTGTCTAATCTTTACTCAGCACAAAAGGGAAAAATAAATTATTTACCTGTAACTCAATCCTCTGACAAACTTACTTCCCAGAAGATTTTGAATAGTCACTCTGGTTTCCTCCAGTAGATTTTTAGCAGCTGAATCTCCTACAGCAATAGCAACAATGCGACCAGGACTTCCATTTTTCAGTAAGTTCTGGAGCTTCAAGCTTTCCTCTGAAAATTCATGAGTATCAAACTTCAGCACTTCCAAAATCTCTGCTGTGTCCTGATTGATCACTCTCACATTTAGTCCCCGGGAAAAATTCTTTTTAAATGTATAATGACCATAGGCCAGCCCTGAGAAATACATAGTCTTTGACAGAAGAGTCCATGATAACTTCTGGTGCCCATGCAACTCCAGAGTTCCTTCAGGGCCCACGCCAATAAATTTTTTGCCAAATTCTGGCACATCAGCACCTTCGTTTGACCTCCCATACAAAATAATAGTTGCTTTGGATTTATAGCGGCATTTCTCTGCTCCAACATGAAGCATTCCACCATCCTTTATCAGGATAAATCGAGTTCTCAAGGTAATATTTTTAGAACCTTCTTTATCATCACCAAAAACAAGTAACCCTAAAAGAAAAAAAATATTTCTGTAGGTCAAAGAAAAATTCAGATAAGACTCAAAGAACCAAGTCCTGCAATAAGAACAACGGAAAAATTACAGATTTATTTTCCACACCCATGAATTAAGCCGTTATGCTGTTATATATGTTTAAGAATATTTGGGAAAGTAACTTCTACCAATTGTGATTTGTATTTCTAAGAATTTGGTCAGTTTATTCCTAATTTTTTCTGCCATTTTGGTAGAATTACTAACATACCACAGTCACCATCAGAAGACAATCAGATCTTGTACAAGGAAGGCTACTACACAAGTCTTGTTTTACTATATCCTACAGAAAACCACATCAATGCTCCACTGAAAAGACTACAGTGTTCATTCATCTTTTTAATGATATTCCTGGCCTGGTAGCAGGCTGAAAAGTAAAAGCAGGGGAACTGGTCAATAAGCTGCAACTTAAAATTCCAACACATTTTTCATCTAATCACAGAAGTAAAAACTATGCAGCAAACTGAAGCATCATGTTCATCTTGCCATTTCATACCTCCATCCTGTATAACTATAGAGTGTACTGTAGCATCTGAGTTCAGACGAAATAAATCCCCTTTTTTGATTAAAACTCTCTTTTCAGGATCTTTTCCAGGGCTCCAGTTTTTAAGACGAGGATTCTGATCGGGACAATTCTCTGCAATACAATGTGAAACTCAACTTTTAAAAAACAAGCGTCATCACATCAATCAAGGCAGCATTAGGATGAACACGAGCAAGGCAGAGTCAATCCCCCATAAAGGATTCCCACCTCCTTCTGTGGTTACAATACTGCAGCCACTGATGCTACTGTTTGTATTCAAGCAGCCAAAAAGATACATGAAAGGCAGTTAAATTCTCAAGGGAGTGAGAATGCCTTGGGAAGGCATTCTTATACTGAATTAAACTACCGATGACCACAGACTGAACTGTCAACGTATACTGTTGACAACAGATACTTTCGAACCCCATCTGATTTTTTTTGAGATTTTCTACATCACCTGCAGTAGATGAGGAGAGGAAGTGGGAAGGACTCAGATCCATAGCAGTCACACTGAGCACTGGATGTCCTAGGCCAGCTACCTAGGCCGACTAACATGGTTGTAAAGCATCTAAATCTCTCACCTCCCTCAAGGTCTTTCCATGTGTGAGAAAGGCTGATCCCTTCTTGCTTTTAAGCATCCAAATCACTTCTTTCAGTATAGTTTTGCAGGTAAGGGATAAAGAGGGACAAGACATCCTTAGTATATTCAGTATAATACCTTTCTGGTTAGAGCAGTTTCTTGGGATACAAGACATTTGTGTCTAAACTCCCAGTACTTATTCCTTAGGAAGTCAGGTTAAATATCAAGCTACAAACTATGGGAGAGCAGAGTCACATGCAATCCTTGCTGAAACCCTGCTGAAGGTCTGCCACTACATGGGCAATAACACCATACTACGAGGCCAGAAAAAGAGAAGCAGCGGCAAGAAGTGACAGGGTTGTGTGATTTCAGATGAAGTTACAGCAATGTAGTATTTACAACATGCACATCTTTAGCATGTTAAGCAGCTGAGTAATGCAGCAGCATAAACATACTACAAAAACAGAAACATGAAGTATATTCCTTGATTTTCTTACCAAAAGTCAGACTGAAAATATTTTTCTTAAGCAAAAGACAACCAGAAAGATGCCAAAATAGACAGGTTAGCAGCCCAACTGAGAGTACAGTCAAAATAGACTTTTCACACCTTATCTTCTGGAGAAAAACACCTACACATCTACAATGCAACTTTGGGGGCAAAAAGCTATTAGCAATAGCCCATTCTTGCGAAATCTAAAGAAAGCGAAACCTATCCACAAGTTTAACACAAACCAGTCTTAGTTTTGCTGACAGAACTGTTTTTCCTTTGGTGTTACTCTCCACATTTCAAATCCTTTCCAACTCAGGAAACCCACATAAACTAAGATTTGACTACCAATGGGAAAAAATGAGCAGAACTGCATAAGGGCAAAAGGCATCCAAGTAGTAATATAAAAATAAAAACAAAAGAAAATCTTCTGGGGGGATCCTAAAAAGATAGCATTTAGAAAATGAAATTCAACACAAGAGGGAGAGCCAAAAAGCAAGAAGCACTGCAATCAGCAAGACTGCTGAGCCCTTACCAGATAAATGCAAGTCTATTGCCTGACTCATGCAGAGTCACTAAACCCCTTCCCCCAGACACCCAACACACAAGCACTGTGAAGAAACACATATTTCCTGGCTGGTAGCAAAGGGCAATATGAGGAAACCATGAGTCAGCAACTCAATGATTTCTGCTTAGCATTATTCACAGAAGTGAAGATCTAGTAACTGTAATTTTTTCTATTGAGTCAGAAAGAAGAGGTATAGCACAATAAGTGGAAAAAAAAATTAAAATCTATTGTACATCACAATCCAGCAAGGAAGTCATCAGCATCAGAAATAGGCGCTCCTGTAATGCAAGCATGTTTCTGAAGCACGGTGGATCAACTTTTTGGCAAGCAGATCAGATGTGCTCAGCAAAAGTACTTTGAAATTCTCCCTTAGCAATTGCAGTGGGGCACAAGAAAACGTCAAATGTTTAGTACTTCACCATATGTTACCTCCAAAATTAGTGATTAGATTTTACAGGCCACAGTCATTGCCTCTACAGTTAAGGTTAAATGAAAACAGAAGCATAGGCCAGAAAATGTTAGGTAGTTATGGCCTTGCCAAGTTTAACCACTCATGTTGAAAATTTCTCAAGTCAAGCCTCTGCTTCAGAGCATTTCTGTAAAAATGGGTCAGCTCCCCTTATGGGTTAGTTGCTTCCAATAGAGTTGGGGGAAGGAAGTGATATTTTTGCACATGGTGGAAGGGAAAAAAAAACCCAAAACACTCTACCACAAAAAAAAAAAAATTAATTCTAGAACATTGCATGTACTGGAGCAAGGATATGAAATTTGGCAGGAGAAAAGGCAGGAAACCGTTCTCAAGATGTAGTTAAATAGTTCCTTTCTACCTGCTCAGCCACCAAGTCTGAAGTTTTTAAGGCCTCTGGGAAAAAGTTATCAGTGTTATATTATGCTCAGCAGAAGTTTATCACAGTTTGGCAGATAAATTTTCTGAGGATCCTGTTTACCCTGGGCAAACTCCAGCTGAGAGCTGCAAAGGCCAAGCAGAACTCTTCCCTGAAAACCTCCCGAGCTTCTCATCCTGACCCTGCAGCACAAGCCCCTGGAAATGGCAAGGAAATTGCATTTCCAGTGCTCTCCGTGATCTCCAGTGTTCAGGTCTCCTTAGAAAAAAAGATGATGACAGGAAGATAAAAGCAAGAAGGAAAAAAGAAACCAGCTGACAGGCAGGAACAGAAATGCAGACAAGTATCATTTTCCCTTTGGGGAAGGTATGCCGGAGGTTTAGGATTTACACGCAATTACTACTAAGTCTCACATTCCCTCCACCGCCTTTTAAACAGCCATTAAAAGTACTGACAATATGGATTTCCAATTAGCCCTTAAGAAGAACACACCTAGCTGGAACTGGTGTCGTTGGCTGCAGTACCGCTAGGTTGGAGCTGAGCATATTAACATTTCAACCTGTTGGGAAACTTTTGGGGAATTCCTGCAACAACAATATTACAAGATTAAAATTTCAGCTACACTTTCCGTGGTGCCTGTAGGAGTTTCTCTTGTGTCAGGGTTTCCAAAGGATTCTATGGGTGCATGTTGGTTTTTTTAAAGGATAATCCAGGGAAATTTCGGAAAGACACAATGCAACAATTAATGCTGAAAACCAGTCTGGACTTCCATTGAGAAGCAGTGGGATGTTGAAGGAAAGCAGTCATGACCTTGGGTTACTCCTTAGCCCTTATGTAAATCACTACCGTAGACACAAAAAAAAAAGCCTGTCTGCTAAATCACAGCAACTCTTCCTGCAACATCCTCAGTATCCCCGGTGATCCATCAACCACGTGCTGCCCATGCATTCAGTGCAAAAAATCCGCACAACTCAATGCCTCTGGAATGAGCTCCTGTGGATGAAGCAAAACCATTCCAAAACCACTTACATTTTCAAGAAAGGCAAGCCATCTCCTTCACATTATCAGCTTTTAAAGCATAAAGGGACTATTATTTTACATATCCCACAGCATACGGTAATACCGCACTTCTACTAAAATCATCATCAAAATCTGTAACTTTTAATTAATTAATAAGTTAAAGCCTTGGTATCAAAGCAGAAAGGTTTTTTCCCCCTCAAAGTACTTCTCAGAGTCAACTGGATAAGTCACCCTTCGGCCTCCTCTTGAGCCAGGCTGTAACCTAGGTACTTACTTCAGATACGTACCCCAGTTACCAGTGATCTGGATCGCAACATAGCAAAAATTTTCCGATTACTAATCCCTCTGTTATTTTTGTTTTCCTTCATAATTATTAGGAAAACTCAGTAACTTCACCCAAGAAGAGATCTTGGCAAGCCACCACCAAGAGTGCTCCAGTTAGGTGTGTGCATTCATTTTGTACTGTCATCTGAAATCTTCAGTTGAGCATCTAATTTGTTCAGCCTATGTTGCATTGGCTTTGGAAACGGAATCTTTTGAGTTACTACGCCAAAAGCCACTGAGGAGTCTAAGTCTGTTGTGTTACAATAGCCAACAGTTTCAATTCAAAACCCTGTTTAGCTTTTAGAAATCTGACTTCTGCCTTAAAAAAACAAAAAACAAACCAACCAAACAAAAAAAACCAACACAAAACAACCCATGCTCCAAACTATACTACCAACCTTTAGCAACCACACCTCATAGCAACTCCTAGCAGTACTTGGCCAGAGGGATGTATACTTAGTGATCAGCAGTTAATCACATCACCTGTTCATGCTTTATAACCACTGATACATTTGGGAGGTTTTCCAACTTCTATGAAATTAGCCCAGTTTTCTAAGATGAGCTGAAAAAAAATCATAGCTAATAGATCAAAAAGGTCCCTGCCCAATTTGTGTATAAACAAAGCAAACACATACCATTGGTATAAATTCTCACAGATTTTTAAATGTTTTTACTTGAACAATCTTTTACTACCTTCCTTAGTTACTGCTTAAACAGACAGGATTTCATTTTGTCCGCAATTTGTGAACATATCAGGCAACTTCTTCTGCAGACAAAAATAATTACACTTATTCATACTTCTGTCCCCCTCACCAACAGTCTTTATTTACTGCTATGCCTTTTTGCTTCATGTAAGTAAATCAAATCATTCACAGTAAAAACATATAAAAACGACACTGACAACAGAAAAAGGAGCTGATCTTAGCCCCCAAACACTGCTTCCCTCCATGTTAAAATTGCAGTAAGTGTCCTATTTTTGCACTTAACTTTTAACTAATCCTGATGCTGAATTATTGAATTATGTTTATAGGGACCGTAACTTCTAGGATGATTTTGTTTGCAAAAGAACTTACCATCTGGAGCATATTTTGAAGCTATTGCCAAAAAAATTCCCAGTGCAACAAAAAGTGAAAGGCTAGAAATAGCAAAGCAAATGAGAGTATTTTTATGCCTGCTGGCTTCTGCCTGGTGGCGGTGCTGATCCACTAGTAAGGATGGGAGTCTTGTCCGGGCTTCTTGTCTTGCAGAGGTAAATTCGGCTACAGCATGGCTCTGCGAAGGCGGTGGGGGACGGAGAGGGGCAATTCTCCCTGGGACGTACCCCGAAGACCTGTGACTGCTCCCGTTCTGAGGCCGGAGGAAAGCAGGGGAGCTCCCCCTGGCATCAGTGTCTTGCATGTTATAAAGTCACTGGAAGATGCACACACACACACAGAGGGGAAAAAATAAGAGACAGGCTTTCAGAATACAAAGTACCATACATGAAAGGAAAAAAGAAACAAACAAGCAATTTTAAGCCACATGCCTTCTTAAGAAGAACACCCACGGAAACTGTGGCTATTTACAAAATATCAGTCACTCAGTTGCTACTGGTCATTTGCCATGGTATAACAGCTTGAAACAATAGTATATATATCTTCAACAAAATTAAACTCAAAAGCATCTGGTAGGGGAACACAGTACAGCACAGACCATTTCTCTGTAGTTACACTACGTATTTTTAACAGTGTTTTCACAGTTAACTTGTATTATGCGATTAAGAAACAAGCTGAACAATGAGAAAGCTAGCAACCCCTTCTTCCCCACAGTTATGCAAAGAATGCCTAAATGTATTTCTTCTGCACACAGAAGCTGAACAAACTCCTCATTGTTTTCCTTTATGGAAAAGGAGCTGAAAGAGACAAGCCTTCCTTCCACACTGGAAGTAGTAAAAAAGCATTTAACACATAAAATACCTAACACAATTTTACTTATATTCACACTGATGCAACTTAGTCAACACTTTTAATTAGCTAAGGCATATAGAGCCTGCAAACTCTCAATTTACTCTCAGTGGAATTTGGTTGCTAGTAAAGGTGCATCAGGAATGGTCCTGCAAGCAAGTCATCTGCAATTTTTTCAGCAAACCTTGTGGTTTTTCTCGTTGATGAGATGCCTGGGTTTGGACACAAAGCCTGGAAGCAATGTGACTGCTCCAGATCTCTGGACCTATCACCTAGAAGTGAGCACTACTTTTATTTCAGTTACTACTATTGTTTCTATCTTTTTCTGAAGCAATCAATGAGGAAAGCCTACCAAAAACATCACTGCCTGGCCCATCCTCACCAGCAGTTTAATTTACCACGCTTTTCTGGTTTGCTTTAAGAGACACAAAACTGCATTTGGCTGTTTTCTCAGGCTTTCTGGTCAACTGTGTTGTATGGAGTATTCACAAAGCTGGCATGATTTTTTATTTTTTTTTATTAACATTTCTTAGGGATGTGATTTTTTGAGAGGGCTGCTCAAGTTTCAGTTAACTGAAACCTAACTTTCTAAACTAAATCCTGAAGGAAATTTAGGCATAAGTCATGTGTATTAAATAGCAAAATGAATTATGAAAATAAAAACTAACAATAATGGAAGAGCATAAAGATCCTCTTTCGCTTCCATTAACAAAGGGAAGTCTGAGCAATACTCTGAAGTGCCAGGCACGCTAGTGAAGGAGAAACGTGACAACTGTAATCTTATTCTGAGAAGTAGCAAAGGAGCCTTTTGTCTCACATGCTGCAAAATCTGATACTTCACTGTTTCAAGGCAAAAGAGTTGTTATTATCGAACAGGCTGGATTACCCTTTCATGGGAGACAATGCATCTCCAAATGTACGCACAATGACAATAAAGGCACTGAAATATTAACTTGAGTAGCCATGCCAGAGTGCAAAAATTATGCCAAGTCCTCCAACAGTGTCTCACACCTGTTCGTTGTAGCAAATTGATTTTCACCATTCTCCTTTCTGTTCTTTGAGAAACTATTTCCCAAACCTAATCCTCTGCTCTCAAACTTAACTGCCCAATGCATTATGAGCACTGTGGAACAGCTTGCTTTCACCACATGTGCTTTTACACTCAACTAGTCATCTTTCAGCAGTGAAAACTCAATCATTCCTATGTTTTAGAAGTTGTGTTAAAAGCTGAGCAGAGAAGGAGCTTTTCAACTAATTCAAAGGCAGTATTTACGTCTCGCTGAAACAAATACTGAACTATCTTTTTGATTAAAAATTTAAAGAAATCTGATCCAGCATTGAGGTTTATTTATGGTTTGGGCCCCAACTCCTTAAACTTGGTTAAAAAGTTTTCAGATACAGCGTTTATCTATCACACTGACAAAACAACTACAGAGTGTTCATTATAAAGTGATACAAAGAGTTAAGTTTGTTAATTGTTCAGCTATATCAACTAAATCCAGAATGGTTATGCAAAACTTAACTTACTTTTACAAAATAATTTTACCACAATATTGCCTACTAAGGCCTCTTAAAGTACTGCTAGCCCTTTAAAGAAAAAAGTCATTCATTACAACAGACATCAAAAACACATGTCATATTTCAAACACATTTTGTTTTGTACAAAGCATTCTACCTTGTTTGTAAGCCTCATTTTGCAAAGGGTAAAAGTTTTCCAACTATCTCACTCAAGTGAAAACACAGGTCACCCCAACGATGGATGGAAAAAGAGATTGTTTTGCAATGGCTAAGGCAGTGATTCTGCAAAAGTAATAAAACAAAGCCATAAGAAGATAAAATACTTAGAACAATCAAATGTTTTACTATATAGTTTTCCATTACAACAGGAGTAGCCATTTCAACACTTCCTTCCCTCTTCCTGTGTTAATTTGAAATTCTCTAGCTGAAAGACGGATCTTTTCTATGCTGTAGAGAAGCTACTGACTCTTCTTTAAAATTAAGACACATCATTGATAATCTGATTCAAATTATTGACTTGTTTATTTCCACTCTGTGGAAGTCTTCAGATAGCACCACACAAATGCAAGTGTAGTAATCGGCTATATGGCCAGTTACGCCCTAGAGAGTATGGTTATTTGGTTGCACAAATACAGTTTGAGTAAAATGCGGGGGGGTGAAAATCTGTCTGAACTATTTAAATATCACATTCCTGTGCAAGTTCCCATGCACTTGAATTTTTCCATGTAACACTTTTTCTTTCTCCACCCAAGGTTTGCCATTTCCTTTTGACCTGTGCCTATGCTGTGTTCCTTTAAAAAACAAAGGAAAACAAAAATGTTGAGATCAAAGGCCCCAGGAGACCATTTGCAATTAAAAACACCAGAGAGGACTGGCACCTGTCACCAGGATTTCCTAAACACACAGAAGCAGGAGGTCTCCTAAAGGAGCTCACGATCTGGGCACCTCCTCCTGATGGTGCAGTCCTAGACAAGAACACCACCACTTTTACAGTTGTACTGTAGTATGCAGAGCGATGCAGTATTTTACTGTGCAGCTTGCTTCAGAGTGATCTCAGTAAAAGTCACGTTCTTGCACAATACACAATTGATTACCTTACCTAACAGAGTTAGACAGAATTCAATCTGTACAAATCTGTTATTTGCCATGCCATTCATGCAGGCTTCTATCTCATTATCGCCAAACTTTTCACCTTTCAGCCTTCACCAGGGTATTATGCAATATTTCCAAATCCATTATTTACCACAGATTTTAGTCAGAGCCACACATAAGTATGAACTTCCAGCTTACCAGTACCAGGGAAGCTTCCAACACACAGATTCAGCTAGAGCATCTTGTTACCACCCATCTGCTGGAAGGCTACGCTATTTGCATGTCACTCTTTTGCCAGAATAGTGCTGCTCCACATAATCCAGATTTCTGTTTATGCACCCCTACCCACAGCATAAGCAAGCAAGCAAGTCCTTCTCACACTCATCACAACAGCCAACTCAGCTTCAACCACCTTAAAAAAAAAAAGTTTATTTTGCAGAGCATTGAAGCAAAACCAGTGATTACCTGCAAGTCTGGCTCTGCCAACAGAGCATCTGACTGTGTGTACAGCAAACCCCAGCAGGCAGGCAGCAACGAGCTACTGAACAGGCTGCAACATCTCCAGTCTCCTCATGTACTCCTTCACCACTTTTAACTTGTGCCACTACTACGCACTCATACAAACCCACATTGTTCCACACTGGCAGAAACCAGAAACATATGCACTGTACAACCAAGGGATAACATCTGAACCTTCCGAGATGTGAGCATGCACTCAGAAGCAAGCAGCATGCTTATCTGTTACTCAGTTTGGGGCTGGTTTCCTGGAAAGGAATTAGATTCTATCACGAGGTAATTCAAAACACAACCTGACACCACCCCAAACGTGGGAAATATACCAAGATATTTCACACTTTTCTGCTGTCAAATGCTTAGTGTAACAAAACATGTCGAACGCACTAGAAAACTCCCGCACTTTTTCACCTTCTCAAAACTTTGTAAACAAAGTACGCTTACTTCCATACAGTGCAAACAAATTAATGCTTGCCTTAAAGCATATTTTAAGGATGCATAAAGCATATTTTAAGGATGCATAGTTCACAGGTCTTAAAAATTAAACAAAAGAGATACTAGAAGAAACCCCACTTCTGTTGCTCTGGGCTATCAAACACTATCAGCTGTAGTGCTGACCTATTATCACACCATTTAATCTCAGAGTATATAATTGCCATTAAGGAAAAGACTGAGGAAGGGTGGGGGAAAACCACACACATCAAGAAAAATATTTCCCCATGCAAAACAGCACCACATTGGTTACTGCTGTTTTCCTGGCACAGGCACTTGTCTGTTATGAGATCAAAGGGCAGTTAGAAACCCAAGAGAAAGTCAGTATTAAAAAGCTCCCAAGTAGCTACAATTACTGAACAGAACGTGGTATAAAGCAAACTCCTAAAGTATGACGTGCACACCTTTACAAGCCTCCAAGCTGGTCAACTACAACAGAGATAACTAATTCCAGGACGATGTTTCAAGTGCCTTAGAAGTCTGCAGTTCAACAAATCTTAACTTCATCATTAAGAAAATCAGTGGTTCCCAATAGACACATTGGGCGCCCACATGCTTTCCTATCTGGTTCCACATTTTCTTCCACTGCCTTGTTTTGAAATTACACCTATTCACTGATAATAGACAGCACTTTTGTAGGAACCTACTTTTCCACTTGTGTGTGCAAAAGCTGGAAAGAGTATGTCCTCAGTCCTCCTTAACACAGTTGAGTAACTGTTGGAAATCACAAAAATGTTTATAACAGCCTGAAAAGCCCAGCTGACTTAAAAACATGTAAAAACTCTGGACATCTTCTATCACATCCAGTTTGCTGCATGCCATCACTTCTTCCCCCTTGCCCAGCAGTTTCAGAAGAAAAATCAGAGGACAGACAACAATAGTCAGTGAGAAACAGAGATACAAACATGGTAAGAATTACAAAACTTTGTTCAACGTAAGTTATATTGCACCAGATTTTCTGAATTTCCTGTGTAGCAATTATTAATTTTTTACTGAATTTTTTGGCACACAGAAAACGCACAGAATTGCACGATACGCAACCACTGGAAACTACTCAAGCTGAGGAACGTATTTCCTAAAACAAGTCCTTCCAAAGTACCACAGATCGAGAGACAGAAGTGCAAGCATGCATAATATTTACAGTATACAACAAGGTCTGTAGATAGAAGTAATCTTCATCAGCTGATCTAATGAAATCTTTTGAGCACACAAGTCTCTCTCCAGGTCAGAAGCAAATATCAAACCTATATACAAGTAGGGAAAGATTAATTACATATGTTGAGGTGATATGCAAAACAATTTAGTTATTATCTATGGATTAGAAAGGATGCTGGGGTGGGGGAGAGAGGATGATGAGAAGATTGCTTCCCAAGGGAAGGTGATAGGTAATTTGTAGCCTGTGGAATATGAGTTTGTCTGTGGGAACAAGTATGAAATTACAGCACGCCAAGCAAAACCACTGTTGGGTTCATGGCTTACGGCATACAGGAGAGCCATGAATTTAGTTCCTAGCCTCTTCTGAAGGTGTTTGGTAGATCTCCATTAAGGATGAGGCTGAAAGATCAGAGGCAAAGTGGGTTTTTGTATAAGAAAAATGGTTCCCCTCTCCAGTGACAACTGGGCTTTTGTCCTTCACCCACAGTTTGTGTGAGTAAGCTCTGCAGCAGTCACTTGGTTTTACTTACATAATTGTCAGGAAAGCATTTGATGCAGCAGATAAAATATCTAACTTTTCAAAAAGTTCATGTACAAAATTTAGGGATTTTCATAGTTCTTCTATAGAGATGCATCTTACTACAGAAACTTCAGGGATGTGTTGGTCTTTTCCAATTCTTGGACACCAAACATTATCCTGCAAGCATTTAAGTGTTTTTAACTAATCAAGACACTGCCATTTTCAGTCTGCTCTAATACGTTTGTAACATCTTCAGATCTTGCCCATTGAAACAAAGAAACATAAGCTAGAAGCCACAGCATCAAACTGTGGTCTGCGTATCTAAAATGATGCCTGACACTTCCAATGACTTCAATTTTTTCCCCTTTGTTTTTGACACAGTTATTCTTTATAAATCACTTACAAATTGGAAAACTCTATTCTGTTTTTCATTCATTGTTAAAACAATAGCATGTTCTGCTGGAGGAAATTATTCAGAAACCATTTGGTGCTTTGCATACAAGTGAGTTGATCAATGACTTAATACAGAGGATCCAAGAGAGCACACTAGGAAATACGGCACGTGTGCTGAAATAGGCAACATGAATGGAGTAATTTTTACTGTTTCTCTCATTTTCAGAAATGAAAGATTTAATAACTTGCATAAGAGATCAGGAGTGGAAACTTGTATTTTAATCACACATCTGCCATTAGCTTGCTGCATGAGTCACAGCTTATTTGGGCCCCAAGCCTGTAACATGAGAAAAAAAGTGGTCACTAGCCTCACAGGGACGTTCTGAGGATTAGTTTAGAGAACACTTTGGTCTCCCTCAGCTCAGCAATGCATCTGATTACAAGCCTACTTTTAAGCAAATAAATAGCTCTGCTTAAGTCAACAGCTACCACGTGAAAGTAATGGATTTGCAGCATTCACCTTAGAGAACCTGAAGAAGATAGCAAGGAAAAAAACTAAAAGCAGGAAAATTTTTTTTTTAAACTACTTCTCATATTGACGATAAGAAGAAGTGGTACCTACAGACATCTGCAGTCTCTAGAAGAACACAAATCCCATCCACAACAGCTACAGCTTAGGACTTCACTGCAGAAAAATTTTCTATGTAATGGTAATACACTTCAGAGAAGTGCAGTCCAGTTCTGGCACTACCTTGAATCACTGATGAAACAGAGCTCTGGCCTGCAATCCATTGAAGAGGAGGAAGGTGAGATTAGGTATCTATTTTCTTCTTATTAAATTAGAAAAGCTCTCATAAATAGATTATCAACATATATGACAGTACAGAATATAACAGGCAGCAGGGAAAAGAGTCAGATCCCATATTTAGCCTTGGTCAACAGACATAAGCATAAGGAACAGACATAAGTCCAAGAAACTCCTGAGTGTATTGATAGAGTCACTTAATAATCAGTGGGTTGTCATGTTTAAACTATATTTAAAACATGAATCAGTAGCATAACATGCTCTCTTCCATATCAGTATATGCATTTCTTTCTTCTCCATCCTGGTTCTTTGTACTTATCCTGGTTTTCTTCTGAGGTGTAGCTCTCAAGTTCTTATAATTTTTTTTCAGTCCAACTCAAATTTCAGTAAATGATATGCTACCCCTTATACTTGAAGGATTGTCTCTGCAGTTTTTAATTGTGCATCAGCCACAAAGAAAACAATGCTGCTTGAGAAGCTGAATTGCTGTAGCTGCACACCCACATTCTTTTAGAGTTGTCTTGCATTTGTATGAGCCAAGTAAAATGAGTTTGCATTAAAAGATAATTAAGCTAAGAGCTCCAAATCACATCCACTGAGCAAACAGCTGTGACATCAGCACCTCTTAGCTGTTTGAACCCCCAAAGGATTCTTCATCCTGGAGAAGGGTGACTAAGAGACAGGATATATGACACAGGTCCATACAGTCAGTAGTGCTGAGAATGCAAATGACTGTTCATGTCTCTTCCAAAGGAAAAAAAAAAAGGAAAAAAAAAGACATAAAGAGGTTTCTGAACCTGACGCAATACTGGATGCTATGGACTTCAAGAATTTATGTAGGTTCAAAGAGCAACAAGGTTGCAGAAGAGAAGTCAGTCAAGGATTATCGCATAAGTAATACTGCCTTGAGCTTAGGAAGTCCTCGAACTGTAAGCCGTTGGAAGCTGGAAGCAGTAGTATCATTATGTAGTATCTTTACGAGACATCTGTTACTCATCACCATCAGACATCGGGTAATTGTCTGGATGGACACTTTGTCTGATGTGATGTGGCCATTCTTCTACTATGCTTTAAGATCTCATTTACTTGTCATCTTCTGCCCCCACTATTCCAAAATCACCTCCTCCTGTAGGGGCCAAATCCCCCCTCAGCTCAGCCAGTGCAATTATCTGTTGACATTATCAACTCAAAGTATACCTTTACCGGATGGCTTAAATTAACATGCCTGACATACGGTAGCTGAAACATAGGAATAATTTTCATTTTGCTGTAGGAACAGTGGCCTCCAGCAGAAGGGCAGGGCACATACCAGCTACATCTATGAGGACAAAGCCTTAAAAGTAACAGTCTTGTGAAAAGAGTTTCTACAGGTAAGCTAACGCAGGATAACTTGACTGTATGTCTGAATGCCAGCATCCTCTATGGCTATAAGGTATCACAGGAATCACAGAACTACGTGAGTCAAGAGCCTGGTGAATAATGTACAGTGATTTAACTTATACAACACAAAACTCTTGTACAATTTTAGAAAAAAAATTTCCATAATTTCCCTTTTATAAAAATCACAAACAGCAGATTTGGGCTATCTCAAAACAGAAGCAAGTCTTCAAAAGCAAAACAAAGCCTTCTAATCTGCCATTAAGTATGCATTCTGCTGAGCTGGTGGCTGCATTCATATTTTGGATTACTGTGGTAAATTCCTTTCTAAGAAACTCCAAGAACTTTGCACCCAACAGCCAAGTCCTGCAATATCCTGCCAGGTATAGCCAGTCATTTTGCATAACTGCACTACTCTTTTTTTTTTTCCTCCCTTCTTAATGCCATGCGCCAAAAAGATGGAAGAGCTACTAGTACAGTCCCTTTTGTTAACCTACTTCACAACAAAGGAATAAAATCAGCTACAAGTTCTAAAGTATACATTCTTTAATGTCTTTAGTATTTCCTTTCCATATTGGCAAATACATCACTTTTCTCCCTCACATCTTTCTTCAAGGTATATAGTTTTCTACTCCTTCTCCATTTCCTTTCTTGGTATTACTACTTCAAGAAAATATTTCTGTGGATTTCTACACCCACATTTACAAACAATTCATTCCCATTTGTCTTGCCAAAAACATCTCCATTATATCAGTAGTGAAATCCTTTCTAGTAAAAATAAGCTGAGAATGGATCAAATCTAATCATGATTTGATTCCAAACGAGAAACTGTAATTTACAATCCAGACTTCAATCACGTTTTGATACATACTTTAGGTGATTTTATAGAACTGCCTTGCTAATGCAAAGAACGAACTTTACTGATATACTTCAGATTATGCTCCTATCACATAATTTTTTAATATACAGAAAGTGAGATTTACCAGATGATAACTTTCCCTCTAATTTCTGTCAGCAGTTTTTAAATCATTGGCGCAAACACACAGAAGGTGACGAACAGAGTTACTGCAAGCGCTGTGCGACAAGCTTCCTTGCAGAGATGCATGATGTGACCCATCTGCCAAGAAGCTCCTTTAGCTGTGGGGCGGAGGTAGCAGGGCTGTACCTCTACAGCTGCGGAGGCTGTAACGTCAGCCCCCAGCAAACACTGGTGAACAGGTTCCCCCTCCTCCCCAGCTCCCCCCATCTCCTGTGCAAGGCAGAACAAAGAGGAGGTGGAGCTCGGATCCCAGCAAAGAGGGTGGTCAGTGCCTTCCCAGGGATAAAGAAGCAAAGGGCTACCTCATACTCAACAGGTAAGATAAACATAACTGAGTCACTGAATAACATCCTTGATATGTCTAATACCCATCTTTCTTTTCTCACATGAAAGAAAAATAATGACCTGCAGAACACTGCTCATTTTCTGCAAACAAGACTTCTACACCAAGAAGCCGAACTGACTTACTTCGAAATGCACAAAAATAGTATGCTAAAACTATTTATTAAAGATTTTCCTGCAAGATGCTGGACACATGATAAAGGAAGTTAATGATGGTGCTTGGTATTAAAAGCAAATTAATAAGTTATCTGTAATTAAAGAAAATTTCTAATCCAGATTGTCCAAGGTATGTAGGCATCTATTTCCATTTTTGGTGATAAGAATGTTGTTTTCAATTATTTAAATCAGACTGAAAAGCATCTGTCCCACTGCACCCTATCATTACTCAAGTAAATAAAACCTCCCAACCTCCTTTCAAGTACAAGCTATTCAAACATGTATCAACTGACATTTTTAAAAAAAAAATTTAAAAAATTTTGTAAAAAAAAAAATCAAGCTGTAAAATAACTAAGGAAATCCCACAGTTTGTTCTTCAAGCTTCTAGGATTAGTAGATCTCCTTGTGCTCTATCTGTTTTTATATTCACGCCTTAGAGGAAAAACAACATTTTTCTTCCCCTGTCCCATCCCCTGGTTTGTCAGCTTGGAAGAAATGTGAACTCTGCCACCAAATGGTAACTCTTTCAGTCATGGGACCAGTTACAGCTGGGAAACCTTTAGTGGATTTTCCAGGGCCTGCTGAAAACAACAGTTTTTCCACACTGGGGGCACCATCCTCTACTGCTTACTGTCTCCACCAATTAGCAACAAGTCTGATGAACAGGTTAAAAGCTTCCAGCCAACCCTCACCACCACTTTCCCCACAAAATATTATGAGGCTGAAGTGTTAATGTTCGTAATTAAAAAATCCTACAGTCCACCACTCAAAAAGTACCTATCCACATCTCAAAAAGCACACACCACAGCTACTGTTCAGATCAGATGCTAAATTTCGGAAGACACCCCTGCAATCTCACTTCAGCAAGGACCTCACAGCAGCCCTCTTGCCCCGGTCTCCGCACCCCCCATCCCCCTTTTTCTTCCTGAATCCCTTCGTAGCTGGGGGCATTACTTGTGCTTTAGATAAAACTGTTATTCTTCTGGACACTTCACCTAGCTCGAGCCCCTGGCATACCTCTGCTGGATGCTGTATTAGTAGGGAAAGGAGCAAGCAGAGCAGGCCCAACAAAATTGTTGTGGCAGAAGATTTCACATCTGTGCAGGCAGCACGCAGGATCCATGTAGACAAAGCACCTCCAAGAGGTACAGACTCCTAAGAACAAAGATGAACCTCCCCTCCTCCCTATTGCTACCCATTGGCCATTTCACACCAGTAATGTAGATACGCTGTTACAGATCTTTTCCTGTGATTCATCAAAACTTGACTGATGCCACCCATGAATGTGAAGTACTGCTTTATCTTCCTTATTGTCAAGCCCCAGGCACTATTTCATTTTTTATGACTATTCAGGAATATAAAATCTCTTCCCTTTTAAGAATCCATGCCACTAATTGATGTTTAAAATATAAACAAGGATAGTATTTTCAGCACACACCCCTCATCTAAGCTGTTGTGTAGCACAAACCTAGTGGATTCATCACCACACACCCTGTTTTATTAGAACGGCTGAGATGTGCAACTCCCACTCTGTTTTTTCCATGCCTCTGGGCAAGTAAAGTAGGCTGCTAGTCAACAGGCACCGGAAAAGCAATCCATAACAACCCAGGCACTCGGGGACGCCTACCAGGACAGGTCCTAGCGGAATTCCTGCCGTGGAAACGGTCTGAGCCCAGCCTCGCTTCCCAGGGCGATGGCGGGAGCATCTGACCAGGAGCGCTCACAAAAGCAAGGACACCCCGCTGCCCGCGCAGCCCCCGCCGCGGCACCTGCCACCAGGCCCCGCGGCGGGGCGCGGACCCCGCACCTGCCGGCGCGGCGGGGCAGCGGCCGGGGGCACACGCCGCCTCCGCGCCCAGCGCCCGGGACGCGCTCACACGGCCCCGGGCGGAGCAGGCGGCTCCTCCGGGCAGCCGCGGCTGCGCCCGCCGCCGGGCGGCCCTGCCCGCCCCGCCGCCGCCGCCCCCGCTCCCTCCTCTCCTCTCCCTTCCCCTCCTCCTTCTCTCCCCTCCCGCCGGCCCCGGGAACAAAAGAGGCCGGTGCGGCAGCGGCTGGCCAGGCAGCCGCGGCAGGCCGGCCCGCGCCTCGGCGGCTCGCCCGCGCCGGCAGCCCCGTCCCGTCCCGCCGCTCCCCGTCCCCGCCGCTCCCCGTCCTCGCCGCTCCCCGTCCTCGCCGCCGGCCCCGGCCCCGGCCCCGGCCCCGTCCGGGCGCGCACTCACCTGGGCCCGGCGCGGCGGCGCGCTCAGGGCGGCGGCATGGCGCTCCCCGCCCCGGACACGGCGGGAGGCCGCCCGGCTGCTCGCCACCTCCCGCCACTCCCCGCCCCGGCTGCCGCCCTTACGCAATTGGCAGCGTCCGCAGCCCCTCCGGGGCGACGATCCCCGGCCCCGAAAGGAGGCGGCTGCGCCCCGCCGCCGCCGCCCCGCCTCCCGCCACCCCCACGCCGGGGGAGGAGCGGGGCCGCCCCTCGCTCCGCCTGGCGCCGCCGTGCCCGCCCCGGCTCGCCCCGGCCCGCCGGAGCGGCGGCGCCCCCGGCCCGGTACGGCCGTGGAGGTGCCCGAGCAGCCCCCGCCGGGAAGGGGCCGGGTGCCGCCTCCTGCAGCAGCCGGGGCTGGGGGGCGGGAGCGGGCACGGGGGCACTTTGCACCCCTGCCCCGAGCCGCGGCTCTCCTCCGGGCGGCGCGGAAAGAAGCTAAATTACAGCTAAAATACCAAACAGGGTGTTAGATGCCCATGTCCGATTAAAGAAAACTCCACAGTGTTAAGCGCGCGGGTGCTGCCAGGGGAGGTACAAGAGGTCCCTGTTGTAGGAGAGCGGGTGAAGGAGCAGGGGGACAGCGAGGGGGGACACACGGGGCTGTCGCCCTAACCTCGGCAGGGAGGGACAGCGGAGTAAATCAGAGGTAACACTCGTGAAAAGCAGAAAGGCACGAGGCGGTTATCATCACGTGTAGGCTTACTGGGCTGAAAGACACAGAGAATAAAGTTACTTACGAGAGTCGTAGCGTGGGCAGTCTCTGACCTGGGAAAAGAGCTGGCTGGAAAATCTGATTCCACTTTCTGGGAATTTATTTTTCTTTAAAGTTTGATTTGCAGAAAATCAAACTAAACCCAAAAATGTTCTGAATTTCAAGGAACCAGTGCCTGCAGCTGTTCCACAGCAAAGAACATCAAGCTGGTTTAGAAACTCAGAGGGACTGTGAAGCTCCAGGACTTACCTTTGCTGGGGACCCCGATCTCCAGGTCACCTCAGCCTCCCAGGCTGTCAGCTTTGATGTAGATCTGACAACGGACTTCTCTTAAGTTTGGGACCTCCCACCGCTTCCAGCGCACTGAGGTTGGGCCAAACTCATTATAAATCAAAAAAAAAAAAAGCACCCTGATCAGATTCGAGATGCTTTCAATGAAATGGTTCAGGAAATACAACCAGCGTTTTCCAACATAATTATTTCCTTGGGAAAATTCCAGACAGCTGGGAACGAAGTGGTAACTCATTTATATTCCCATAAATGCTGCCCCACGTAACTTTAGTTCTAGCGACTTTGTTTACCAGTAAGCATAGCCTGTGTTTGCTTACAGCATATGGAGACATCTAGTGACTAAATAATAAACTGCAAATCAACTTCAATTAGTCTGAAATCTTAGAGATTGTACTAGGATCCTTTGAGTGCAGTATTTCACTAGGGCTGCAGCATTCAGGGTGGTACAATGGCAAACGACTGCACCGCAAAATAGCAGTTGCCGTATGCAGGGACGATGATGGAATGAGCAGCTGCAGTAACTCAAGCAGTGACTGTGCCTGCAGCTCCACTGCACAGCTTGAGCTTCAGGCCATAGCTTTCAGGACTGAGATTTAGGGCAATACTTTGCTCAAGACAGAGATTTGTCTGTATAGACACCAAAGGGGTTGGGACAGTTCCTAACTTGCCCTTCTCACTAAGCCACAAAGAAGGAAGCCCTTAGGTGTATGAATAAGGCAGTTTCATCTTCACTTTGATCACATCTCTGTGTTTCTGTTCCTTCTTCTTTGGCTTAATTTTTTTTTGAATGCCCAGGAGCACAATCCTTCTAACATGTGTGGTTGTAAATCTTTGCCTCATTTCAACAAATGCACATGCAAACTGAATATTTACTTTTGCCAATGACTTTGACTGAAATCAAATTGAAGGTAGTTTATCTTTGTATAATGTGAAATTCAAATATTTCAGCTGAAAAAAATGCCCAATTTAAAAAAAAAAATCAGCATGGCACTGGACATCCATTTTACACATGCAATATTATGTTTGTCCATGAAATGCATGTGTCCAATTATTAATTCAGTTGTCTTTTTGGATGGGCAAACTGTGTACATGTAGAGTGAAACTGTAGTAAATAAGTAGTAGGTGTACTGTTTTTACTGCATGCGCTGTTTTTAGTATGTGTCCTTCTGGAAGTTGTTTTTTTAATTTCAAAACACTCTTTCAATTATCCTTTGTCATATAATCCTGTACAAAAAATAATGCTGAATTATTCCTCAGGAATGCCAATTGTAACAAAATGTTCATGCAATTTAATTTGTGGAAATCACTGTATTCCATAAATTATTTAGGGTTAAGCCTTTCCTCTCCTTTGAAAAATTATTTTCACTCAATGCAGTACTTCCACAAAAAATATCTGTAAAGGTGATTTTGCCAGATGGATGAGTTTTCTGTTCTTATTAAATGATAGAACTAAACTCTTCAAAGGTGTTACTGTTGAAACGCTTTTGTTTTTCACTAACACAAAGCACTGCTTATCCACTGGCAAGATAGGAGTCCAGGAACAGAAAGTATTTACTTTTTATATACTTGTATATGGAATGAAGCACACACAGACTGCTGATCAACATTCCGAGTCGTAAGACTGCAAGGAGCTCATTTCAGTGATACCTGGGTACATGTTTGCTAGTACTACTATTTGGGAGCATAAAGTAGAAACACTTCTACATACTTCAAGTAGTCTGAAGCTAAATATATTGCATTATATACGTATGTGTGTGTGTGTATATTTCAGACAGCATACACAACACATACTTGTCAGTCTTGGGCAAATCAGAAATACCTGTCAGCTGTAAAAACACTAGATGTCTTATAGAATGGAATTATCACCCAACAGCTATAATTTTATAAAGTGATGGATACATGTGAATAAAACAATCCCTAAACCCGGTAAGTATGCAAAAGATTGGACTTTAAGATTACCTGAGTATTTGAAATCTCTGTATCAAACCCAAATGGTGCACTAAAGCATTACATCTCCATCTGGTATGACTTCTTTTGTCATACTGCTTTGGGTTTGACCAGACAAAACCTTGGCCAAGTGTATAATCCAAAGCTTAAAAATAGCAAAAGATAGACTTGAAAGAGGTCATTGATGCAGTCACTATGTTCTGCTGATTTCAAAATAAGCGAGAAGGAAGCCAACTTTTGTCCTTCCGAACAAAAAGAGGTACTAGGAGATGGGAGGGACATATGGTAAGTATACCCAGTTACTAGTTAAAATTATCTCCTGTTCTCTGAATTCCCATCCAGATACTTGAGATTTAGAAAATCTTACTGTTGGTCTATTGAGATAAGAGATCAAACATACGTATTTCTTTCTTTATTTAAGCCTCTCTGGCATATATCCCAGGTACTCTGTGGTAATACCTTTTCCATATAGTAGCTGTGTTTTAAAGTATCATACTAAACACATGGATTTTTAACTACCTCTCTGGGAGTCTAACACATCGGGTGTCAAAAAAAATTAAATTCCTGAAATAATACAAAGGCTGCCTAGGCTGAGGGGAGGTTTGCTCTTGGTAAAAGCCTGTTCCTACTTTGACATACTGTGCTTCAACCAAAGTTAACAGCAGTTGACAAAATGTAACAACAGTTTAAGGGAGAAGACAGGAGTTTAAAATGCATACTGGGGGAATGTAGAGATAATTTGTAACCAGGTTTTAGTAGGGAACAGTTTCAATGCACCATCTTCCCTTGCCCATTGAAGGATCATGCCTTTTTCTTTACGTGTGTCAAAACAAACCTGTATACAACTCATTTGCCTTTTGCAGGTCTACGAAAGAGTGTGAAGAAAGTTATTAGAGAATACATTTATTATTACTGAGTTAATAGCACTAAAAGCAAACAACAAAAACCTGTGTTATGTGGCAAACGCATTCACTCAGGAGTTCGGAAGTCTGGGCTCAGTCCTTATCTATCTATCTATTGTGTAATATCACAAAAACTCTTTTGAATCAGTGATAATGACCTTCCACCACAGCAGTGATGCTGACAGGAGACATGCGACTTCAAGACTGCAGTATCTGCTCTGGGTGCTTCAAGGATTTCACCAACTTCCCTAAAGCTTACCCTAATGACCCATTACTGAGTTCTACCTAAATCCTACCTTACGTTCTCCCCCCTCACTTTGGCTGTTACCAAAAATTTTACAGTGGAGAAACACATCAGAATTTCAAGATTCTGGGTCATATAAAGATGAGAAACCATTGAAACCCAACAACAAAAACCGGTAAATTTTTAGTGTCTTTTAGATTTTCTCTTCTGTGATTAGGCACTGACAGGGAATCAGCAAAATAATTTCAAAATTCCTGTTAGTGAAGGGAGTATAGGGTGCACTGAAGGTTGAAAGGAGGATTCATAAATTGGGTTTTTAAAAGAACAGTTGAAAATAAATATAAAGAGCAAATGAGAATGGGGTAACTGTGAGGAACCAGATATAGAGAGGTGGAAAACATGAAGGGGAGCAGATAACTGAGACAAAAGGAAGAAGAAGAAAGAAAAAAAAACCCACAATGCAAATATGGGTACAAGGAAGCTGTATTTTGCCTTTTATACTTCTCCTAAAGTGCAGTTTGATGAAACAAATTCATATTGCATTAATTTTTAATATTATCTGAAGAAAAGTCACAATTCTCTACCAAACCAATCCATCCACTCACATTAAGAAACACAGATAATATTTTCTCATTGTGTTTACATTTTAGTTCAATGTTATTAAAAACATGTGATTGTGATTGTCTTCTGTATTTAAACACTTTTTCCTTGGGAAGACTTCCTTTGAAAGGTGTCCCCCTTCCAAGTCACTTCAATATTTATTGTAATGTGAATTGGGTTGATATTTATGCCAATTTTACTAGCAAACTGTAGTAGTAAATTTGGCTTGCATTTAATGGAAATATTGATGGAAACTGAGTGCTACCAGAAACATAACAATAAGGACTATTGGTCCTATTTGCTTGTTTGGTCAAGAAACATAAACAATATGTAACCACACAAACTGTTAGGCTAGTCAATGCCATGAGAGTTGAGTTTGGAGTGCTGTGCTTGTAAGTCAAAAGCCACAGTCTACAGACCTTTACACATCTGTCAGAACATCTTGATACACAACAGATGATGAGACATTCCACAATCCAGAAGGCAGGCTAAAAATTGTTAAATACATAATTTCCTAAATTGCTTGCCAGACTTTAGTTGAGACTATTGGGAATATCTATGATCATTTGTGTTTTGTCTCATGTGCTTGGTGTAATTGCTTTAAAATTATACACATAATATTTCTATGCAATAAACTTACGTCGTGATTTTTTTGCGCTTTATTTTTATCTTAACAGGGAATTATTTTAGTTAAGTCTGTGAAATTTATAAGAAGAAAATCAGAGCTAAAACCACTGATTTCTGATCTGCATTCACATTAGCAGATATATACAAGTAAGCCAGATACATGACAAAATTGTGTTGTTTTAATCTTGGAGAAAGATGGAGAGTCTGACTTCCACTGTAGAGAAATGCATTTTAAGTGATTTGCTTTTATGGTTATGTATTACACATCTGATTGAAGAGACAACATAAATATTTTCACAAGTAGAAATGCTCAGGCATATTACATAATTAAAAAGCATTAATGAATACCTCTGGAAAAAGAACAAAGCTATAATGCTTCTAGATTGTTGCCAAAAACAGATGTGAAAAGCAGTGAAAACCTGTATGTGCTGGTAACTCACTTCCTCTGGGAAGAAACATATGCAGGTAGGAATACTTTTTGTGTCTTTGAAAATATAACAGGTAAATTGCAACCTTAGGACTCCAAGGTTACGTTCATTTCCATGGCATTAAATCCAAGTTTGAAACAACTTTCCATCAAACACTGCAAGACACATTTCTTGCACAAGATGATTTGCTAATGCAAATCTTTGTACAAAGCTTTGGGCTCTCAACTGTGATATGCATTCAGACCATAGTCCTCAAAATTACACTCTTTTATAAAAACTTCTCTAAAATTCAGTGAAAACACATTTGACACACTTTTAAGTAATATTATAGAATAAGGCAGTTATGTTGCTTACCTTGTTTTGTACCAAAGCAATCATATGCATACGTAAAACTGAAGGGGTTTGTTTCCAGTAAATTTTCAGTTTTCTGTCAACACAGTATGTCACCAAATGGCTGACTGAACCTTTTTCCTTTTGAGAAAGAACAGGCTAATCACTGTTACAGGAAAAAGTTATCTGTTGGGTTCCCTGCATAGGATATCATCCTGACCTTTTGCTTTTTACAAAAAACAGGAATTGAAGTGTCTCACATGAATGACAGCCAAATGTAAAAACAAGAAGTATTTGTTTGTCCATCAGAAATTAATCCTTTGATTCTCAGAGGTGCATTTGCTGTGCTGTGGAACATGTATCAACTTAAACAACTGGAAGTTCAGGTTGAGATATTCAATAATCCTAAAAATCATGCCACTTTTTCAAAGTCAGCTCCTAAAACAAGAGCTTGATGTGAAAGTACAATGACCATTACTGGCTTTGCAGACCCATTTCTTTAAAAAAAAATCAAATTGTATTAAAATAGGTGTCCCTATTCCAGAGCAGAGGTTCATGTAGCAAAGTAGCCTGTTTCCAACAGTAGCTGATGACAAGAGATGACAAGAGTATAAGTAAACATACTTCAACACTTGGTGGACTACTTCCCCATCTTCCAATAATTTGCAGCTCTGTGTCACCGTTGACATACTTCTTTTTACCAGCTTCTGTTAAAATAATCTGTTGCTTTCTGAACTCACATAAGTTCCTAGCATCCATGATGTCCTGTGACAAGGAGTTCTGCAGCATAACTCCTTCTTGTAAGAAGAAATACTTCTTTCTGTTGGGTTTGGAGCTTCCACTTACTCATTTCACATGATACCCCATAGTTTTTATGCTGAAAGAAACGGTAATTCCTTATTCACCTTCCCCATGCCACTCCATCACATTCTTCCATGCTCATCTCTTTTCCAACCTAAACATATTAATAAAATATACCTTTGTCCCTTACATGGAAGCTGTTTCATATTGCACCATCCTTATTGTTCTTTTGCCAATTTTGCTGCACCTTTTTTTAAAGATGACAGGACCAGAAATCATAGAATCATAGAATCATAGAATCATAGAATCATTTAGGTTGGAAAAGACCTTTAAGATCATTAAGTCCAACTGTTAACCTAACACTGCCAAGTCTGCCACTAAACTATGTGCCTAAGCACCACATCTACAAGTCTCTTAAATACCTCCAGCGATGGGTACTCAACCACTTCCCTGGGCAGCCTGTTCCAGTGCCTGGCTACCCTTTCAGTGAAGAAGTTTTTCCTAATATCCAACCTAAACCTGCCCTGGTGCAACTTGAGGCCATTTCCTCTAGTCCTATCGGTAGTTACTTGGGAGAAGAGACTGACACCCACCTCCCTACAGCCTCCTTTCAGGTAGTTGTAGAGAGCAATAAGGTCTCCCCTCAGCCTCCTCTTCTCCAGGCTAAACAACCCCAGTTCCCTCAGCTGCTCCTCATAAGACTTGTGCTCTAGACCCTTCACCAGCTTCATTGCCCTTCTTTGGACACGTTCCAGCACCTCAATGTCCTTCTTGTAGCGAGGGGCCCAAAACTGAACACAGTATTTGGAAGTGTGGCCTCACCAGTGTCGAATACAGGGCGACGATCACTTCCCTAGTCCTGCTGGCCACACTATTTCTGACAGTGACAAGCCAGGATGCTCTTGGCCCTCTTGGCCACCTGAGCACACTGCTGGCTCATATTCAGCCGGCCATCAACCAACACCCCCAGGTCCGTTTCTGCCAGGCAGCTCTCCAGCCACTCTTCCCCAAGCCTGTAGCATTGCATGGGGTTGTTGTGACCCAAGTGCAGGATCCAGCACTTAGCCTCATTGAACCTCATACAGTTGCCCTCAGTCCATCGATCCAGCCTGTCCAGATGCCTCTGTAGAGCCTTCCTACCCTCCAGCAGATCAACACTCCCACCCAACTTGGTGTCGCCTGCAAACTTACTGAGGGTGCACTCAATCCCCTCATCCAGATCATTGATAAAGATATTAAACAGAACTGGCCCCAGTACTGAGCCCTGGGGAACACCACTTCTGACCAGCCACCAACTGGATTTAACTCCATTCACCACAACTCTTTGGGCCTGGCCATCCAGCCAGTTTTTTACCCAGCGAAGACTGCACTTACCCAAGCCCTGAGCAGCCAGTTTCTCCAGGAGAATGCTGTGGGAAAGAGTTTCAAAGGCTTTACTAATGTTCAGGTAGACAACATCCACAGCCTACCTCTCATCCACTAAGTGGGTCACCTTGTCAGAGAAGGAGATCAGGTTAGTGAAGCAGGACCTGTCTTTCATAAACCCATGCTGACTGGGCCAAATCCACTCGTTGTCCTGTGTGTGCCGCGTGATGGCACTCAGGATGATCTGCTCCATAACCTTCCCTGGCACGAAGGTCAGGCTGACAGGCCTGTAGCTCCCCGGATCCTCCTTCAGGCCTTTCTTGTAGATGGGCATCACATTTGCTAACCTCCAGTCAACTGGGACCTCCCCAGTTAGGCAGGACTGCTGATAGATGATGGACAGTGATGGTGAGCACTTCTGCCATCTCTCTCAGTACCCTTGGGTGGATCCCATTCAGCCCCATAGACTTGTGTGTGTCTACATGGCGTAGCAGGTTACTAACCATTTCCCCTTGGATTATGAGGGCTTTATTCTGCTCCCCATCTCTGTGTTCCAGCTCAGGGGGCTGGGTACCCCAAGAACAACTGGTCTGACTATTAAAGACTGAGGCAAAGAAGGCATTAAGTACCTCAGCCTTTTCCTTGTCCTTTGTCAGTATGTTTCCTCCCTCATCCAATAAAGGACGGAGATTCCCCTTAGCCCTCCTTTTGTTGCTAATGTATTTATAGAAATATTTTTTGTTGTCTTTTACGGCAATAGCCAAATTAAGTTCTAGCTGGGCTTTGGCCCTTCTAATTTTCTCCCTGCATAACCTCATGACATCCCTGTAGTCCTCCTGAGTTGCCTGCTCCTTCTTCCAAAGGTCATAAACTCTCCTTTTTCTTCTGAGTTCCAGGCAAAGCTCTCTGTCCAGCCAGGCCAGTCTTCTCCCCTGCTGGCTCATCTTTTGGCAGATGGGGATGGCCCGCTCCTGTGCCTTTAAGATTTCCTTCTTGAAGAATGTCCAGCCTTCCTGGACTCCTTTGCCCTTCAGGACTGCCTCCCAAGGGACTCTGTCAACCAGGCTCCTAAACAGGCCAAAGTCTGCCCTCCGAAAGTCCAAGGTAGCAGTTCTGCTGGCTCCCCTCCTTCTCCAAGAATTGAAAACTCTAGCATTTCATGATCGCTATGCCCAAGATGGCCTCCAGCTGTCATATCATGCACCAGGCCTTCCCTGTTCACAAACAACAGGTCCAGCGGGGCACCCTCCCTAGTTGGCTCCCTCACCAGCTGTGTCAGGAAGTTATCATCTTCCTCACACTCCAGGGACCTCCTAGGCTGTTTCCTCTCCACTGTATTGTATTTCCAGCAGGCATGTGGTAAGTTGAAGTCCCCCAGGAGAACAAGGGCTAGCGATCATGAGACTTCTTCCAGCTTCTTATAGAATACTTCATCCGCCTCTTCATCCTGGTTGGGTGGTCTATAACAGACTCCCACCATGATATCTGCCTTGTTGGCCTTCCCCATATTTTATTCTTACCCATAAACACTCAACCATATCATCACCATCATTAAGCTCTAGACAATCAAAACATTCCCTAATGTACAGGGCTATCCCACTGCCTCTTCTTCCTTGCCTATCCCTTCTGAAGAGCTTCTAGCTGTCCATTGCAGCACTCCAGTTGTGTGAGTCATCCCGCCATGTTTCCATGATGGCAACTATGTCATAGTTTTCCTGCTGCACAAATGCAGTAGGCTCCAGAATATGGGCACCTTGGATTAAAAAATCTGCTTTCTTTTTATTCTTTTCTCTCCCCAAATCATCTCTAAAGTCTCTTTGCTTTGCTGGACACCACTGAATACTGAGCTGATGTTTGCTTAGTAGTATTCATTGTAATGTAAAGACCTTATTTCTGAACAGTAACTGTTTAGAGCCTGTAATTGTGTACACAAGCTTTACTTAAGATTTTCCAACAACTTGCAAGTAAGTACCATATGCTACCACAATTGGATCAGTAAGTTTTTAAGAAGGAACTGCCCTTCAGATTAATTGCATGTTCCTATTCTGTGTCAGTTACAAAATAAGAACAATGCAAAAATGATAACCTTTGCAACACACCAGCTCTTTTAAGAAAATAGAACATCACTTCCCTGTTGTCTCTTCAAACACTGCCATTTAATTTTAGATAAACAATGAGGGGAAAAAAAAACCAGGAAAATTATCTAATAAAGCATATAACATGCTCAAGGCAAGACAGTGTTCTTAGTGCAAGCTTGCCATTCTTTATACACTTAAGGCTAGATACCACTAGATCCAGAAAGTTCTTTTCTGCTGACCCCTTAATTTTCCTTCAAGTTCTCTTGCTACCAGCCTATTGTTTCTCTCTTGCTTTTTGGTTCCACTCCCTTCCCCTATTGCCTATTTTATTGCAGTAGAAGCACATTTACTAAGCAAGCCAGATGTACATGTTGGACTGACACCAACATTTTATAGTTAAGTCCTACCTCCACAAAATTCCATGGAGCAAACGGACAAAAAAAAAAAAAAAAAAAGACTACAGCTGGAAGCATACTTCATGTTCGTACGTAGTGCGTCCAAAACTCAGAGAGCAAAGATTTCTTAGATAATGATTTTTCAGCTGAAACTTCAAGCTGAGCGTACAGATAGCATAATATCTGTCAAAGCAATTTTCTCCATGTCTGAATTAGACAGAGCAGACTTCATGGAGATGAAAAACTTAGCTGTAATTTAAGCCAAGCCCTGGGAAAAACAACACTACAGTTGGGGTCTACAAAAAATCCCACACAGAAGTAATGACTGCACAGGAACAGACATTGAACAGAAAAAGTCCTGCTGGCTTTACATATCACACAGCTCATCTACAAGACTCATTTGGCCAACATTTTCCACCAAGCATGGTGTTTCCTACCATACATTTGCATTGTTTACAAGCATAAGGTATCACCAATGGTGCTGAGCTAATACAATGTTTAGACCTTTCCATGGGTTCAGACTAAAACTCAGGCGAGGCCTAAGCAATGCGGCAGCTTATCATTGGCCTCTGCTGCTGGGATGAGCTTCACGCAGGCTTTGGACTAAACCTTCACCTGTACATGAATGAAATTCATTCTCTAATCCTAACGAATTAAGAACAAAGGAGTAAAGAGCTGAACTTGGTAAACAGATACTTAAATGCATACGACGAGAGCTACTTATACTTTTAGAAAAGGAGGTGTTCTGGAGCAGGACTGCTCAGAACAAGAAGCTGTCTGAGACTGTGAAAATTTGTGTCCTCTCCTGGAAGCGCTCAGCAATTGGAATATAAACCCTTAGATAGTCACAGGCCTGCTAACCAAAAAGGCAAAGAGTGGAATGCTGTTGTTTCCCAAAGCTAAGGATGTTTTCAGGTCAAATCTCTTGCTATGCACAAAGGATTGTTTATTACACAATTATAGAGATTACCAGGATGTTTGTTATTTTACTTCATTTCAGTTATCTAATGTCTAACACTTTTGACATTACTGTTTCCACTCATATACCTTTCAGGAGATAAGAACCAAATCCTACATGTAAATTATGGTATTGGGTTTGCATGGCAAGGTTTTGGTAGTGCGGGGGGCTAATGGAGTGGCTTCTGTGAGAATATTCCGGAAGCTTCCCCCATGTCCAATAGAGCCAGTGCCAGCCAGCTCCAAGACAGATGCGCCGCTGGCCAAGGCTGAGCCCATCAGCGACGGTGGCGGCGCCTCTGTGATAACATATTATAGAGGGGAAAAAAACTGCTGCACAACAGCAGTCGAAAGACAGGAGTGAGAATATGTGAGAAAAACAGCCCTGCAGACACCAGGGTCAGGGGGGAAGAAGTGCTCCAGGTGCTGGAGCAGAGATTCCCATGCAGCCTGTGGTGAAGACCATGCTGAGGCAGGCTGTCCCCCTGTAGCCTATAAAGGTTAACGGTGGAGCAGATATCCACCTGCAGTCTGTGGAGGACCCCATGCTGGAGCAGGTGGATGCCTGAAGGAGGCTGTGACCCTGTGGAGAGCCCATGCTGGAGCAGGCTCCTGGCAGGACCTGTGGCCCTGTGGAGAGGAGCCTGTGCTAGAGCAGGTTTGCTGGCAGGACTTGTGACCCCATGGGGGATTCATGCTGGAGCAGTCTGTTCCTGAAGGACTGCACCCCGTGGAAAAGACCCACACTGGAGCAGTTCATGAAGAACTGCAGCCTGTGGGAAGAACGCACACTGGAGAAGTTCCTGGAGAACTGTCTCCCATGGGAGGGACCCCACACTGGAGCAGGGGAAGAGTGTGAGGAGGAAGGAGTGGCAGAGACAACGTGTGATGAACTGACCGCAACCCCCATTCCCCATCCCCCTGCACTGCTCAGGAGAAGGAGATAGAGAAGCCAGGAGTGAAGTTGAGCCCAGGAAGAAGGGAGGGGTGAGGAGAAGGTTGTTTAAGATTTGGTTTTATTTGTCATTATCCTACTCTGATTTGATTGGTAATAAATCAAATTAATTTCCCCAAGTTCAGTCTGTTTTGCCCGTGACGGTATGTGATGAGCGATCTCCCTGTCCTTATCTCAACCCATGACCCTTTCATTATATGTTCTCCCCCTGTCCTGTTAAGGAGGGTGTGTGAGAGAGTGGCTGGGTGGGCACCTGGTGGCTAGCCAAGATCAACCCACCACATTTATATAGTAGCTTTGTCTTTGTGGCGTGTCATTTTAATTGAAAGAATTTTTAAAAGGCTTTTCCGTATTTATTTTGCATTTTTGATAACAGCTTACCTCTAGTCAGTTCCACAATTTGTATTGTCTGTCACACGTCACCAGGGAAAGAAAACACTTTTTCAGAATCAGAGAAATGTGACAATAAATCATAAATTGTCTGAAAGCCAGACAGTACAGAAATCACTTTCACTTTTGAAACATCCACCTCAATGCAAAACGTTGACTTGATGTAGAGATAATGAATTAAAATGAGATAATGGACACAAATGTCTTTGCATACTGTTATTTCAGATCTCGTCTCATAGAATATCGTTAAATTTGAAGCAGTACTACCTGATCCATCTATCCTGTAAAGCATATACTCAGTGACATGTTGCTAGATAAAAGTCTAAAGGCTTATTCACTAGTAATGACCTCTTTTTTTGAAATGTACAGCTTTATTTGGTCTCCAAAGTTTAAGCTTTGGTTTACCACTCCTCTCTCATCCCCCAAAAAAGGGATCCTATTTTATTTGATGTATCTACAATTCAGTGTCTTTAAGTTTCTTGTGAGATACTATACAAATATATTCAGGCAGTCTTAATATCTACCTTGGAAAGCCTGCAGCTCTACAATTAAGTTTCAAAATACGGACTGCATATCAGCTTAATGACAGAGATTGCTGACTGGTACAACAAAATGCATGAGATGTGAATGGCTCCTGTATGTCTCATGGGTGCTAATCATGAAGATCAGTAATCACATTTTAAAGGGAAATATTAGTAATTACTGTACTTGTGATTGCGAAAAAAAAGTTAGAATGGCTGATAACTCCCCATCACTGTTGGTTAGTGCCATATGCCAATCCAAACCTGGCGTAGAACAGATACTTGCTATCTGGAATTTCTTGCCTGGAGAGGGAGGTTTCTTCCTCCCTTTAAAAGAATTTCACTTCCATCCTGGTATACACGATGACCCTTTCACTAGCCAAATTTTCAAATGTTTCTTCAACGAGGCAGGCAGAGAGCTACAGGCTTTCTCTTTCTTAGTCAATAAAATGCTGACTTTTCATATACAGTTGACAACACCTGAAACTTCACAGGAGGCCTGTTCCTTTCTTTGGACTACTCTTGAGCTAGAACTTAAGTTAGAGAAGTATTTAAGATCTGAACAGAACTGTCAGGTGAAGGCCATTTTTATTTCCCTTGGACTTGAACATGGCCAAGGAATAAGAGAGCCCTGGAAAAAAAAAGATGATGATTCCTAGACTTTGCACAGGAACTGGAAGGAACTGAAGCTTAGGACTAAGTTCCTCATGGCTTAAGGCTCTTCTAAACATTCAGATAATGCTAGCAATGGAAAAGCTGCATCTTACTATGGACCAGGCAAATCTAAAGCATGAGACCACTGAATCTGATGTCTGTCTGATACTTAGCAATATATTTAATCTTCCAGTTGCAGCACTGAAATTTCCTCTGGATTACAAATGGTCTAAAGTCGGAGAAGTCGTGGAATTACAGAGGCCAAAGCTGTGATATCCCCTGTCACATACCCCAAGGTACCCATCAGTTATGACCTCAGGCACCTGTCCTTGACTTCTCAAGCCCCAGCATGCAGAATCTCAGAACTGGTTCTGCAAGTGGCAGCACATAAGGAAAAGAGCAAACTCAAGCACACGTGGTGGTGTCAGCTCCCATGCCTCTTTCATTAGCTTGAAGTTTAATTAAATGCTTGCCTTAGAGTCTCTAGACTCTCTATTCTCTCGAGAATGCTATGGTTACATCAGGATCTAAGCTTACTTTTAAAAATTATTTTTAGTACTTTTAAAAAGTATTTTTAGATTCTGTTTTGAAGCTGGAGCTTGGCAATATAACTTGTGTGTCTGTTGCAGGTTCAAAATGCAGGAGGTAAATCAAAAGGACCAGGCTTGGGTTAGTTTGTCTTGAGGGAGAGGGATACACTCAGGACTTTTTGTGGTCTAACATATGTTTTTAATATACCGGATTGGGCTGGGCTTGAGTTCACTAGTTCTTCCTTGTTGAAAAGACTCATAAACATCCTCAGGGAAACAGATCTCTTATAAAACTTTACAGAATGCATTCTGCTTGGAACTAAATTCCAGACGCACTATCTACATGCAGCTCTATAGGAAACTTTTTTTTTAAATTATCTCATTGATAATATCATTTCTATTTCACAATGCAGTATTGTCTTCCTATCATTCTGCCAGTATTGTCTCACAAACAGTACAGTCATTAAATACTGCTTAAAGGGTAGTAGACAGCTAACAGGATACAGACCTTTTATCTTTGAGTCAACTTCAACCAGTACTCCAGCAGATGAAAAGAATGATGGATTTGTGTTTATAAAGTGAGTTACAAACAAAGCGCAGAGGAATTGCCTGATGCCACTGTGGGGAAGCATACTGAAGACAAGCAATCTTGTCAGTTCAATTCTATGCAAACCAATGCCTGTTTTGTAACAATTACTGTCTTATTTGATATTCTCAGCAGAAAGGTCAAGCCCAGGAAGATTAAACACATCTTCTTGGGATCTACCCATTCTGGTAGAAAACATGTAAAATGACAAGGAAGTCAGAAAAAACCACTAAACTGCAAGTATGTATTTGAAACAAGTATAAATTCATCTAAAGAGGATAACATCATTTGCCAATTTTCGTACTGGCATAAATTCCTACATTCCTACAGCACTCAAAGCCAGAGCCTTTCTATTGAACTGAAGACTGTATCAACTAATCTGCCTGTAACAAAGATTCTTCAGCCTGGCATGTTAAATGTATTAATGTCTGGTAATTCAGGTATATGTCAGCAGAGGGCATAAAGAAATTTAGAAAGCTTTCAGTCGTAATCTAATCTAAAAATACCTTTAAATAATCCATTGCTTTATTTATTGCCACTATCAACATTTGGCTTTTGTTACTGCTTGAAATTACTGCTTCTAGGCATAAGAAAATTAATTTTATAAACATTAAATGTAAATACTGTTAAACAGAAATAAAGAAATATTCTTTAAATAGAAGTCTATGCTTAGCTTCTTACAGCTGTTACCTTCCCATAACCTTTTTTATATGAATTTCCACAGGAAAGCACATGGGAAGATGACAAAATGAAGGCAGGTGTTTGCAGACTTACCTTTCTCAAGAAAGCCCAGTATGATTTATTACAGAAGTTTTGAATGTCACATTAATGTGTTACATTAAACACGCTAAAAAATTAAGAGTCAACACATGTAAATAAAGTTATCGCTGAAGCAGTTAGTCTAATCTTACCTGTGCAACTGAAAGCAGGTCTAATTCAAAGGACTTACAGAACTCACTTTAATTTACTGATCCTGCCTTGCAAAGAGTCTTATAAAAATATAAAAGACCTTAAATAGAATAAAATTCTCAATGTCTTTAGCAAACACTTTTAGGAATAATTTGGTTGTAGCAGGACTAGAAACTTCTAAAGTCATGGCCACTGCCTTCAGTAAAACATGCATATTTTTTGAAAACTGTAATTTTTGTCCTTGTAGCTGGTAAAAATGATGACAAGAACCTAGAAAATTCAAGTGTGGTCAGACTGAATGATCATATATTTGATTTTGACTGTCTTAACTAGCTATATCAGGATCTGTTCCTGTGCAGTACTGGAAACGCTTAGATTCCACTGCCACGACGAGCTGAGACAGCTCTGCACCTTGTGATATCACCAAGGCCATCAGAACTGTCAGCAATAGCTTTGGAGAGAGCTCATCACAAAACTTTAGACATTGTGTTGGGGTCTAGTCCAGTGGTCTCCAAAGTGTGTGTGTGGCTGGGGGGAGTACACCCCAGGGCGTGCACAAGACAATCTACTGGCGTGCAGGAATATATGTTTTTTACTATTAATAAATAAAACAGGTTTAAAATAGTGTTTGTTTCATCTTTATCTCATCCTTGTTTAAAATTTCTATTTTTGTGTATGTTTTATAATGTACATAATATATTAGTACAATAGAACATGTATATAATTTATAAATAAATAAATACACATCTATTAGGGGTGCATGCTCAAAAATGTTTTACCGATAGAGGTGCGTGAGCAAAAATGTTTGGACACCAGTGGTCTAGCCCTAGTACAGTAATGGTATCAATGAATTAAAGTAGAATTCTTTTATCAGAATAAACTGATTCCCCAAGGACATGCAACAAAACACAGGAATTGGAATAAAGAAGTGAATTTGTAGGGTGTTTCCTCCCCTCCTCTCCTTTCCGCTTCCTTTTATTTTTCCATTTTCCTTCTTCCCCTCTGTTTTTCATTATATTTGGCACTCCTCCATCTAATACTTTCTCCATTCCCATTTGGATTAGTTTTATTTTATAAAGCTAACAGCTCTTAGCTCCTTTTCTCTTTTTTTTCCCATTTTTTCTTTTTCTCATTTTGCCTAGATCTGTCATAATCTCATAGTCTCTCCATACTCCCAGCATCTCCCCTTTTTCTGTCTCATTCTACTTTTTTTGCCCTCCTCTACCTGACTATGAGTCCCTTTTATCTGATTTGCAGACCCATCTTTGGGCCTTCCCATTGCCTATTTCCTCCCCCACCTCCCGCCCCAATCTTAACCTTTTTTCTTTTCCCCAGTGGGACGTTATATTTTCCACATCCTCTCTTTCCTGTTATTTTCTTTTCCCATAGCAAGATGGAAGAGAAATACTTGGGAGTAGAGACATGCCTTTGTAGTGTTCTGTTTCCTCTAGCCTTCCGGCTACCCTTTCCCTTGGCAACAAATCTCCCCTTATGAAAGCAGGAATAGCTGACCATTTGCTGCAACAAGTCCCTTCCTGTCTGAGGTCCTCTGCGCCACTGAAATGGAGAACACGGCATGCAGCCAGTGGAGCCTCATCCACTTCTGGCAGCAGGCTAGAAGATTTCTGGGAGAACGTACTGGCTTGTGAAGCGCTGAGGCTAGCACAGAGACAGCTAGGCAGAGCGGAAGGGTGAAAAAAGGGAGCAGGTAAGAATCTGCAGCGAGAAACAGACGTCTGGGCATCTGAGAGCTGTAGCTAAAGAACAAGACAATCTAAACTCAAGGGAAGGCTTCCAGTATGTGCAGGTGGCAATTACATGCCAGAGCACATAAATTCAAGTATTGTTACAGCAGCAATCAATGCAATAAGCAGTCTGGTAACATGCAACTTTGTAGTCTGAGGTTATTTATTCAGTTGTTTCCCTGCTGTTACAATTTTCAAAAAGTCATTACCCTAAGTGTTTCAACATACACAATGGCATAAGAAATTATCAGTTACAATGAATTGTAAGCCAAAAAATATCAATGTAGATACTAAGACACTTAATATTTTTTTTCTTAAAAAATATCATAGAATCATAGCATATCAGGTTGGAAGGGACCTCAAGGATCATCTGGTCCAACCATTCTAGCACAATCTAGACGAGATGGCCCAGCACCATGTCCAGCTGAGTCTTAAATGTGTTCAGCGTAGCAGAGTCAACCACTTCCCTGGGGAGATTATTCCAATGGTTAACTGTTCTCATTGTGAAAAATTTACCTCTCATCTCCAATTGGAATCTCCCTGGCAGTAACTTGTACCTGTTTCCCCTTGTCCTCACCATGTGACTCCTTGTAAAAAGGGAGGCTCCGTCTTCTTTGTAGATACCCTTTAAGTACTCGTACATGGTGATGAAATCACCTCTTAAGCCTCATTTTCTCAAGGCTGAACAAGCCCAGCTCTCTCAGCCTATCCTCATATGGCAGGCTTCCCAGACACTTGATCATCTTGGTGGCCCTTCTCTGGACACCCTCCAGCCTGCCCACATCTTTTTTCTATAACGAGGACCAGAACTGTACACAGTATTCCAGGTGTGGCCTGACAAGCACTGAGTAGAGAGAGATAATGACTCCTTTATCTCTGCTGGTGATGCCCTTTTGGATGCAACCCAGCATCCTATTGGCCTTCTTGGCCGCAGCAGTGCACTGTTCACTCATGTTGAGCTTCCTGTCCACCAGGACCCCCAGGTCCCTTTCCACAGAGCTGCTCTCCAGCCAGGTGGATCCCAGTCTGGGCTGCACTCCCGGATTATATTTTCCCAGGTGCAAGACCTTACACTTGTCCTTGTTAAACTTCATAAGGTTCTTGTTAGCCCACTCATCCAGATCTTCCTGCAGGGTAGCTCTCCCTTCCAGAGTGTCCATTTCCCCACTCAATTTGGTGTCATCAGCAAACTTCATCAGGGTACACTTGATCCTGTTATCCAGATCACTTATGAAGATATTGAAGAGCGTTGGGCCCAATATCGATCCCTGGGGGACCCCACTTGTGACGGGTTGCCAGTTTGAAAAAGAGCTATTTACCACTGCCCTTTGGTTGCAGCCCGTCAGCCAATTCCTCACCCACTGCACAGACCACTTGTCCAGGCCATAAAACATTAATTTCTCCAGGAGGAGGCCGTGGGGAACCGTATCGAAGTATACGAAGTATACCATATTGAAATATGGTAAAAAATATTACATCAAAGTATTATAGTACATATCAGATAACTTTACTAACAGGTTAAACATGAATATTTAAATTACTCCCCAAAATATATGCTGATAGATGGTTTTACTGCTTTAACTGTGTTAAAAAGATCTAAGTGCTTTGGAAAGAATGTTTTCCTTTTTTGACATACTTCCTTCTAATGTTTTTTCTGAATTATTCTATTGCAGAAACAATACCAGCACCCACATTCCATAAATGCCATCTCCTTTTCTACACTAATGGTCTCAAAAGTCAATAAAAATATGACTATAGAAGTATTACAAGTATAACAAGTGCTAAATTCTCTATTTATACACTTTGGGTCTTCTCTCTTTATCAGATTATTTGAAAGTGTGTGGATATATTTTCAGTAACGCAGTTTCTTTGTGCACTCTAATTACTGCTTCTCAAACAGAACATAGCAGAGGACAACTAAAATGATTAAGAAGAGGGAGCACTTGCTTTATACAAAAGAAGGGAAATCTGCTAGGGGTAAGAAGGGTAAGATGATGGTAGAACTGTTCACCAAATCCTGCAAACACAAAAAGGAGGACAGTTACTTAGCAGTGAAATTTTTAGGAAATGGATTTAAAGCAGAGAAAAGACAGTACTTCTTTTAGAGTGTGTAATGAAATTCTTGGATTTGTAGCCATGGAGCAACAGTACCAAGAAGTTCAAAAAGGGGATAAACAAACTTGCATACAAAAGATAAACAGATATTAAAGGGCATAGGTTTGGATGTACCCTTTAACATTTCTAGTTCTGTAATTTAGGATGCCAGTGGAGTATGAGAAGATCTGACAACAGAGAGTACCCAGGTCTGCAAGCTCTTCCTAAATAGCAGCTCTGGCTATCACTGTTGCAGACCAAATAGTGGGACAGATGGACAACTTATCTGACACACTAGGGCACTTTTAAAGAGAATTTACTGCAAGGAAAACATTTACTGTGCATTAGCTGCTAATCTGTTTGCATGTTCTGACCCATGTGTAAGTGTGATACAATTAAAGGAAAGAAGCATAAGTAATCCTGCATTTATTGTGGGTAAGGTCACGGGGTTATTGCAGAAAAACTGACATATAAGAAATTCATACGTTTGCTGAAGTAAAAACTTTATTGTGCACCCATATCCTGTTGCTCTACATGCAGCCTACATAGTGCAGAAAGCTGCAATAATATAAAATTTAGATGTGGAAACAGATGTCTGTTATGTTTCATGGAAGCCTAACAGAGTGGATCAGCTCCTATCATCATAACAAAATTGCTTCTTTAATTAGAGCTATGTAACAGGAAAAAACCCCCTATGAACCATAAAAGGGAAGAACAGAAAAGCACTGCAGCCAGTTTAATCATTTGCTATGAATAAGAATCAAATCCTTGGCTATCATAAAATATCACACGATTAACTCCAACGAAACTATACAACAGCTATATATCTAACAGTCTTCTGTGCACTGACAGTGATATATGGAAATGTGTATATTTTAAAATATTAATCAAATACTTACACACACACACCTATACCTTAGTGATTCCTGGTTACTTATAAAATCCGATTGTTCACCAAAGACATACGGTACTAATTACAATTCAGAACAAGTCATAAAGTTTAAATAAAAGAACAACAAAATTACTATTAAACACATACATTTTCATGGGTGGCCAAGTCCTCACATACCACACACAGAAAAAGAGAGACAACATGGCCCAGAAGAGCTGTTGAACACTGACGAAGCAACAATCAGAAATGACTCATCATACTTTGTTCACACATGAACACTCTTGTTCACATATGATTTTTTTTTTAGAGTAGCTATTCCCCAAACATCCATGTAAACAAACCTGTTTATGCAAATTTCTGTAGAAAGCAAGCATAAATGTCACAGATCAGAGAGTCATGGGCAAATACAATGTGATTTTGTTATTCATGAACAATGACTTATGTAAAATGCATCTCCTTACCATTACAAAAAAATCTAGCATGACAGTAATGCATTGTAACAGCACGGGCTGAAATGATGATGGCTTAGATTTAACATTTACCTTATCTGCATTATTCTGGAGGTGCCTCTGGGACCGCATATTCAGATTTGCCAGTCCTCATGGTTTTATCACGCCTTATGATATTTCATGTCTCTGAAGAGCTCTAGCTACTGACAAGTGAATTTCAACTTTTCCTTAAAACAGAACCCTCTAGCCTTTGTGACTACAGAGAAACACATAAAATACAGCCTATGTATCATCCTAACTTTTAGAACGATTCCTATTCTTTTTATTTAGGAATCATAAATGACAGGTTATCTATTACACACCTGCTATGATGGGCAAACTGAGAGAGCACTGGGTTCTATGACTAGAGAACAGGAACTCATACACTTTTTCAAGACTGTATTCTTCATCTATCCTCCTGTTCTGGCTCCAAGCATGTGGTCTGTGTTATACCACTTGAGTGGCCATAAAACCTCTGTCAGGTAGTGGCTTTTATTCAAGCTTGTTGCTAACTATAAAAGATATTACAACACAAACAGAATTATGGTAAGTAAACCATTCAATACTTACCCTTCGCTGTACAGCATGCTACAAAAGAGTTGGCCAAATACTAAATAAAGAAGTAAACTATATATTTAGCACCATCACATGCCATGTTGGGTAGCAGAAAGGTCTGCAAACCACAATGCCTCTTGTCAGCACTTAGGTTTTATTACCCAAATCTTTTGCTTCTAATGAATTAAAACATTGCCATTAACATAACAAAATAGCACCACCCTGGGAGGCAATTTCAAACCAGTGACCAGCACAGTTCTGTTCCTGTTCTGAATAGTATGCAGCATCTACCAAATGGACCTAGCAAACTTATTTTAATCAAGCTTTGGGGAAAAATCACAATGCATCATATGTGCCTCCAAATCACTAATGCTCTGACAAAGCTGCTGGTGATTTTGAGGCCACACTCTCCTTGTTCTCCTTAGGATGGCTTACAACCCTTTTACATTTAAAGTGTACCTAGACTGTATGATCTTTAAAAGCAGATGACCTGCTCAACCAAGGACCTTTGCAATGCTTTAGATGTTTGAGAAAGACTTGCACTGCTGTTACATGTCTTTGAGGTAATAGATGACTTACTAATCAAATGACTTAAAATGCAGTTCTAGCGTAAGATTCATTTGGATCTTTGGTATAATTCTGTTTTAGAACAATATAGTAAATCCACCATTTTCCTGACTCCAGGAGAAAACTTTGGGCAAAAACATTCGTGGCTTTGTGGTTTTGGAAGAAAAACATGTTCCAATGTGACAGCCTGATTCCATTCATATGGATATACCCTATGCTCTAGGAGGTGACAGGGCACAGCTACCTACTTAGAGATGCGCATAGCTTCTAGCATAATAGGAAGGTAAATTGACTATCTCATCTTCAATAATCTCTCTTCCATGTCTTCTCTTCAGTGCTGAAGGTTAGAAAACTATTTGCCCTCTGTAACCAAAAAAAAATTTGAAAATTAAACATTAAAATTACAACCATTTGTATGATGCCTCATTTACCAACCACAAAACCTCTTCTAGGCAACAAAACCCTTTTGAGGTTTTCAGATTATTTTCAAATAAATTATTAGACTAAGATACCTTACTAACACCTCTAGGGAAAAGTTGATTCTGACATACTTTTTTTAAGGTTGGCCCCTTCCTCGCTGGTAGAGTAATCAGGTTTTAAGAACGTTTCTTTTATACTATCCTCTTTCTGAAAGCATTTTCCTTGCCATTTTACCAGAAATATGCTAGAATTTCACTTCCTGTCACAGAAAGAAAGAGCAAGAGGTCTTACTTGAGAAATAAAAAAAAAAAAAGGAAGAAGGTGGTATAGTGTAGAATTTATTATTATCACCATACAACAGAATTTCTTCACAGGGAAACATTGTTTGTTTTTATGGTCATTTTACAATTAATATTCTCTTAATGCAAATTAGTTAAGAAGTTCCATATGCTAAGAGTTCTAAGGCTATTTCATGCTGAAATTTCAATTTGGCACTACTCAAGCTCAATGGGTTTTCACACTAACTTTTAACGATCAGAAAGAGTCAAATATTATTTGAACTGTTTAAGTGAAGGGGAGCAAGCCTGATGCACAGTTAGTAGCTCATGAAAAACTTTTTTTTCCCCCAATGAGAATATAAACAACTTTTCAGTTTTGTTTTACAAACACTATTCATGTGAAGTAAAACAAGCTTTATTAACTAGTTTTATTAAAACAACCCCAAAACAACCATATCTCTGTTCAGTCTCCTCTGCTGCTTGCCAAGCACACAAGATAATAGTAGTTGTGAATGCAACATTCTCACCTTTGAGAATGTTTAAGACATCTTTCAAGCACTTTTTCTCTTTTCAGGATAGCATGCCTATACCTTACATCTAGCTTTTCCATCTTCCTTTTGTAGTAGGGTAGCAATGTGATCTCCGATGACACTGTCTGTTGTATTCATTTTGGCATTAGAGTCAGTCTCAGCAACAGCACATCAAACAGTGATGGTCTCAGGACTAAGAGATAAAGGGCTTTTTCCATAACAGTCTTTTTGTTGCTTTGTGTTGCTGACAAATAAACCATCAGAAGCAGGGACCGCTAAATGAAGATAATTCTTCTACCTCAACATTCTCCACTTCTGAGCTGGTGTACAGTGATGGCACACAAATATTTGTAGTGCCAATCATCTAAAAGATTTGCACACCATGCTTCACAAAAGCACAGAATGGCTGCAGTTGAAAGGGACCCCTTGAGACCATCTAGTCCAACTCGTGCTCAGAGCAGGGTTGATTACAGCAGGATCCCCAGGGTGGTGCTCAGTTGGGTTCTGAACAGCTGTAAAGATGGGACCTCCACAGTCAGTTCCGGTGTTCGACCACCCTCCTGGAAAAAAAGTTCTTTGCTGGTATTCAGATCAGATTTCCCATTTTTCAGTGCATGCTCATTGACTCTTGTTGTCTCAGTGGGCAGTACTGGCGAAAGTCTAGCTCTCCACTCCCTCCCTCCCTGAGATATTCACACACACAGTTAAGATCCTCCCAAACCTTTTCTTCTCCGGGCTGAATAGCTCCAGCCCTCTCACCCTCTCTTCCTATGACAGATGCTCTAGTCCTTCAGTCATAGTTGTGGCCCTGCACTGGACTTGCTCCAGTACATCCATATCTTCCTTACACTGGAGAGCCCAGAACTGGACCCAGCACTCCAGAGGTGTCTCTGCTCACAGTGCCGAGTGGAGGGGAAGGATCACCTCCCTTGGCCTGCTGGCAAGTCTCTGCCTAACGCAGCCCAGGATGCTGCCGGTCTTCTTTGCTGTAAGGGGACACTGCTGGCTCATGGTCAGCTTGTTGTCCACCAGGGTCCCCAACTCCTTTTCTGCAAAGCTGCTTTCAAGTGATCAGCTTGCCTTTTTTTTTTTCCCCAGGATGCTTTTTCCTCTGGCTCTCAAACACTATTTTCCTTATTTTCGTCTTTAAGATATTAAAAATGCCTACTGTATAGTGAGAAAAATTTGTACCTGTAGGACCTGGAATATTCCATGGCAAGAGGTACCAAGTAGCTAGCCCTGCTGCACAATGTCATCCAATTAAAAGAGCCCAAAAGTAAACATGCATTTTTTTTCACCTAAAAAAAGCTTGAAAAGGAAAGCAAGTTTGAAACCAGTCAATGAGAATAGCTAACTGAACGTACACTAGAATTCTTTGCTGCCACAAGCAGACAGTAAAGAGAGGGGAGGTTTTTAATTTTTTTTTAATGTGTAGCTGGGAATGTGAGACAGCAAAACATGTCCCAAAGGACCCCACCTTTAGCAGGTAATCTCATATTTTACATAAATTAAGTTGTTTTTAAAGTTGATTTGCCAAGGTTTCCAGAACTGAAAAAGATAGTTTACTGTCAAATATTTGTCTCTTAAAGAGAAAAAAAAAAAAGGAATGAGACCACGTGGTTCACAAAATGCTCTTTTCTTTTTCCCTAAAATACAGCCATTGTCTTGCTAATGAATGCTGAATCAACTCTTATTTATCATGAGACAATTGCATTTATAACAAAACAACAGCACATTGTCAATTTCATCAAAACGATGGTTTAAGGACAAGACAACCACCATGTCAAATGTTTTCCTCCTAGCTGCAATAGCTCAGAGTTACTTCATGTCGGTAACAAGTTTGTTGCCATAATATGATTCTCGATACAAGCTAGGCTGTGCCTAAAACCAATTTTAATTCTTTCAGTAAACAACTCATCTGAAAAATCTAGGTGTAAAATAGAAATCAGAATAAACTGGCAATAATTAACCATGCATAAGTGGTCTCAAAGAGACCAGAACCTTTATTCACCAGTGTAATCAGCACAGCTGCATCTACTGAAGACAAAACACTTGTTAGTCAGGCCTTTTGTTCTGCTTCAACAAAACACAGAAACAAGAGCAGCAAAACTGCTATGCCACCTTTTCTGTCTTTTCAGTTACAGGGTGCCATAATATTCCCTAGCACAATCAGATAGTTCTTGTGATGACACTTGATCATTTCCCTGCAATTTGCAGTACTATCAGCCACTCTGTATCAGTTATCATTACAGTTCTACATTCTTTATTTGTGAATTTCTGAAGAGGACTCTCAAAACAGACTTCATTCATCACAAAGACAGCACTTGAACACTTAACGGTAACGATTTCCATCTAAATCAGAGATAGTGGTTGGAAGTAGTAAGAAAATGAAAATAAACTGTGCATATAGTATGATGTAATAAAGCTGAGTTACATACCTATTTAAGCACACTTCCAATTGCAAAATCTTAGATTAGGATGAAAATCTAATATTATTGTGGCTGAATACTAATCTGAAGTTCAGAACACATTGAAGTATACTTGATCAAAAAGACAAACAAGAACCCAGTTGCTCGAGAACAAATTCAGATTTCTTTCTATTCAAGTAACAAACTAAAGAGCACAAAACAAGAAGTCACTCATGATTTTAAACAAAGCTAAATTTGAATTAATTACAGAAGAATGTTTATAAGTAGTTCTTCAGCAGAGAATCTGTATGCTGAATGGCAGATCTTTCTATAGTAAGTTATATAATATATATAGAACTATTATATTTATATTTAAAATAAAATAAATAAAAATTAAAAATAAATAAAAATAATAACAAATAAAAATATTTGTTTTATTATATATAATTACTAAGATATATAATTATATCTAGTAAGATGAGGCATGGGGGTGTGAGGGTGATCAGAACAGTAGTTGCTGATAAAGAAATGTGCTGACAGTTCATAACAATGGGTTACTGCTTTAGTTCTCTGATTTCCTAGAGTAAATGGGGAGTTGCTTATTATTTTGATATCGCAAGCAACTGTTGCTATTTCTTTTAAAAAAAAGGAAAGGAAGAACAGCAAGTGTGTAGAATATTGTTTACTGTTAATCAACACATCTTAACCAAAGTTTTCACAATACTTGAAGATACATTTAAGTATACAATAGTCTCAATCACAAAAAACAAGCAGAACAATTAAACTACATAAGGCCTTAAAATTAGAAGCACAGTGTGTATTGTTGGAATATTCCTTTGTTTACAAATAGGCTACATATAATTCAGTTTATTTTTCATAGTTTTTTTCCAAGCAAAATGCCAAGGGAAAGGCAACTTACAAAGTTTATTTTACTATGAGTTAAGAGAAAAATGTCAACATTCTCTTCTTGCCCCTCCCCCCACCCCATCCAGGCACAATTAGTAAAATTTCCATACAATACTCAAAAACCAATAAGCTTTTACACTAAACATCCAAAAGTAAGCCTGATCAGACAACTGCAAACTTGCAAATCGTTTATTACAAAGTTGGATAAACTTCCAGGATCTTTCTAATGAAATATTGCATTTCTACGCAATCAACGTTTAAAACTACGTTGTCCACAAAGCCTTCTAGGTTCTAGAAGTCTTACTGGTTTCAATGAAGTACTTAGTGGCCTCAGTAGCAATCATGTGAATGATATTTACATTACAACAATGATAACTTGTGGCATTATTTTGGCAAGATTAGGACTGCTGAGATGATGATTTGGTATATTTGTTTAACATGAAAGGTAAGGGACAACACAGGAACAAACAACTAAAGTAAAACTAAGCACAAAAGATATGAAAAATATGGAAAGAGAGATCTATTTTGACCCCCTCCCCCTACAACAGGGCATGGGTCATTTCCAGTGACTGTCCTTATTAGATATATTAGTATTTGCTCAAGTTTCATGGCTATTACATTTTTACAGAACAACTGCTTAGAAGTCTTGTTTTTAATTTACACCTGTGCAATAGAGTAAGTCACAGTACATTTTGAGATGTTTAAAAAATATTTATAAACTTGTTTTTGATATGCTAAAGCATTTGGCAACACTTTTACAGCATTTGATTTTATATAATTAAAGTTTCATACAGTACTCCTTGTGAATTTTTTTGTACATCTAAGAAGAAAAAACCTCACACAAAGTAGTATGAACTGCCAAGCTTGACTGCATGATCATGTAATTCCAGTTTATAATACTGGCATTAAAACCTTCATTAATTATGTTGACAAATCATTACCTGTACATTTAATGAAGGCAACCAAGATGATTTGAAAACACAACCTTCAGGTTTTATGTTATGTTATATCAAGGTGTGCAGTTCTGCAGTGATATGAGAAAGCATGTAAATATACAAAGAAAATTACAAGTTCACCAGTTCCTGTGACACAAACTGTTTTAATCTTTCAAGGTACTGTCCATAGAGCTCCACATCATTATGGCCCGCTCCTTCTACCCACAGTGGTTCTACAGGTCTCTGGCAACGCTCAAATAATGCTAGGCCATGTGAAAAGTCAATAACTTCATCTTCAGTCCCATGGATTATTAACACAGGAGATGTTATTTTAGAAATTTTGTCAATGCTGTAAGAAAAAGATTATATCTATGAACACAGTGAGTTTTTTGAAGGACCAGACAGTTAATTTCACTTTTTAATTACACATCGTAGTTTAACCATTTAATTTTGAAGTTGTTTAAATCATTAGAAAAGTAGATCTTATCAACACGCTGGAAGCCATTACAGTAGCACATATAAAGCCACACAGAAAGGAAAAACACTACTGGAAACTATTAGCATCGAATAACAGAGTAATCTGTCTAAGAGTTTTTCAGTAAAAAAGTGCTTGTCAGAAGTGAAAGAATTTTAACACTTAAAGTTTGACTGTCTATGGGGAAAAAAACCCTCTTTGAAGTCAGATGCTCAAAATATAAATAATTCTTTGAGACAAGTGTAGCAGTTTGCAATGGCAACTTGTGGCATATTTCTGAAACATGACAGGAATTTTCTTCAGTTAAGGTCTCCTTGGTTTTCCAGTCTTTGTTACTTACAGAAACATATGCAAAAGACTTTGTTCACAGTTACCCAGATTAACAATTCACTGGACTAGAACTGCTTGTTAGAATTAGTGATATGAGGGGTTACATATAGGAAAACTAATCATTTCTTTAACAGATACCCACTGAAATGATTAGATATGTGAAAAACTTAGAAGATTTACAAAGTTCTGTAAACTCCTTCAAATCAGATGTTCCTTGTTGTTATTCACTCTGATTTTTCTCCAATGGTTTTTTTAAACCTTTGAAAGAAATTTCAGAGCTTTTGCCATATTGTTTCCCTAGTCTAAAACTTCTGTAACAGAGAAAAATGCATGCAGAATAAAAAAAATCTTACAACTTACTTTGGGAATGCGTCAAAGCAATAGGTCTTCTTCGTATCAGGAAAAGCTACTCGCATTCCTGAAGTCAATGGAGAATGAAGAATTACAGCAGCACTTTCATACCTAGCAGCAAGATCCACAGATGGTACTGTTCCTATACTCTGGCCATATATAATCACATTTTCAGGGCGGATTCCGTACCTAGAAAATGAAAAACGTTAACAAAAGTGGCATATAAAGAAAAACAGACAAAACTGCAACTACACAGCAAGGCAAAAAAAGCATTTCTGAAGACAAAAATTTCCTGAAGAGGATAAATGATGAAACAGGAGCTGGTAGAAGAATGAACAAGTATATTCTATAACATTCCTAACCTAAAGGGGCAATTGTTTGCTTTGTATTTGCAGTATTTTTTTTTTGCCTTATGTCTGAATGATACTGAAATATGGGTTTATTTTTTTAAATATGGATTTGTGAATGCAGTTGTGACTTGTATACTAGTTGAAAGCCTTTACTGGTAACTCCAGTGGACCTACAACAGAAAACTGATTAAAGCCTTACTAGCTCTATGGTTATCATCAAGCAGAGCCTAGTCAAATCTGCAAAAATTTGGTCAGCTTTACTCTTCTGATACCTGACAAAAACTGCAAGCCTGTAACACTGCTCAGCAATTTAGTGGGACCTAAAGCAAACCCACATAGACAGTGGACAGAACATTATGCATTCTATGTAATAGCCTAGATGCTTCTTTCTTATCACGGTTGATTTGACATGCAAGCTAGCAGGAGGAATACCCAACCTAACCTACAATTAAGACAGCCCAATAAGCACTACAAAATTAAAGTCAAAGCCTCCCTCCTATTAAGATGAAAACACTAATTTTTTCTGTAATTAACTGAAGTAAACAAAAGAGTCGTGAACCATCTAGTTAACACTTATACAAGTCAGATCTAATATATTTTTCTGCATTACTGTGGATACAAAGAGCAGCTGGTTCCTAAGTAACACTGGAAAAGCCTCTAAGCAGAACGTTATGCTGGCAAGGACAGTGCTCACAGCAGAACTGAGCTGCTGATACATTGATCTATACTAACAAAATACTCTTAGCACAGGTTCAGACTGCGAAGTGTATCTGGGTACTTTTGTTGTAAATTATTTGGGAAAGGAAGTACCTTAAATAGGAAGAGATACTGCACTGCATTACAAAAAAAAAAAAAATCGTTTTCCTCATATATTATCAGAAGCTTGTTCAGCTTTCTGAGTTAGAGCAGAGTAGCCTAACACCACTGCAGAACACCATGAACGAAGTTCAATGTTAGCCAACTGACTATAATCCTAAAAGGACTGACAATCAACTGTTTTCAGTTGAAGTGAAGGAAAGTGCAACCATTACCTCTTCTACAATAAATGCACACATCTTTTCTGTCAAAGCTAGATTACAACACTCATACTTACAAAGGAGTTCTCAAATTAGTACATTTCACATACATCCAGTAAAGCTAGGGAAACAGAGGTAATGATAAATTCCACAAGTACTTTTCAATAAGCCAGAAAACATGTACTGTGTGTTACATCAGTATGTGATAAACAGTTAATTAAAAAGAAAAATCTAGGAAAACTTCAAGAAAAACAAAATCACATTTAAGTATTACTAAAATGTAAGTATCACTAGCAGAACTCATTAGGCACCCCAATAAGCTTTCTAAATTGGGGCTAAAATCCACTATTCGCAGCTAACATTGTCTATTTAACTATTCATCTACTTATTTAAATTGTGTTCTGCTAGAATGAAACATAAAAGCTGTAAAAGTATTAGCACAGATAGATTCTATGAATGTATCTGTATCATGACTACTTAATTACTATCAGTGTTTCCTAGAAAGAGTTTCTAGGATCATAATCAAATTAAGAGTTTGAAAACATCAAGACTCAATCATCAGCCTGGAACTATAGGCAAGCTCTCCACCTCACAACAGTTCTCGGAGAATAAAAAATTGAAACATTCTGATTAACAACGATTTTCTAAAAATTCCCACACACAAAAATACAATAAACAAAGGCTCTGAAACCGAAACAAAGGTAAGGTCTTCACTATTTCTACATCTCTTCTGAAAAACCTGAGAACAGCCTAGCACCTATCCTTTTACAATTAATCTCCCAATTCAAAATAATTCAAATGACATTTGTCCATTCTGAAAGTACAGTATGGCCTTCTATCCCTTTCACATAACCTGAACAAAACTCACATTAATACCTGACACTTTGCATCATTAGTATGACATGGAGTTTGCACAGTACATTATGACATAACATAGTTCTCAAATAAAAAAAAACTTGCAAATTATCACACTCGCATCTCCTCATGTATTGAGTTTTACAAGATGCAGGCCATTGCACAGAAATTTAAAGCAAAACTTAAAAGCATACATTGTCCTCTTTCTCATTATTCTTCCTCCTATTTTTGGATCCAAATCCTTCAGCCTAAAGATAGCTAAATATTAGCTACAAAAAGTAATCCAAGAAAAGCATTTACTATATTTGGATTACAGTAATCCTTTCTCCATCACAGCCAAACAGATTGCCTTCACAGCACCCACCAGAAACTATTTGTTTTGCAGTCTGGAAACTAAAGTAGTGAGGCCAAGCAACAGAAGTGGCAGTTCAAAGTAGTCAGACTTTTGAATATTCTGGCTTGGCAAGAAAAAAAAAAACAAACCAACAAACAAAAACCAAAACCAAAACAAGAAGCTTTGAAACCAGAGAGTAACATCTGCTGTGTCTGCCTCCAGTCTTCCCTCTTCTCTTGAACATGCTTCCGAAAAGTCTGGGGAAAAAGGAATAGCACAACTGTCCCTCAGTCCCTCTCTCCCAAAAGTAATCTAAATTTCCACTTTCCAATCTAAAATGGAAGAATTCTTGAAAAGATAACTGTTGATAAGTTCCCTACTCATAAAATTCGTCTGCTCCTTCTTTTGACAAGTCCTGTAAACTCCAGGTAAACTTCAAGAAATTTAGTAGAAAATTATTAGTTGACTACACACCTGGTCTCCCAAATGAGGAAGTGTCAGATCGAGAGAAAAAGTGGCAGTAGTATTGTTCTCTTAATCAGTACTTTAGAATTACAGGCCATCCTGAAGAAGGGGAACATGACAGTTACAGAGCCATATGCTGTAAGTAGCTGTTCTGGTGACATGAGCTCAAAGACATGATGTAAAAACTGTTGGTATCTTTGAAAGCTCATTACATTGATCATAAGAGTAATGTAAACACTATTGTCTACTCACTTGATCTTAGATAACTTGTGTCAGAATAGACAGGCCTTCAGTTTGCTGGTGGTGGTAATGGTGGGGGGTTTTATGTTTGTTTTTTTTCTAAGCCATAATCACCAGAAAGGACCTTGGAACAAAATCTTGAAAGTAGCTGTGCACAGATGCTCAGAAAAAGCATTCTTCCTCAGGGACAAGTTACTCTGGACTGAATCTGGCATAAAATCTAGATAGATATTTTCCACAGTTTAAAGGCTGCCCACAACATTTTTCTCTTTCCCATAGCAACTGAGATTTCAATTCCTTTCAACACCTCATTCATCCTTTTTGTTCATGCACCTAAGGGCTACCTGCCTGGAAAGCACATGGAACAGTTTTTACAGAGCAGTCTTTACACAGAAGTAAACGTACCTCTGTTGAGACAAGTTTGCTAGCATCCACACAGTGTGTGAGCACTCACAAACTTCTGCCCTCTCATCACACACCCACATATGCTGATTAGGTATAGATGGTCTCTTGTAAAAGAGGAAACCCTGAACACTCCTACCTGATCTTTTCAGCTTCTGGCAGAAAAAGAACTGCTAAGCAGCAATGAAGTCTTCTTTTTTTCCCTTTGTGACAAACTTCACAATGTGCTGTAGCAGAAACTCCTTCATCGTTTCCTTTATAGTTCTGTCTCTGTAACAAGACCTTTTCTGCACTTTACTAAACACTTATCTTAGTGGCAGTCCACCTCTTTTCTGCCTCTCCCTCCTCCTCTTCTTTTTCTTTATAGAATCACAGAACAGTTTGGGTTGGAAGATGATCTAGTCCAGCCCCCCGCCATAGGCAGGGATATCCTTTGTCATCAATCAGGTTGCTCAAAGCCCCATCCGACCTTACCTTGAACACTTTAATTGGATATACATCATACATCACTTACATTGGATATTCATCATATTAAATGCTTACATTGGATATACATCACATCACCATGATGTGCAATATGCAAACTACAAAATGCATGTCTGGCTGTAAGGAGTGGGGGTTTTTTTGTGGTGTTTTTTTTTTTTTTTTTTAAACTTCAGTTACCTTTAACAACAAAATACCAGCTGAAATTACCATGCTATACTTGCAGGCTCTTATCAAGTACCTGCCATTTTGCCCTTGATATACCTAAAGGAGACAGAAAGCAATTTATATTTTTACTTCTGAACTGCTGCTGTTAATCCAGAAGACTTGCTCACTTTGCAATATAAAATAAAATATCAGTAAAATCAATCTTAGAAGGGTACATTTTCAGTAGCACCTCTCAGACTCACACTAATAAAGAGGTGCAATGGATGCTCTAGAGAGGCTACTGTTTGTGAAGGTATTGCAACACTTAACCAACTGACAGCAGTGCTGGGGGAAAAGAAACACGGGGGAACATCCTGAGGGAATTTTCAATGCACACTTCAGAACCTTTTGTCATCATGCACATAACACATGAAATTACAGCTACAAATTCCAGCACATGAAGGGCACAAACATCCTCCATACCTTTAACTACCAACATTCCAGGCCATGCATAAAATTTATGAGCATGCAGCTCTTCCTCAACTCAGATGCACATTCCCTTTCTTGTGTATACAACATGTAACATCGCTAGAAGAAAAAGGGAACTATGTTTTATGAGAGGCAAGCCCATTGACCATGCATGTAGTAATCAACAAACTGCACCTCCTCTGCCTCTCTCATGATGGTTTGGCCTTTTCTAAACCTTACAACGCTACTGGTACATTTGTTTTATGGGCAAGATTTCACTTCACAATAAATTGAGCTACTTTTCCCTATCAACTTAAATAAAAGCTCAATTTCTCTCCAAATATTCAAAGTTAAGGCACCCCATCTTCTAGCAAAAAACTCTCCTACTCTTGAATAAAAAAAACAATATCATTTGTGAATTTCTCAAAAGAACACTTTCAGCCAACATCCAATAGATTTCATATTATTCCTATATTTGGCTGTTCAAATTATGGACATTCTGCCCACTTTGACACATCAGTCGGATGGTGAGATTTACCAGTCAATTTTTCAATTATTAAACAGTCCATAATAAGCACCAATGAAAAGGCTGTTTGGCTTCTTAAAGGTAAACCTGGTCATGAAGCAACTCTGGCAAGGTTTCTCTTCAGGTTTCTGAATGAGCGCCACTTGCCCTGCATTTGCTTGGTGCTGGTTAAACCTTTCCACCCTTGCTAGGGTGTCATCAAAGGCTTTCAGAGACCAGGACAGCAGAAAATAGGCGTATTCCAAAATGACTCCTGGCATTTCAACACTTTGTAGCTATGACTGTCAGAAAAAGAATGTCCTCGCTTGCAGCTTTTATATAGTCCCATGCACATGAATATGCAATAATGTGCAACTTTTCCAAACATGATGGCAGTGAATCACCTTGCCTTCTTCCACAGTCAGCATCCACGTGGATAGCTGGTGCTTCCTATTAAAATACCCAAAGCAGGTAAAGAGTAGGGACACAATTCAGAATCTGCATCTGCTGTTTACCTCTTCTGATCTGCTGCCAAATCAGCTTTCTATATTCATTTACATGAATGACAATATTCACATACCCTTACAGCAACCACTTTTAAGAAAGTAGTGTTGGAGCAACCTCACCATCACCCTCAATACTAATTCCAGACTATTTCACTTCAGGTGTCCAGTTGTCCCCACTGGACAGCTGTGCCAATTTACGGATGACCATCTGGACTGCCCTTCCAAGATATAAAACTTAACACACTAACACATCTCCACCACAAGCAGCTGTGTTGACTGTAGGACGAAGTCCACATCAACATTTCAATTACCCCAGAAACACCTTTTAATGCTAGGTTCTATAATACCATTTCTCAGAACAGGGAATGCAGGGAGCTGTGGGTGGCTGTGATCAACCTCCAACAAAGGTAATTTCTCCATTCTTTTCTTTGTCCCATCACAATCTGTGAGGCACAGTTTAAAAGTCTAGGATCCCTTTCTTCTCTCATCCCATCAACATGAATTTCAAAGGAGTTACAGCTACACTTACACCTATCCTGCAAACAATTCACTGAATTAGTTTTTGCAGAACACTTACATTATAAAATGTTAAAGGTGGTGCCAGTGTAATACTGACAGAACAGGCTATGCTAGAAAAGTGAATCAATGCTACAGCAAGTGCTCAAAGGCTCCATTCTGGTCCAGATATTCATCAAGTATTTAAACACAGGTGAGCACTATCTCAGGGCTGAAGAGAATACCATAGACTGGTAACCAAACTGTGTGAGCCAGTATATCCAGAGTCACATGCTGAACTTATTCCTGCTACATTCAGCATTCAGATACAAGGACAAGACCAGGTCAGCCAACTGGAAAGTTGTTTAAAGTATCACAGTGGAAACCAACAAGTAATACCAACAAGTTGTTAAGCAATGGAAAAAATACAATTCACATTTGTCAAATCCACAAGTTGGGCAAACCAATCCAAGCTCTATACACTCTATAGAATTATGTATTTCTAAAAGAGGTTTTGACACAAAAAATAAACGCAGATAGCAGATGGGATTGAGGTGAGGTCATTCTTGAATGGAAGAGGGAAAAGCAGATGGATGGAATACATATTTAGAGTTGCCCTGACAATGTCTGTTCAGCAAAGGGCATGTTCAGATGGGATATTATGATGAACAATCTTATTTGATTAGGGAAGGTACACCATGCATTGTTGAAGAATGGAGGTGAGAATTCAAGTTGCAATCACATTTCCTTTTAGGTTTTCACTCAGAAATTCATCAGGGGGAGGAAGAGACAATAATTACAAATTAGTTCATAAACCAGAGCCTGTAAACTGACATAAACAAACAATTAAGTTTCACCATCTAGTTCTCTTCTATTTTCTGGTATGTTTGAATAATTCAAACTGTCTTCCACATTGACCAAAACCAAAATATGGTTTGTGAACAATGTTCCTGGGTATTTCACCAAGTGGCTATCTTCCCAATCACCTATCAACTACAAACCAGTCACCAGTGCACCTGTTGCAGCTCTTGGCTTACAGAACGGATGTCTAGTTATATCTCAACTTTCCACTGTAATCAAAAGAAATGCCAAAACCTAATCTAACATCACAGCTTTTGCATGCATGTTTTTGAATACATGAGGCTGAATACCTGTCCCCTGTGGTTGTATGAGGTTTATGATAATAAGTGTTCCCCCTACTTTAATATATGAATAAAATATGCTTCTTTAAAAAGAAGCATCATACCTTTGTTATAATGTAAAAGAAATGCAAGACAATATGTGTATTTAAAACACTGAAAAAGGATAATATGCTCCAAAGTAACAGGAAAATAGTTAATATTACATTGATCAAGTTCTAAATCCACTGCGATAATTACCAGGCTCCAGGATTTAAAAAGTCTTTACACATGCCCTTACACTAAGTCACATCCCTGATATTATATTATTAAACAGTATGCTCAAGTTGCAATGATCGAACCATAACATGCTGCTCTTGCTCTATATTAAATTCAGGTTTTCACAGCTTTTTTGGTGCTAAATACAGAATATGATGGGAGTTTTTTTGGTGAACATCTATTCTTATGATTGCATAATATTTAAAAAATAATCTTTTTGTAGTTTGGGTACTTGTAACACAAGAAGAATATTGCTCTAAATGGAAAAAAACATGGCAAAAAATGCTCTCAAATTTAAGAAGTGGGTATTCAGTGCTGCATTTATTTGGTGCTTGGGATTCCTACCTGTATCAGAGAATGCCTCCAGAGCCTTTCATCTTACTATCTCCCTAAAACCGGAGGCTTAGAACATAGAAAATGCTGAAATAACATCCTTCCGATTCGCATTTTTTTCCTTGTCCAGTTTTAATCTATTTCAGCTAACACCACTGATTCAAATTCCTGTTTTTTTCTTCCCACCATAATGTATTTACACAGATCAATTACAACTTCTCCTGCACATCATATTTTGCTAAGATAAAAACATCTTTTTGTTTTATATAGAAAGCTATCTTTGGAAATGCTGTAGCTGCCAGTCTGAATTCTGAAACAAAGGTGGTCTGAACACCATCCAGAAATCCAGAGTCTCACCAGGTTCTCTTAAAACAGCTTTTTCACTGCCTCTCCCTACAAAAAAAAAGTAGATGATGCAATTATCTGAAAAACCAACCTGCATCTTCTCTCACCTGCATCACACCAGTGGCTCACTTACTGAGGAATCAATTATTATAGTTTTTTCCTATCTTCTGTGATTTCCAACTGAGAAGATCCCAAACTGTGACAATAAGGGTTATCTTCTAATCATTCAAGACAAACATACCTTATGAAATTTCATCCCATTTCAATTTTTCTAGTATATAGGTACTATATACTGATCCTGCTCAATATTGACAATGCATAAGGCACCACTAATCAGCTTGGATACGAATCCATTAATCCTAAAATATGGCATTTCTGTTTAAACTACCAATGCAGATAAAGTACAACCATTTGAAAAGCACGCTGTAAAAGAAAAATGGCAACTAATGTCTTACCTTGTCCTAAGAGCCACCCAAGCAGCTTCAATGTCAGCATACAGATTCTTCTCTGTTGGCTTCCCAGAACTTGCACCATATCCAGAATAATCATATGAGAATATGTTGCAATTAATCCGTGAACCCAGTCCTATGTAAAAGCTGCTCATCTGACCTAGGTCAACAGCATTTCCATGTGAGAAGAGCAAAGTATACTTGGCGTTAGGTGAGCAACGCACAAACATACAGGCAATCCTGTTACCTTTACTTGTTCTAGTCATGAAGCACTCAATGGCATCTTTTTCTCTAGAAGAATATTGCCAGTCTGCTCGCTCTGAGAGATGTAAAGTCCAGCGACTACCACTCTCATCACACATCAGTGTGTACGTGGGATCAGGAGGTAAGAATGCCAGTTTGGAGGCAATTTTCCCTGGGCATGGTGGACAACAGAACAGGCAACACAGTTCACTAAAGGAAAGATTATTCATCTTCTAGTCTGAAACAGGAAGAGAGAATGGTATCAGTTTCTAGTTACAATCCTATGTAAAAAAAGAAAAAAGAAAAATTCATGGAAAATGCAAACTTAACCTCTCTAGAAAATAATACATAATTTTAGTGGAAACATTTAACAAAATATAGATTTAAATACATATGCAAATTTCTATATAATAGCATATTTGATATTATTAGCTACTTTAGGATGAGCATATTATTAAAGAAGAGTGACAACTCTAAAGCCCTGCCAGATATTAAGACTAAAATATGATTACCCAGGGAAAGAATAAGCATGGATTTTGGATTTTCTTTGGAGGAAGCCCCTCATCTTAAGTGATTAAGAGAAGTGTTCATCCTGTTGACAAATACATATGTTACAAGGAATAATTAAAATACTTTGCAGTGTTTGCAGGATACTAAGGCTATGCAGATCTCTGCAGCCAAAAATCACTACAGTGTTTCCTAAATACAGAGAATACGTATTGCAATCGCGAGTTAGGGGCTCCTTGCAAGCAGTATCAACAGTTGCATGAAGGTCAAAACTTAGAAGGCAAAACAAGATGCCTCTGCTGGCTTAGCAAACACTGTAGACCTTGCGTACACTAAAAATCCAGACATAAACTCTTCCTTGCTCCACATACAGGCTGACACAGACGTTTCCAAACCCTTCAAAGAAATTATTAGCTAAGGTTTCCTGTCTTGCACATAGGAATTGGGATTATATTAATGATATAACTATTTTTATTCTGTGCTTTAACAAAAACATCCCAAACCAAATGCTCTATCAGAGATATTTGGAAAATCAATATAATCTATGCTACCAATTCAAAGCATTGGTTAACAGAGTGGACGGAGGAAAAAAAGTAAACACACATACACCTAAAGCAAGCTAGGTAAAGATACAGTTGCCCTGAAAAACAGTCATTGTGACCTCTTAATTTACAGCAGGGAGAAGCGAGGTGGGGAAAAAATCCTTTGTTGTGACAATAATTTTTCTCAGCACACCTAAGATAAGCATTTATGCTACTTTCCTTGTGTTAAGGCATCTGTCATTTCACCTCAACTTAAACAACTTTTCCATCCCAAATCTATCTGCAGGTGTCAAGCTCAGTTCCTGCCAAGTCACTGCGAACAGAAACACTCTTACAGTTTCATGTACCAGCTCTGACTGCTAAATCGAAGTTTACAAAACAAGATAATTTCTGATGTCCTCAGTCCCATGTCGTTTCAGAAATACTTGGGTAATCCAACAATAAAATCTTAGTGCTAACTACAATACTTGGCAATATTTAGATCATATTTCAAAGTGTGTCCTCTAACTTGTATACAAGCATAGTTTTCATGCCTGTATAAATTTCTCTTTAGAAAAGCTTCAAGGATGCTACTGTAAGAACTGTTGAATATAGATCACAGAACAACTATCTGTATTTTGGATGTGTGAATGGTGTCTTTCCTGTGGTAGACTATGAATGCATACTGCATACAATGTTACATTGAGTATACTTGTAGAGTAGTAAACACAGGCACAGCAAGACAGTCTGATAAACAGCAGGAGCATTCTTGGAATAGTATTCCTCTTTGTAGGGCACAAACCCCCAGTTTTTTGCCAAGGCTGCTACAGCCAAGTGCATTCACCCCAAGTCTCTATTCTTCTGCAAAATAGAGGGAAATCAGATTCTTAGGTATGGGTGACCAACACTACCAATTTAGACGAGATGGCAGGAAGGGTGTACTGATCACCTGCCATAAAAAGGTAGATTGTCTCTTAAAGGGAGATCCCAAATAAATGACCATATTTCTGTCAGCTAAAGAAACAATAACCTCATGCATTTATGTAATCGACACAAGTAGTCATTCAAATTCAGAATAGCTCATCTGTTCCCTGTCAGGTGAGATTATCTGGACATTAAGTTTAATTTTAACCTGCAAGTCAGGACAAGAAGTGGAAGAGGTCTAGGGATTGGCAAAAGGCTTGGGCTGTCTTATGCACAGGAAAAACTCAATACTTTTTTAATCTTCTTTACTTCTCTTACAGCTGTGAGCACCAAAGGAGCCACTTCTTTCACCTCTGCTTAGAAAGTTCATGTTCACAGCCCAGAGAAACTGCTGTGATGCCTCAACAGGCTTTTTTTGCAAGAAGTGCTTATGACCCAGTATTCAACCACCCTTCTATCATAAACTATTAAATAGATCTGTTCCGAGTAAGTTTTCCACCTTTTCAAAAAAGCTGAAGGCCAAAGCTACAATGCATTTGGGGGGGGGGGAATCATTTTATGTGAAAAATTTAGAAGAATATATACCTCCAAAACTAAGGTATAAATAGTCTGTTCTGCCCAGGAACAGCAGATTGCGCTCTATTCCAGCATACAACAATAGCTACAGAATTTCTTACTTGCTTCCCTATTCACTTGTCAGAAAGAATTAAACCAGGAGTTTACATTATTTATAACTATAAACAGCCCAGCAATACTACAAATATGATCTCACTCAGAAAATATTTGCTATTTGTCAAAGGCATTTCAGAAGACTAGAAGCTGGCCTGTGGAATTTACACACAGGGCAGCACTGTAGTAACTACAGTTGATCAGCTGAGGTGGTACTGTGCCACAGCATAGCTTAATTGTGCTAAAAATGGGCTGTTGCCACATATGGCAAATGACTTATGCTGCAGACCATGGCTAAAGTATTATTTCTTCCTTATACTAGACTGTAGTGTAGACTTTATATAACGTCCATTTAATCCAATGGAAACTCTGTCTATTGAAGCTAAAGATTCTGATTCCAGAGTTGTTCTCAATCTAAATCAAGGCCAGAAACAACTATTTTCTTTAAAATAAATACTTGCTACTTTCTTCACTCAGAAGACCCAAGAAAAACAGCAGATCCCTATCATCACTAACTGAACAAATCTGACACAAAACACCTACTGAACTTCCTCAGGAGGATACCTTCCACTAAATGCAAACAATGTTTCCATTATACTGGAACTGGTTTGTCATTCATTGTATTCACATGAGTGTGTTCCTAACCTCCGGATCTGGAATGGAACCAGGATGTGAGAGTCTCCCCAGGGTGTACAGAGTAATTCTGATATCACTGTTTAAAGTTCAACTGAATCAGCATTTCAGCCTAGTAGTTAGCCACCAGATGTCATAATTTAACTTCAACAGGCATTATCTTTCCTCAAAAGGTATACTGCTCAGATACTTCAGTGAGGGATTAAACTTAAATGTTACCCCCCTCTCAACAGTGTTGCCTTTTTTTTTTTTTTTAAATGTTCTTAATGTGAGAAAACATGTAACATGAGTTCCTAATGATTCATCCAGCCAGAAATTATTATGGTAAAAACGAAAAGAAAAGTCACAAAACCCGCTTCATTTAGCATCACCCGGCCTTGGTAAAAGCTTTGGAGATCAGAGACCAATTATTTTATTAAGTCTAAAATATCGTTTATGGAAAGTGAACAAGTGAAGTTGGATTAAAAATCACTCCAATAACAAATGGGTTTGATGTATGCTTTATCTGGAGTCTTACTGAAACCGGGGCAAAACCAACACTGACCACAAACTACCTTAAGCATACAGTTCCACAAGTACAAATGAATAACCTTAACGGCACTTGTTTGCCTAAAATATGTTGTGAATACCTAAGTTATGGTCTAACACCTTCTGAGCATGTATGATGTACATCTCCATGCTCATTACAGTAGCAACATCAGACACAGAGATCAACACATCCCAACAACATAACTATTTTGCCTTCTATCTGTCATTTCAGTATTAATAAAGACGTCAGCGTTATTCTGCAAGCACAGTTCCTAATGCTGGTAAAATTACTAACAACAAAAAGAATACAGTAAGAGAAATATATATATATATATCTTTTAAAATTATACTGCATTTTTCATATAAATTAAGTAGAAAAATTCTGTGGCAGAAACTGTGGGAAAACTGATAAACTTCTAATATTGCACCAAGAAAGGCTAAGAAATAAAACAGACCCAAGTGGCATCACCCACCCCTTCTGGGATAGCTTTTAAAAGCAAGGCAAGATCATTTTATCAAATTTATCTCTTTAACTCTCTTATGAATAAAAAAGTAACATACAAAATGACAAATGTAAAACTGCCCACAAGCAATAATTTCAACTTGTTCTTTGGCAATTAACCTTCTCATTAAGGCTGACAGAAGATAGGGGAAAAAGTCTATCTAATCTGAAAGAACACGTCAAATACTTATCTTGTGATTCCTAGGATAACACAAATGTAATTCTTTCATATAAGCAATTATTCCTGTCCTCCTCCCTCTGCAAATCATAACAAGAGAGTGGCTCTTATTCACATCTTTTGAGTACTTCACTACATATTAGCCTCAAGAGCCCAATCCTTGCAAACACTTATCTAGAAATCTTATATTTACATTAAATATAAATTATTCTAATTGTGTATTTAAATTAAATTACCTATTTCACAGGAACTATTCACAAGAACAAAGTCAAACTTGTAAATACAGCTGCTGGTTTGTAAATTTTCATGGTGCTCTAACTGTAACAGGCAAGATATTAAAATTGTTGGGGTTTTTTGTTTATTATTTGGGTGTTTGTTGGTTTGGGTTTTTTTTAAATCATCATTTTTCATTATATATTGCTGAAATAAGAAGCTCTAACATAGTTTCCCTCACCCTTTCATTGAGCACAACGCAATGAAAACTTGAGTTCAAGCCACTACTGAAGCACTCATGTTTATTTCAACATCTGCATTATATTAAAAATGGAACAGAAGGGTATGAACATCCTCCAACTACTTCAACAGTTAAAGCAACAAAATATTTAGTGGAAAAAAAAATCACTGTCTGATTAAGTATTATACAAAGGATTAAACTAATAGAATTGTTAAGAAAGAATACACGGTAGGTCCGGAAAAGCACACAGAGGAAGTCTATTCAATAATGAAAAAGCCATACGGAGAAAAACTGTCAAGTAACTCTTTAAGGTAGTTTTCAAAGAGCAAAACAACGTACAGAAAAACAGAGAGGCCTGACAGGACCACAACTTCCTTTTGGTTAGTTTGATTTCAAACAATTAAACAGCTTTACTATCCTCACAAATTCTAGCAACACTACAAAGCTTAACTTGTATACAGGGAGACGTTATGCTTCTTCCGCTGGTTACTTTTGTATACCTCAAAAGCCTAAAGACACAGCGGAAAAAAAAAGAAAGGGAATACAGGAAACACGAGGTGAAAAATCTATCCGTTACTTGTCAGCCGAGAACAGCCCCCGCCCGCGGAGACCCCCGGCAGAGCGGCGCGGGGCTGCCGCGGATCCGGTAGCGCTCCGCCCGCGCCGCGCCAGGCCCCGCAGCACGGCGCCGCCCGGCTGAGGCCGCCTGCATCCGGGCAGCTACTGGCTGCGGCCCCTCCTGCCTCCCGGACACGTCCGCCCGGTGCTTCCCTGCGCCGGCCCCTCCGTCGCCGACCAGAAGCTACGCTTCTAACACCGGTCCGCGTGCAGGTGGTTTCTGCAGTCAGGTATTTTCCTAGCTACCTTCTGGTCAAATACTTTAAACTTTTAAACCCGAGAGCAATGTTGAGGCCAGCGTTACCCCCACCATCACCAGCAGAAGCTGAACAAATACATTAAATCGGGCCCGCGAGAATTAAACGAACTCTTCGGGTGCCCGTGTCTAAAAAGGACTTCGCAGAAGCCAACAACGCCGACGCGGAGGCACCAGCCAGACCCACCAAAACCCGGAATTTAACCGGCCTTTAAAAACTCAGCGCGCCCGTTTCCCGAACAAAGGCGTCCGCGGCAAGACCCGGGAGAGGGCAGCCCCGGGACAGACCGCCCGCGGCACCCCGGGCCCCCCGAGGCGGGGGACACCCCTCCCGCGGCAGGGCAGAGGCCCCCGCGCCCGCAGCCGGGACGCGGGCGGGGGGGTCGCCGGGGCCGCCACCCCCTTGCCCGGTTCATGTCGGAGAGCCGAACCGCCGCCTCCCTCGCTGAGGAAAAGCCGGTGCCTGCCGCGGCCCCTTCCTCCTGCTCCGGGAGGGGGGCCGCCACACGCCCGCCCCGGGCGGAGAAAGGCCGCGGATCGGCGAGGAGGGAAGTGAGGCGGCCAGACCCGCCGAGGGGCCGACCCTCAGCCCGCCGCCAGCGCCCAGCCGGGGCCGCGCCGGCTGCTCCCCGCCACCCGCTCGCCGCCTTTCGCCCGTCCCCGCACCCTCCCGTCCCGGCCCCGCCGCGGGGAGGAGAGCCCCCACCTGCGCCTGGCGCTCCGCTCGGCGGCGGCGGCCCCGCGCTTTCCCAACCGCCGCCGCTCGAACGCCGGGCCGGCGGGGGGAGGGGTGCCGGCTCTGCTGAGTAACGGCACGGCGGGCGGCTGTCAGCGCCCCGGCCGGCGCCCGCAGCTCCGCAGCCGCGCTCCGCGGCAGAGAACGCGCAGCCCCCGGGGAGCTGCCCTCGGCGCGGCCTAGGGGAGCGGCGCCAGCCTCGCCTCGCCGATCGACTGCATCGGACCGAGCGGCTGCCGGGGCGGCCAAGGGGGCGGTGGGGCGGGGCGGGACCGGCCGCCGCGCACCAATAGGGGCGCAGCCCGCAATGCCGCTCCGGCCACTGAGGCTCCGCCTGGAGGCGGGTGGGCGGGAAGCGGCCAAGAGGCAGCGAACCGCGGTGGGCGGAGGGGTCATGCGGGCGGCGGCTGCGGGCCAATGGCGAGGCGGCGGGGCCGGGGGCGGGGCGCGGAGCGGAGCGGTTCCGGGGCGGGCGTCGCCGGCGGTGGCGGTTGCCCAGGGGATGAGCTCGGAGAAGGGGAACGTGTCGCGCACGCGGCGCCAGCGCTACCAGAACGCGCGCGCCTTCAGGAACGACAAGTACGACACCAGCGCCCGGCGCAAGGTAAAAGCGGCGGGGCCGCCCCGCCGCCGCCCCCGCCCGCTACCGCCGCCGGCCCCTCCTCTCCCCTCCCGGCAGAGCGCTGGGCCGGCCGCGTCGCGGGCGGGCGGGGAGACGCGGCGGCAGCGGGTTTGGTGGCGTTTGGTGCCGACAGCGCCAGCAGGAGCCTCTGCGGCCTGCTGGGCGCACGGGAGCCTCTGGAGCGATGGCCCGTCCCTGAGCGGCCTTCTGCCGGGAGGTCTTGAAGAGGTTCAGGATCGCAAGCGAAGGCATAGACCAGCGGGAGCCGAGAAACCTCTTCGTTTTAGCGGTGGAGAAGCCTTTGGCCCGGGCCTGGCCGAAGGATTCGCTGTGGTGTTCAGGGCGTAATCCCTAACAAGCCATTTCAGCCAGCTGTCGCCTGGCCCCCTGGCTTAGGCAGCTGCAATACGTGGTGTAGCAAATACATTGTGTGGCACTTGAATCATACTCATGACGTGAAAGGCCCTCGTTAAGCCAAGGATTAATAAGAGGAAGACTGAAATAAAGCATTCCCTTTTGTGCAGCGAGTGCAGTAGGTAAACGTTCCCTGTAGTGTGATCCATGTGACTTCTTGAAAGGCGTTTGGTCTTCTCAAAGTTTGTGACTACGTGATCTTAACTTCAGACATCTTAACATTTTGAGAATTTGTTTTGAACTCCCCCCATCATCCATATAAATATCAATTCACTGTGAGTACTTAAAAAAGACTCATGTTTGCTTTAAGGCTTTAAAAAAATCTTAAGGGGCTTTTCTGAGTAGTTACATAGAAGGGTGTCTAGCTGTTTTATCAGTGCTTCTGCTACACAAATTATCATGGTTTGATATTTTCATGCTATTGTTGCAAATCACGATTGTTGTCTTTTTTTGTTTCTAAGCAAGGAGAAGGTAATGGTTTACCATATATTCTTGGAACATGCTCTACGCATGTAGTTGTGGTAACACAATAGCAGTGCGGGAGAAGAGAAGACCAAGCAGTGTGCCTGAGCCATAACAACACGAAAGTGGGATGTTTTGTCTTACAAGCTAAGCTGAAAGAGAGGAATAAAACAAAAAACAAGATGAGCATTCTAGAAGAGGCTTATCTGGTGCTATTGCTGTTAGGTCAATATCCCTTTAACTGAACCTGACCGGGTTGTCCAAAAGAACTGAGAGGAGGGGAAGAAAGTAGTAAAAAGCAATGGCACCAAAGAGGGAGGTTTGCGGGGGGTGTGTGTGTGTGTGTGTGTGCTAGTTTTGTTGGGGTTTTTTTTCAGGTGTTGTAGGACTGGTTATGCAAGTTGAACAGGCTGCTTTCCTGGGACTCTAAGCAGTGCTAGTGCTATTTATTGTGTGAGTCACTGCATGATCCCTGATAGGAGAGTATTTTCCTGTCTGGCCTCTACACACATACACGCACAAAAATATCCTAGAGAGTTGGTCTATCAGAAAAGTTGTCAAAGAGAAACTGAGTTCTGACATCATTTTTGTAGCTGAAGTAATCACTTTAATACCCACATGGCTGTTTTTCTTCCCTTTTTTAATATTTTATATTGTATAGAACTGGCTGCCCAGTACCATGCACTCAAATAAATAAAATATTTTTTAAAAGGTTTTGAACGTAGCCAACATTCACTGTTGGCATTAACTGTGATATGGGACTGTATCTTTTTCCTTTGTGTTTCAAGCGAATGGTTTCTTTTCTCTCTGTACCTGCCAGTTCATGGAGGTGGCTGAACACAGGGAAGAAGCTTCTTGAAGAAGGTGCTCCCTATTATGGCGTTAGATAGTGGTAAAGGGAAAGGATGCATTTTTCTTTTGGCGCACCGTCATGTACAAATTCTAGTGCTAAGGGATACACAGGGGTCTTTATAATGATGACTAGGCCTGATTCTGCTATTTGAGAAACTTGAAAAGAAGTTAGACTAACAAAGATTAAGCGGTGATTAATGTCATCGTTTAGTTACAGACTATTCTGAATGATGACAGCTTTGCATCTCTGTCTTGTGTAGTCCTGAATGATCAAATGTGCCACAGACATTCAAGGTGTGATGAGGGAAAGGAAGAAATAGTAGCCATTTGATCACAGGGGCTAATACAGGAGTGGGGCATTCTTCCTTTCCACCTCTCGCTAGCTCAGTAAATCAGAAGAATGCTCAGAGCTGCTGAAGGAGGGTGGATCTCCTGTAAATCACTGCTAAATCTTTTCTTTTTTTTTTTTTTTAGGTGTTTGGCCTATCTTTGACTACTGTTACACACTGTCCAATGCAATAGTATCTTGAAAGGCTGCAGAATGCTTTTTAGCTTAAAAGTTTTATCCTGCTGCATTTGTGCACTGCATTAGCAATGTTGAATATTAATTACAGTAACTTCAGGTTTTACTGTGGGTGGAGTTGAGGTGGTTATTTGCAGTGTTATTGCTGCTGCTCTCAGTGAAGGAGAGTCTGCAGAGGAAATTGATCTAATAGTCTTTTGACTTTTCCCTGCTGGCAGTCATTATGCAGTTGTTTTGTCATTTTTTGAAAGGTTTTGTGCTCTCTGTCTGACACTGACCTTGGCATCCGTTTTCTAATCTTAAAGACCATAGATCTGATTCCTTGTAGGACATGCTGAAAGATCCATCTGTCTGTCTTCTAATGATCAATCTTTACTACAGCATTACTCTGGGATAGGCTAGTTGAGGTGAAACGCCCTTGCAGCAAAGTACAGTGCCTCTCTACTGTATTTGGGTAACTGCCTGCAACATTGCTGGGAAGGCTTGCATCTTAGGATGACCTGAAGAAGGAAGAGCCAGGACAGGGTAAGACACATTGTGTTGTTAGTTGTTGAATCTTGGAATTTGTTTATGGGTGCTTGCTTTACATAGTATATTCCAGAACAGCTGTTTGTGGCACTGAGCTGAGGAATATACATTATGTTATATGAATATACCTTTTATGTAAAGTATATTACATAAGTCAACACGGAAGCTGACGTAGTTCTAGAGATGAAAGCGAATAGCATTCAATGAGAGCATTTAGAACTCCATTGTAATAAGATGGTAAACCACAAAGTGATTCATATTTACACCCAAATGACTGATCTGTTTCTCCATTTCTTTCGTCTCATTAAGTACACCCCCGATGATAATCCATGTTTCCCTAAATTTCAGAGGTTATTAACTCTGAACCTCAGCTTTACCATAGTGTTGATGTCAGCTGCTTCTTCTGCTGGCTGTATGGATAAATAACTTGTTTTGGTGGAGACACTGGTCAAGACTGTGGGAAGGCAGTAGGAACAGAACAGGTGAATACAGAGCTTAAATGCTGAGTCAGTGATTGTGACTTGAAGCTCAGAGGGGAGATATAGATATACCAGTAGCCAGCTGGCATTGTCAGATAACAGTATTGGAGTTTGTTTAGTTTCTGTTCTTTGTGTGTGTGTGTGTGTGTTCAGTTCATTGTGGGGAAGAGGATGGGGGTTGATTGTTGTTCCTTCCAAGTGTGTACATTCTCTTGCTGGTTACTTGCATGTTTTCAGATCCATGGTCACTGATCTGAAAAAAGCTGAACATCTTGATCTCCAAGATGGCCATTTGGAACTGGGCTTAGAGAAAGCTTTTGATTTCATCTGTTTTAAAGCCATAGCAATAAAACATGAAAGAGCCTTCAATGCTAGCTTTATAGCCATCCATATGTAACCAGTGTGGATGTAAGGAAGACTTTAAGGCTTCCTTAAAATGTTAAATATACTTCTCTTTAGAAAGAGATGAGAAATTATGTGTGTAGAAAATGGAATTTAAAGTAATACTGATACAATATATGAGCAAGTGAAGCTCTTTGGGGGACTTGATTTCAGCCTGTGAAATATGTATTAGAACGCTGAAAAGGTGGAGTCTCCTATTGCAGTTTCACATTTGTTAGCCTGCACTGATCTGCTCTAACAGCTTTGTACTCATGAGCTGGAGATCCTGTGGAGTTTTGTTTTTCTGAGAATTGTAGTTATCCACAAATGCTGCATTCAGCCTTGTTGACTGAAACAGTATCACCTGTGCTTCTGACAAGGGAGTTTATGGGTGGCATTGACATTGCATTCATTTACAGCAGAATAGACCACTGAGGTGTGCTCAGTAGTAGGAGTTTGCTTTCAATAGCGTAAATCAAAATACCCATAAGTTCACACATAATTAGAAACTTCCAAACAGACAGTGAGGCTTCTTTGAAACCCCATCATTACTTCTTGCTTGTGAGCGCTTTAATGCTAGCTTAACCTAGGGATTATTTTGTGTGCCAAGTTAGTAGGTGTAGGTGCATGTGTTTACTTAAATACATTCTGAACTGCTTTTGGCAGATAGCTAAATGATTTAATATTGGGTTACGTGAACATACAGAGGATGCTGTCTCATTAATGCAGTTGACCTGACAGTGTGTATGTAATATGCACATGGAATATTTTGTGACTGTATACTTTAAGACTGTTTATGTATGTCTGTATTGCATAATAATAATTTCTTTGGAGAATATATAGACATACTGGAAGCACTGGATGAATTGCACTTGTCCTTGCAGGGAAGTGTGGCAAAAGAGAAGAGGAAAGAGCTATTGACTAAAACAAGGAAATGAGTGTAAAAAAAAGAATAGAGAAACGTCTGTGACAGATGCAGAATCTAACCTGTCAAAGTAGTTCTCACACCAAGAAGTCCCTCTCAAATCATAAGCACTACCACCTCTTTGTGTATGACAACCAGCTATCTGCGTCAAAGCTGGGTAGAAAAGTTGGAAGAGAATAATGAAGTTGACAAACCTTGTTCAGGTCTTTGTGGGGTTGTTGGTTTTTTGTACTGTTGAAGGAAAGCAAGCTATTAAATGGGCGAAAGGAAGAAAATACAAATATGTGAAAGTTTAAACAATGTACAAAATATATTAAAAAGTGAATATTAATAGGAAAAGTAAGCAGCAGAGGGATTTCTTTGATTTAACTAGTAACTTCCCCATTCTGACTGGGAACTGAGATACCAGGAAAGTTTCTCTTCCAGTTTGTTAGGAGAGCTTATTCTCACATGTTCTTTGGTGATTTCAAAAATCTGAAAAAACAGCTGGTCCAAATCTTTAATTAGAGAGAGCTTGCTTTGTTTCTTCAAGTCTGCATTGCTTTTGAAAGTGATATGATACTTTTTTTTGGTCAAAGGAAATATTGAATTTAGCGTAGAAAACCACAGTAAATTATCAACTTGTTTTAGTAATAGTAACATTTAAATATCAGGCATTTTTTTTCTGAGCAAAATAAACTTAGAAGGCAAACACAAGTCAAGGTTAAACTCTGTAAACCTCCCTGCTTGCTTGCTTTGCACCAATCCATCATTCTCTATTGACTTTCTAAATCAACAGCCTGGTAGAAGAATTGTAGAGTCATAGTTTCTCTCATATTCAGATGTGGTAAGCCAATGATTAACTACACCACCCCATACTTGAAGTGCCAACATTAAGTAAAAAAATACAGGAAATTGCTGAAGGGGAAGAAGAGACTGTGCTGTATGTGTGCCTGTTCGAAGGAGGAAATTAGAACTTAAAAGCTGTCGTCTTTCTTCCGATTGTTACCTTCTGAGCAGATGCTGTGTGGTTTCTTTGAGTTGCTGTGTAAGATTTGTGGTCCTACAGGTGACTAGGTTGAAAAGTGTAGGCATCTTTATGCCTGGGTCAGGATCTTAAGTTACACATAAGTGTGATCTTCATAACTACTGTCTAGTTTTGTGTTGTAAGACTCTTAGGCAGCATTTTGGTTGACGTTCTTTATCTTTGCACTGGATATTTGAAGTGTCGCTGATCATACCAAGAAAGTGGAACAGTTCAAATGTGACTGTGTAGACGTAATCTAAATACACAGACCAGCTCTGGTAGAGATTCATTGCCTTTATATGGACAGTTGATTGTGATTGTTGCTGTGCAATTGAATTACATTAACTTTATTTTACTTTTCTTTAGAGCTTCTTGTGTGTTACTTATCTTCTAAAGACCTTTTTCAGTGGTGAAACAATGTGTTAGGATAGAGGGAGGACTTATTTTGGGATGAGGGCATCAGATAAGATGCAGGGCTTTGTTGTTGACAGCAAAGGTGAAGAAGTCCCAATAATACAGTCTTTATGCCACATGACTAGTCTCTTGGCCTTGCTATGAGGTAGTATTTTCATGCAAAGATCTGTACTATGAGTAACATGAAAAGGCATGTTTGGAATTTGGGATGGTCTGTGTTTTAGTTTATCTGATAAAAAATAAAAAAAGAAATTCATCACCGTATGAATGTTATGTATTCTGGAGCCAGATGATGAGCATATTGGGAGGGGGAAGAGCTTTATAAAGCTCCATTAATAATAATTATGCATATTTCCTTGTTCCATAGCAAATGTTTAGCAGAATTTGTAATAGGCTGCTTATTTGACAGACTTTGGATTTCCTTCAGATGAGTCCTGAAAGTAGTTCCTATTTTGTTCTGCGCTGTTTATGCCACATGCAGTCCTGAGTGTGGCCTCTTGCATTCCAAGTGTGTTACACATTGCTGAGCCTGTCCCTGCATCACTTAGTAACAGGGCTCCTGTCCCCAGTCATGATGTCAGGACGTATTATTGGAAACGAGGCAGTTTTCAGCAAGGAAGCTGACTCCCTTTGGAAAGACGACCAGCTGTCTTCAGCTTAAACTATTGCTGGCTTTTGGCGTTTATTGGGTACTGCCTTAGCAATACTAAAAATAGTTGATCACAATGAAGAACACCTGGGAATACAAACTACAGTGTTTGTGTCTTTCTCCCCTCCTGCATTACTAATTAATGCAAATCAGGAGAGTGAGGGGGAGAACTGGAAAGTTCAGGCTAATTTTCAGCTTATTAGAAGCTTATTCAGGCTATACTACTTGGAGCCTTGCTTTGTGCTAGTCAAGCACTGAAAAGAAGGCTTGTCTTCAAATTGCATGAATTTTGAAATAATGGACACAGTCAGTGCTGACAGCAGTTTGAATTGCCAGCCTTTTGCTGAGAACTTAGCAATGATTTTCTTTTCTCAGAAAGTTTCCACATTAGCCAAATGTTTGTGTTTCTTGGAGGATTTAATTCATAATGCATGGCTGACATCAGAACCACAGCTTTCTGTATTAAGTATTCAAGCATTCTGCAAAACCTTGTTTCTTTCTTTTTTTTTTTTTTAATGTGCCAAGTCTGTATTCAATCATTTGAAAAAAAGTTTACTGTCTTTTAACCGAACCAGCTAAAAAGCACCACCCCTTCAGTTAACTGCACCATGGGAAAATTCATACTGAATGGTTGAAGTTTAGTAAAAATGGAAACAATGGAAAACAAGTCCCATAGTATAGTCTCACTTGTAAGTAGCATTTCCTCTGCCACACACATTTTTTGGAATAGAATAAGATACTGTATTTTTAAAATGTGGCTTGTTCTTTTGTCTAGTACATTGAGGTAGAACTTTGTGGAGTAGCAAGTAGCTCTTGTGGGTCATAAAAACAGGAAATTACTTCAGAAGCTACTGTATGCATAGAATAACTCTTCAGTTTATTTGTAGGAGAATAATATAAACTCTATTCCCAATTAATGCAGAATCTGTTCCAATGAACTTTTAGGTATTCTAAGAAATAGATGTGTTTTAGACCATGTTAATAATGTAATTTTGGTACAGTAGCCATTTTTAAGCTGTCTTTAAAAATGGCACAAATTTTTTTGCTATATGCATTTTTTTTTAATTGTGAAATTTCTACTTTTAAAGTTCTGAGTGTATACACACAACCGCATGATAGATAAAGTTATAGCTGACATTTTCAGAGACAGAAGAAATAAAAGTACGTTGCATGTACAAGTGTATGTTGCTTGTTATTTAAGGTAACAGTGTGGTTTGGTACTACTTCCCATCTCAGAATAACTTCTCTTGTGCAAACAGTATTGGACAGTTGACATTTTGTATTCCTGAGGAAACTAAACGTAAAATGTTGTAGAAGAACTTAAGGTAAACCTTCCATTGTCTTGAAAATATACCGTAGTTTAAATGACCATTTTAAGGATTTTATCTTAGATACTTGAGAGCAAAAATACACTGCTTTTTCATAAAGGAAGTTTATGATGAAAGAGACATTGAATGATTTGGCTGCAAATAATGTATGGATTCTACTTTATTGTGATCTGAGAAAAAATCCTGAGACTACTTACTTAAAGTATGTAGTATAATGGTAGCTTGAGCAATAAGTTAAATGCTAAGTCTTGCAAGTTGTCTTCTTTGTATAAAAACTGCATATTTCAGGGCTCATTTCTACTTAAATCTGTTTTGTAAAATCTCAATAAATGAAAAATAATAAAATATCTATAGTAATCTATCATTAACAATATAATAACATAAATAAGTACTACTATTAACAACATTAAAATTATGATCATAATAATGAAGACTACCTTGAAGTAAAAGAGTACCTTGGCACTCTTTCCACTGATGAAAGTTACTATCAGTAAATGTATATGAAATGCTTTTACGTTAATATCAGACAAACATCTTTCTAAATACTGTATTGATCACTGATGGGTGGAAATGCTTTCTAAGCAAGATTATACTCATAAAAGTAGGAAATTTTCAATGTATTCTTATTTTCATTTTTATTTCCTTATTCAGAAAATAAATGCTAAACTTCATGATGGAGTGTGTCAGCATTGCAAAGGTATCTTGGAGTGGCGGGTAAAATTCAGCAAGTACAAACTACTATCAAAACCTAAAAAATGGTGAGTTAAGATACTTTGTTAATCGCTGATAGTGTAGTTTGTGAACTTTTTGGAAAATATTCTAGTTTTGGAAACTCACAAGTAGTAGCTGCTACTATATGACATTCTTCAAATTTGGATTCTGCAGTGACAATATACATGCAATGTTGATTTTCTAATTCATTAGTCTTTTATCTTAAACTTTTGAAAAGAAAACACAGTGGAAAAGCAACTGCTTCCCTCTTCACTGTTAAAATGCTTGAACTGTGGACCTGTAAGCTTCCAAAACTGTCAGTGTGGCCTCCTGAACAAAAAGTCAAACCTGAACCAGTTGTAACATGGTTTTCTAAGGCCTCATTGCAAGTCAATACTAGAGGAATCTGCACATCTCTTAACTTTTGTAGATCACAAAGATTAGTAGAGATATGAGGAAAGGAAGGCTTTAATTTTGTGTCATATCAAGACTCATCAGCAACACTGTTCTCAGCATTACTGAGGCCTCAGTTCCTACAAAATGTTTGCAATACATGCATTTCATTATCTCTTAGCATGTTCTCTCTTTTTGTATATGAAACTATAATCCTAAATAGTAAATGTTTAGCATTGTTTGCATTGAGGTCTGTATTAGGTGTTTTTCGATAAGTACATAATAAAGGTGATAAATACCTTAAAATAATTTATAGGTTCATGATATGTTAATTTTCTGAAATGGACACTCTCTGCTTCCTTCTAACTTGCTCAGCTGCAGAGGTCCTTACCTCTGTGGCTGCAGACACAGCCAGTGTTTCAACAATGAAATGCTGAACTCAAAGAAACTACATCTCGACTGTGGTGTATGATATAGCCAGCTTTGTCACAGTTTGCTCTGCATTTGTGTGTTGTTCTCGGTTACATACTTGTGAAATACTTACAAACTGCTTGAAGATGTTGTATGCAGTTCCCTGAATGATGGTGTATTTTATTTTGATTTTCAGTAGGTTAAAAAGGAAGGAATGTTTGTTCATACTATATCCCCGTCTTGTGAGAAGTTTCACTTTTTAATGTGAAACCATAGGCAACAAATATTTTGGCTTTAGTGAACAATTTCACCCTTTCAGGTAAAAAAAAAAAAAATTGATTAGGTAGAAGTCCCTCTGTTTCTCAAAGTAAACATTCTGGGTTCTATTCACCATGGACAAAGTTGGAATTTGTCTTTTTTTAACTCTTTCTCAAATGACTGTTCATCCTGTTTAAAAGTAATAAGCTGTAAGAAATAATACCTGGAGGTATTTAAAAGATGGGTAGATGTGGTGCTTAGGGACATGGTTTAGTGGTGGACTTCGCAGTGCTAGGTTGATGGTTGGACTTGATGATCTTAAAGGTCTTTTCCAACCTAAACGATTCTATGATTCTATGATTCTAAATCATGTGGTAGTGGATCTGGTTCTTTTGCCTCTTCTCTGCCTAACCCCAAATGAAAAAAAGCAGGCAAAAAAGCATGTAAATCTGAGAAGCATTGGAAATAGAAAAAGTAGCGTTGTGGGACAGCTGCTTATGACAGAATATGTGATGTTTTCTGTCATATTTTTGAAGAAGTCAATTGGGCTGCAGACCGTTCTGGCTCTACAGGTAATGGTTTCTAGCCCAGCCTGCAGCCATACAATGGCTGAGTGGGCCACTGTTCTGAAAGGACAAGACTATGAAGATTTTCAATGGGTGAAGCTTCTAGGTGAAGTAAACACATTATAGACACTAAAAATGTGACTATATGGGAAAAAATGAATTCTTCATGTCAGATGATGGGAATGGAGGAATTCTCTGTACCTCAACTTATTTTTAGTTTTTTAACATCTTCAAAATTATGATTGTTAGTACAACCACAAGTTATCCCTACTGTACTTTTATTTCAAGTATTTAATTCTTAAAAATTAAACTATTTAAAAAAAAAAAAGAATATCCACCTTGCATTGATAGTGCCCCTGTTTTGTGTGACATGGCTGGGAAGAACTGTAGACATTTTTTTAATACTAATGCAACTGAACATAGAAGAAAGGAAAAAAAACCCTTCAGGCTAAGTAGGTATTTCCAGTGACATCTAACTGTAGGTTTTTCCTGGGAGAGAGAGAAGACCAGAAACACTAGGCAGTTCAGACTTTGCTTTTTTCAAATGTGTCCTACAGTAATTCTTGTGATTTAACAGCTTTTTAATGAATTGGATACGCGCATCTTAATAATGAAAGCTGAGCAGAGGCCAGATGAAGATAGTAGGGAGAAGGCAATAGTGCTAAAGAATGGGATGTGAGAAAGTAAAAACTTCTGTTTCACTAGATGCTAGTTAGTGCATCTCTCCATATAAGGCATGCAAAAACACTTGATATTTTTCTACAGCCTGTTTTAGCCAAGTCTGCAAATCTACTATTCAGAACTGTATGATGAATCTTTCCTGAGAGCTTTTTGAGTGCCTGAGGAACCAAGAAAGAGTGACTTTTAGGGGAGCTGCATTACATGGACTATATAGTTCCGGGTTCTATTCTCCAAAAATACAAGGCTTTAAAAATGTCAGCTGAAATGTTAAGCCATAGCATTTTAGAAATGACTTAATCTACAGAGTTTTATCATATCTTGAAAAAGAAAAGCCAAAAACCTCTACATAATTAGGTTGGGTTTGTTCAGAACACAGTTCCCTGCAGGCTTGTGTTCATAGAAAGCAAAGTCCAGCACTGGATTTGTTTATACTCTTGAGAATTTCAAGAGCAAGACATTGTAGTGTCTGAATTGAAAGCTTTTTATTTGTAAAATGCATACACCTTTTTATGCCATATTCTTATTTTCTTTTATCGCTAAACCAGAAGAAGAAGTTATGTAGCTTTTAAAGTAAAATTACCTACTGAAATGAATGGAAAGGTTTCTTTTGTCAACGTAAATATAAAAATTCTTGATTTTATGTTTCTCCTTCAGTTCTTGTTTTAATAATTCTTCCTGAAAAAGTTAAAGGAGATGGAAGACAGGCAATGATTTTGATAGTGCTGCTTGTTAAAACACCAGTTGTTTCATATGAAACTGGCCTATAACATGTTGTTCCTCTTTTGAAGAGTATGTCTATATTATCTTTGACCACAGAATGTTTAATAAGTGTCCACAAATATTTTTTGAATCATGTTTTCTTTCTCTTCACAGTGTGAAGTGCCTCCAGAAGACTGTAAAAGATCCTTACCATATTATTTGTCGACCATGTGCTGGTAAGCTAGAACTTTGTGCTAAATGTGGAAAAGAAGAAGAAATAGTAATTCCGTAAGTAGCTCACAGGTTACATAGTTTCAGTACTGCACTGTTTCTTCCCCTTTTAATAAAGCTTGCTTGGAAACTGTCAAGAAGCTGTTGTACTTTATGCCATATTCTGAATAATCCTGACAGGAATCAGTAGGAGTCATTACCCTCACTTTCTTCTGCTGAAACTAGGGGTGAAATGCCTATTGATGTTAGTGGGGCTGGGCCAAGAAAAGTCTTACTTGGCTAAGACACTTCATTTTAATACCAAAGGATAAATTGCATATATTCGTTAGGAACAAAGCACTTCAAAATGGATTTTGGTATAGAACACCATAAAATATGCATAAGCCAATTTACTGTTTTCATTTTGTCTGTCATTTGATGATTCAGTTACCAGTGAACAGAAAAGCTAAACAAGGGCTGATATTGAGAACAGTTACAGCAATATATTTAGCAGGCTTTTGGTTTTTTTTATTCTTTTATTAGAGTACTCTATTGAGCATCCTCAAATTAATATTGAGTATTAATTTACTAGTTTGTGACAACTGGCCACCAGTTGCTTAGTTGCTCAAACTGTTCATATATATATATATGTTTTCTTCACAGACTCTTTTTCCTTCACTATGTTCTGTATCTTTCCTATTCAATGTGAAAATAACTTTACGTTATTGTCCCTCTCCTCCTCCTCCCCACCTCCCACCCCCTTCCATCCACAGTAGAATATTCTACCCTCCATCCGCTTCTTGTTTAAAAGAAAAATAAATTCTAAAAGTGGGTGGTGGTAACATCCTCTTGCTTTCTGCAGGATTGATAAAGAACAAGACAGAACTGAGAGTGTAACTGCTAAAAATAGCCAAGAGAGAAGTGGATTGGAGGATGAGCTGGATTTTGATACAAACTTCAGTAGTACAGACAATGATGAAGATTCTGATGTGCTTGAAGAACGATTTAAAAGTATGAATTTTGAATGGACAGACATCTAAAAGGCTGAGTTTATATGAGAGACTATATGCAATCAGAAGTGGTAAACCAATGTTTGCCTTAAACTGCTCTGAAAACCTGATTTGACATCTAAGGTCCTTGCATATAAATGTTGGCACAGTGTATTATGATGCTTTTTGGGGGTTTTGTATAAATAAATATTTTTTTTGTATTAAGAGCAGAATTTCTTGTGAAAATATTCAGAAATTGAATCTTTAAGCATAGATATTTCTTGTATACATATAATGACTTGCTGTTTCTCTGGAATAAAGCCTCTTTGTGTAATTGTTCTAAATTCAATATTATGCAACTGTTTTGTTGCTACTTGGAAAGCTACATGAAAGTCTAGAATAAATACAGAGTCTTGTCATAAAAAGGAAGAGCTAAACCAGCTGTAATAGTTTGCTAAAGGAAGAACTTGCGACTTCTGTCAATGAGGTTGCAAACAGGGTTAAAATACCAAGCAGTCATTACCCTTATGCCTGTTGTTTCTTTTCTGTGCAAAAAAAGAGGGCCTAAATGCCATCACCGATGCTGTTCATGTGCAGTTAATGCTTATTTACCATATATAAGCATGCATTACAAATTTGTGACCTTGTTACTACCAATGTTTTGAAAAGAAAAAAAATGAAGACTTTTTAGAATGTCTTATAACAGGTCTCACAGTTTCTTTTCCTTTGACTGCAGATCTAACGTAGTTTGCTCTGATATGAAAACACTTGTGTAGCATAGCGATGCTTATGTAGTTACTCTCTTCCTGATTTTCAGTTCTTTCTAGGGGTTATTCAATGTAGATTAAGCTCTAAGAAGAATGTAACTGAATTTGCAGTAACTATCTTTTACAGTATTCAGGATTGAATTTGATTCAGTTTGATTTCTTCTGTATTGTCTGTTACCTCTATAAATAAAGCTGAAGAAGTACTTCATACTAATAAAGTGGTTTAACCTGTGACGATATACCATGCCATTTTTACTAACCACATTAACAGCTACACATCTGCTTTGGTGTTCTGCCTGATTTGCAGTAGTGGGCACGGAAAAGTTTGATTCCCGAACTACCTTCTTCAAATGAATTGTGAGGGACTTCAGCTCTGGGATTACTTCCCGCCGCCTCAGTGGGAAAAATACTGAAACTTTATCCTTTGGGTAGAGATAGCCACCCTGTGGCTGATGTAGTTGACCTAAACTTTAAAGAAAATCTAGTTACCAAGATGTAGAGTACTAAGACATTCAGTAGTCCATAGCCTAGAAACTGATTAAAATGATTAGTTATGATTATGATTTAAAAGACAACTTTGTTATTTAGTAATGACAGTAACAGGCAACAGCAAAATTCTTGTAATCAGTCATGAAACAGTGAGTTTTTACTGTGTTTTCTTAGCTGTGTAGGTGCTTGTCACTACACATAAGGCCTTAAGAATAAGCTTTTTCTTTTATTATGTTTTATTTATTTAGATTTGTTTTTCACTTTTGTATTGTACTTTAAAACACCTTTTTACCTTTTCTAAACTATTTGTAAGTTTGTATCTTAATATCTGCAACATGCTTTTGTACTAATTTCTAAGGATTAGTAATCTGCTTGGTTGTTTCTTTTTTTGTTGTTGTTGTTCCTTTTCCATGCTGCCCTTCTGCTGTTGAAGAATTTGATTCCCTAAGATTATTTTTTCTGTCCCATGTAGATCTTTTGCATGGGTAGATTTTTGCTAAGTTTTTTGTGATAAGCACTAGTGGTAAACTATTGAAAAACATTCTACTGATCTTCTCTGTTCCCGTGATGCATTGTGACTTTTGTGGCTTTTCAATGAGACAAAGTCTGAAGTTTACTAAGTGTTTGGGTGGTATTCTGTTTCCTTCTGGGGTTGCTTATTACATAGTTGTTTGCAGTCATAAAGGACTAGGATTGATGACCCAAACAACCCATCTCCTTTCTCCACCCACTCTATAAACATGTTTATAAGCTAAACCACTAGTTTTGTGATTGAACGTACTAGTTCTTTCACTTAACTGCAACTAATAAAAACCAAGAAGTTTAAAATTTGTAGAAGGGCAATGGTTTGTCTTGGAAGAGTCAATGAAGCTGCAAAGCACCAGGAGGTGCTTAGTGGCTGAAAAGGAGGTTGTCTGGTGTGTTTAGAAGTGACTGGAAATTGGTCTGAAGGTCATGTTGCATTGACAGGTAAGTCCTCCCAACAGGACAGCAGTGATGTCTGACTTAGTGTGACATTGCCTGTTTTCCTGTCAGTTGACGTTGGTAAAGACAGAGTGAACAAGGAGTATCCCACACACACACTGCAGATGACTGGGCAGAGGGGTAGAGGGGAGTTAATAAGTAATCTGGAGTTAGCTTCAGAAAGGATCTCTCTGAGGGGGAAACCATAACTGTCATCAAAAGTGAACTTGGCTTTTGAAAGTGACATATGTATGGGAAATGTTCTTCCACTTGGAAAAATTAGGTAATAGCCCAAAGGTGAGAGGAAATCCTGAAATGACAGGAAAACATGTCATGGAACTGGCAGGAGCTGTATAATGAGAAAATAAGGTGAAGGGCTCTCTTCTCAAAGTGGTGACACAGCCTGTCAGTACTGGGGAAGAGCAGTGCCACGCAAATGGGCAACACGTAACCACAAAACACAAGTGTTAGGGAAAGTCCTCTGAAGTTAGCATCTTCACGTCACACAACTAACGCTCTGTTTGGAGTTTAGGTGATACTACAGTTGATGAAACTGTACTGTGAGTGAGCACAGCTGCAGTGGTGGCTACTTGGTATTCGTCCAACCTCTCTGAAGACAGCTTTTGATTCTGACAAGCGTTCTGTCTCTGGTTGTGACTGCTGTTAAAACGTATACTGCTGGAAATGATTGCTGCAACTAAAACCGTGTACAATGGTGGTTGTGAGTCAGCCTGCAAAATTGCTAACTTGTGAGTTTGGGCACATTTGCTGTTATAGGAAAAAGGAGTTTGTGTTTTACTGAAGATGCCTCTAACAGGAATACAAGGAACAATTTTAGTTTTCTTGTTTAATTTCAACTGAAGTTAGAACATATGTGGAATTACAGTAAGATATTTTTCTAAGACTTTTAAGTAATAGTTCTGAATTTCAAGGGAGTTTTTTGTGAAGAACCTGTTGAACAGAGGATTATGCAGGGGCAGAACACCTTTAAACTCTGATTTTCAGTAAAATCCTATATAGATGAGAAAATAACAAAAAAAAAGGAAGGAGATGAAAAATCATCAAAGAGATTTCTAAGACTATCTTTAGGGTAGTTGCATATTTAGAGTTTTTAATTGAGATTTTGAAAGGTTTCTGCCTCTTCTTTCACAAAGAAGAATGAATTTGTGTTTGTACAGTTCAAAAGGGGAAATAATAATACCACCATGCCTGCAGGATATTGAGATGGAGTTTAAATGATCTAGCTAGGATGACTGATTGGGAGTTTCAGGAATTTAACTGAACCTTGTGAGTCCTTACTGCGTACATTACTGAAGAAGAAAATGATTGATGTTAATAATTAGTCATCCAAAGAATAAAGGAGATGCAGTGATGCTGCTGACACAGTTGGATTCCTGTTAGCTGATTATCCTTAGGAATGTTACTAATTCTCATTTAGCATGACTGAACACTGACAGTAATTAATTAGATAATGGACTGTCGGCAGGCATGCAAGATGATTCTAACTTCACAAGGGGAAATGCTTATCATAGGCTTGAGCTGTCAGAACTTGTCATTGCTGACTTCCAGAAAACCAAATTCCCACATATAATGATTTCTTAGGACAATCTGGATTCATTGCAGTACAAGGAGAGTCCAGTACAGACACAGTGCTGCCTCCTAGCATAACTCCTTAACAATCTTCTCTGCCAAAGTTCACAGGCATCTCTGAGACATCCTACCATCAAATGTTTTGAAGTATCAGGCAATACAAAAAGCATTGCCCAATGATTTACTTCTAGCTTTGCATGGGCTGGGCTCTACTATTCTTGGCTTGGCTACTGATGAATCTGTATTCCTCTGAAGTACTAAAATAATACCAACCTCTGAAGGTTCATAACCTAGTGGTTAATTAGGAAAAGGATGGCTTGTTTTCTCCCTATAATGGGCATGTACTTGAATGCTGAGATGCAAATCGTAGCATTAGCAAGGAAAATAGAGGAAAACATAGCAGGTAATCAAATGTGAGCCACCTTGTAACCCTCTAGCCCTACAATTATATGTGTTTTCTTTGTTCAGGATTTCTCACAAGTACGTGGATGCTGGCAGAAAATGGAAAATTACCTTTGCTTATAGGAAGCATCAGGCTGACTTACAGAGTTAATGAGGAAAGGTTTGTAAGTAACCTGGAGAGACATTCTTAATAATCAGATGTTTAGTGTGTCATGCACACTGCCAGCATCTGTTCACTTCATTCTTCTGCCTAAGTTTTATCTGAAAGCTGTTAAAACTGTATATGAAAAAGAAAGTATGTGCTCTGCATACATGCGCTCATCACATACAGTGAGAATGTAAGGTAGGATTCCTAAACCTCAAAACAGTTGAAAGTACACTAGTATTTGAAGTGAGGTAGATCTGTCTAGGGATTGATAAAACGTTCTCAGACACATCACCTGTAACAGACTAGAAATGAAATACTTTCCTACTGAAGTCAGTGAGAAAGCAACTATTTGTAATAATAGGCATAGGACTTATAATTCAGTCATCAATTAGAAGCTTGAATTTGAGGATCTGAAAACAGGGGCTGAAGACCAACCACATCCAGCACATTAAGATTTGACCTGAGTTTCAGCTATGTGTAGCATCTGTACTTTTATTTGCCTTTGATATATCTTTAGAAACCCAGGTTAAAAGGGTCTAGTGTAGTCTCATAACTAAAAGTGTTTTGAAAGCAGTACCAAATATTTTAATATTTTTCCTAAAACTGTAACACAGAAGACCATGTTTTTGTACAAAAAATATATGGATTATGCATGTTCCTGAATGGCAGCATTCACTTGAAATGTCTCTTTTTAGGACGGCTTGCATTTCTGAGTCTCAAGTTTGTCACAGCTATGCTCCTTGCACTTGGCTTACTGTTTCCTAAATCCTATGTGAGCAAGTGTGACATAATGTGTAAAAAGAATCTGTAAAGAGTATCCATACTTTACATATTATTATATGTAACAGCAGTGAAACTTGTAGCATTTATTAAATAAGTAATTGCAAGCTACATGTGTAATGATTTATTTTTTTTTCTTAATCTTAGACCTTACTCTATCTCCTGACTATTTGGTTCCTTTTAGGGTTATTTTCTATCTTTGTCCCACAGTGTGGTTCTGCACTGTAGACCTGTAGAAGTTGCTAGCTTGAATGAGAGCTGATACAGCCTCTGACTGACAGCAACAATAGACTACTCTGGGTTATTCCCAGTAACAGCAACAGAGTTGGTGCCAGAACCATAAAACAGACTGCTTGTTTCGATGTAGTGTTGTTTGTGAGATGTAGTGAAATGAAATGAAGCCACAGGTCTTGGGGAAAAGGATAAAAGGGCCCTACAATATTTTTTGTTACAGTAGAGAAATGCAGAATAACCCCAAACCATCCATTTCCAAGGAAAAATAAACCCCATAAAACCAGACTACATCTATTCTTTCAGCAACAGCAGATTTACTATTGTTTACATGACAAAGATTTAAAAAGTTTTTCTCAGGGAATGGCTAATATCTCATGGTCAAAGGTTAATAACTCTTCAGTAGTGGCTCAGTCTTTCTTGTGATAAATTAGTGATGGAACCTCCCAGAATGGAACAATGTTTTACCTGCATTATTATGAGAAAACATATAGTGTATTCTTTATGTTATAAAACTGTAATCCTATGCTCTGCAAAGACCATAAGGAGTTCTGCATAAATGTCTAGCAAGACTGATGCTGTTGTGCCAAAATCTTCCCATTTTAGGAAAGTGTTACATGAAGGATTAAGCCATCTCAAAACTATGCAGTGACTGGAACTTCAGACCTATTGTTTTTACTGTGTTTCAGCAGAAAGTTTTCTACTCTTTCCAGTTTTTGTATTAGCTTGGGTATAAGTAGTACTGACATTATGATCTCTCCACATCAAGAAAGAAGTACATTTTGGATCACCGTATTCAACTAGTTGCTCCTTTCACATCCTCATGGCTGAACTTCTTTCTAAGGTCTGTGGAGACCAAATGAAGATGATGGCTGTCCACATTACTTCAAAAAATCACATTAGCAGCTGACTGGCTGTGACAAAAAAAGGACTGTAGCGCTCACCCAGTGCACTTCGGAAATGTGTCCTGTTGGGTATTCTTGGACCCCACCACTCTGAGCATGTGGCAGTCCAGACCACTCTCTGCTATAGAGGCTGGAATTAAAAGTGGGCATTGTTCCCCCACCGAGCAGAGACGTTTTGCTTGCCATTAATGAGAACACAGTGTGTGGCTCAAAAGGAAGGGTAATGTATATGCCGCTAGTCTTTAAATGGAGAGAAGGATCTCTGCCAAATATCTGAGGGTGTCAGGCAGGGTGCCCAAGCCAGGTCTGTCCAAAATGCCATTTAGAGGGGGAAAAAAAAAGAAAAAGCTTCTAACCGAAATAAACACAGCACCGAGCTTGTGAGTATGGAAATACAGAGGTTCGCACGGCCTGCAACTGCCTCTCTTCATCTTCACCGTCTCCAGCTGTCACTGTAATGTGCATGGAAATTAATCCAAATAATTAGCCTGACAAGTTAGCGTTTATTGCCCCCTAGCACGTTAAATGAGATTTGCAAGCAGGCTCCAAGGAGTGAAATACCTTGTTCCTGTTAGACTTCTCTTAATTTTAGGTGAAAATGACAGCAACTTAAATAAAACTTTGTAATGGACAGTAACTATTCTGTAAGGTACTTGTTCTCTTGGAGCCTAAATGGAAATTACCTAACAAGAATAATTCAGATTAAGAATCCCTGTTCCTGGAACTGAAGCTAGACCTTCACAGTGACAAAATACAGAGTTATCACTACTTTACCTCTGTAATTTGATAGGCTTTTTCCTGCTCTTTTTTTTTAATATTAAAGCTATATTTACCATTAGTTACACTATTGAGCATAGCTCTGTTCTGCACAAAGCTACTGCTTTACCACCACCACCACTGAGTTGTGTTATTCTGCAGCTGGGACTGCTTTGCTCCTTCCTAAAGGTAAGTAGTGTTACAAGGAGCTGGATTTACTGATCTTGAGTAAACTATATTGGTGGTTAAATATATCTTCCCTAACTGATTTAGCATCAAGGTAGTCCACTGGACTTCATGTTTCACTCATTTTGACTGAGGGCTGGGTTTATTTCATATGTGTGTTTTTATTTACAGGAGTGCTTTGCTACTCCATTATAGATAAGGGCCCCAAATCTGTGTGGCAGTTGCTGTTCCAGACTATACTGCATGAATCAATTAGGATAGATGCATGAGGTCACAGGAGCTACAAGGTCAGCAAGAGACTAGCAGCAGAACCCAAACCACTTAAATCCTACTCCGATGCCTTACCCATTTGATTTTGCTGCCCACCACGTGACGTCTACCCACAACGTACAAATGAGAGGTATGATCTCATGTAGACTAAGAATCTAAAAAAAGAAAAAAAGAAGTTGGCTCTTTTTTTTCCACTTAATAAATGTGGAACAAAGAAAACAGTGCTGAAAAAACCCTTCTGTTCAAAAATCGGCACATTTCCTTGCCAGTGATGTATGGCGAATGGGTGAGCAAAGACGCAAAGCCTTTCTGGTGCTGCTTTTACTGACGTCCTCACGTTTCTTCTCTCGAAAAAGCTCCCTTACAACACCAGGTGTCACTACAACAAAGTGAAAAATTTGGCTTGTAAGTTGGCCTCACACTGCATGCTGACAATGGCTTTAAAACCCACTACCTATCTCAGGGCTCCAGGCTGGGTATCTCGAAAGTGCTTTGCTTTCATATCCCAGAGCTGGCTGGCCAGCTTTTATCTCACAGGGATGCCACTCTTCCTGATCTGTGTAGCTGCAATACCACAAGTAGGCAAATACCGAATTTTCAAAAGTCAGTGCTAATGTGATCATTCAGTACTCTGGCCCACTGTTGTGCAGATTAAAAAAAGACACACTGCACAAACCATATATCAGTCACACCAGGGAAAGGATTAGACATTGATATATTAAGCTCAGCTTCTGAATTTCCTCAGAAGTCTTGGAAAACTGGTGTAGAGTGGTTGAGAGAGAAGCCTGAAAATGGAAAATGTTGCCACAAAATGACATTTCACTCAGAACATTTTTTCAGCAGCAGCTTTTCAGGAGCACCTCTGAGCTGCTAGTTGATAGGGCCTCAAAGTAGGTGTGTGTCAGGGTCAACAAAATTTTTACTCTTCAGTTCACCAGAACAAGTGCAGACGGAAAAGTTAGTTTGGATTCCTATGTTGAATTCCACCTCAATAAGCACCTGCTCATTTACCATGGTGGGTCATCCTTGGCTAACAGCCAAACACCCACACAGCCACTTGCTTGTTCCTCTCTGCTGCAGCATAGGAGAAAGTAGAAAGAAGGCGAGGAGACTTGTGGATTGAGATAATGACAGCTTAATAGAGACAGCAAAAGCTGTGCATGCAAGCAAAGCAAAAAGAGAAATTCACTCACGACTTCCCGTGGGCAGGCAGATGTTTAACCGCTCCCTGGAGAGCAGGGCTTCATCATGCGTAACAGTTACTTGAGAAGACAAATGCCACCAAATGTCCCCCCCCTTCCTTCTCCTTTTCCTCAGCTTTTATTGCTGAGCATGACATCATATGGTATGGGGTATCCCAATTCAGGTCAGCTGTCCCAGCTGTGTCCCCTCCCAGCCTCCTGCCTATCCCTGGCCTACTTCTTGCTGAGGGGCAGAGTGTGAGAGAGCCTTGACTCTGTGCGAGCACTGTTCAGCAACAGCCAAAACATGGGTGTGCTGTCAACACTGTTTCGATCACTGTCATGGTTTAACCACAGCCAGCAACTAAGCACCACACAGCCGCTCAACTCACTTCTTCCTGGTGGGATGAGGGAGAGAATCAAAAGGGTAAAAGTGAGAAAACTCATGGACTGAGATAAAGACAGTTTAATAGGTAAAACAAAAGCTGCACACACAAGCAAAGCAAACCAAGGAATTAATTCACTGCTTCCCATCGGCAGGCAGGTGTTCAGCCATCTCCAGGAAAGCAGGGCTCCATCACACGTAACGGTTACTTGGGAAGCCAAACGCCATCATGCTGAATGTCCCCACTTCCTTCTTCTTCCCCTAGTTTACATACTGAGCGTGATGTCATATGGTATGGAATAGCCCTTTGGCCAGTCTGGGTCAGCTGTCCTGGCTCTGCTCCCTCCCAGCTTCTTGTGCACCTGGCAGAGCACGGGAAGCTGAAAAGTCCTTGACTAGTGTAAGCACTACTTAGCAACAACTAAAACATCAGTGTGTTATCAACATTTTTCTCATCTTAAATCCAAACCACAGCACTATACCAGCTAAGAAGAAAATTAACCCTATCCCAGCTGAAACCAGGACAGTCACAAATGCAAAGTGTGGCACCATATGGGCTGCTGTGGAGAAAGTCAACCCCATCCCAGCCAGACCCAGTATATTTATGTATTGAGTTTGCTTTCTGAATTGTCTTAGTGTTACAGCAATCTCAGGTCTGAGTGCCAAAAATATAAATTATTGTAACATTGTCAATACAGACCTTCGTAGGCACAGACTGAACAAATTTGTAAGAGAATTTATGAGCATACACATGGGGATCCATATGCATCAACCTGATGAAATGTTTGCCTTTCACTAAAAGTTAGTTGCTGTATTCACTAAAGGGTAAAATGTGTGATAAGCAACTCTTTTCTTGAAAGAAAGATCTGAACCTATATTTTTAAAAAAATCAATGTTTTCTTCATTAGTTAGGTATCTGAAGACTCTGGAAAAAAATACCTGTAAGGTGCTGGATGTTTAGGATTTGGATATTTGGAATCAGAGTGACATCTGAATTTGTGGAAAGCAGCTGGTTTATCTTTTCCTCTTTTGGAGGTTCCTGGATCACTTCACTTCATGGATGTTTGTGTTCTGGAGAAGTTCGAATATGAGGGTGGTCATGAGCAGGACAAGTTACAATCATATGTGCTTGGGAATAGAAATCTGGAAACTACTTATTGGCCATAGCTGAAAACAGAGCTCCTTTTTTATTCCTTTCACAATTAGAATCATAGAATTGTTAAGGTTGGAAAAGACTCTTAAGATCATCAGGTCCAACCGTTAACCTACCACCGCCAAGTCCACCACTAAACCATGTCCTCAAATTAATTTCATACTCTCATTGGTGATCTCTGGCAGTTACCCATGTGCATAAGAGCATTCAGATCCACACCAGTATGTTGTTTTAATTAATATTAAAGGTCTGTATAGTACTTCATAGAGCAGCACTGCATAAGTTTTTTGTTCTGGAAGTACTGAAGGGTTTTCTGAGAATTATGGAATTGTTCATTTATCTTGGGTCAAATCCAGACTGTATAAAAATCAATGGGAGTTTCTTTACTAAATCTGATGGTCTCTGGAGCTGGCATTTTTAAATTTGTACTGTGCTAATAGTGATTTTGACTATGAAGCCTTATGCAGTTGTAGATGCTTAGAACAAAACTTCCTTCTACTGAGAAGACCTCATGGGCATGTGGAGTCTCACTATAACGTGAAGATTCCCAAGGGTATTTGCTCACAAATGGTGACAACCTTGTTAATCCAAACTGGTCACAAAGAAACCACCCTGAAAAGCTGTTATATCAGTATGTATTTCTGACGTGAAGTTTTCTTGGAGGAGGAGATCTCAACTCTGAAATGAGGTAGATTTTGGGGTAAACAACTGATGTAACTCCTGTTCATCCCTGAAGCGAATTCTCTGACTCAAACCTTGGGAAAGTTGAGCTAAAGGATCCATCTTCCAATGGTTTAAGACTTGTGGGCGGAGAGGAGCTGGATAAGATGGCTGCCAGCCGTGCTTCTGTTTTTCTAGCCCTTTCTCAGGCAGGTGGCAGATTTCCAACAGCGAGGACATCCCTCTTGTTGCTGACCAGACTTCCCCACACCCTCATGTGCTATCCAATGTCCACAATCCACACAACTTTACATTGTCACAACAATCCCTAGGTCCCCTGTTAGGACATTCTCAACGAACAGAGTCTTGACTGTTTTTTGCCTCTGAGGGTATTTTGTTCACTGAAAGAAAAATAGATGAAATTTAACAGCGTCAGTTAAATCTTCCCTAAATTCCCCAATATTTTTTTGTTGTGATCTTAAACTATTTCTATGGTAACAGCAGAACAGTATTTCTGTATTTAAAACATCACATTGGGGGTGGGCATCAGTGCTTTTCTCTGTTGAAAGGTAATTGCAATTGAATCATTATAGGTAAAGTCTAAGACTTGCTTAAAACAAATGATACATTTTTTATTGTTTGACTTTGTAGGGGAGATGTAGCAGACAAGAAGTTCATTTTTGTTCACAGTTTAGCTCATGAATCACTTGCCTTGACTGCAGTAAATGTGGTGGCTGGCTTAGCTACACCAGCAATGTTCAGGTGTCACGAACTCTTCCTTTACATAATGGAAATCATAAAAGTGTCAAAATCAAATGTCTGGTCACAGTCATAACTGATGACGCCACCACGTTTGTACCATGAATTACGATGCAAGCATTTATAATTAAAGAGCAAATCAAAAGCATGAAATGAAAATTTACATGAAAGCTACAGTTTTCACTATGCAGTTCTGATTTAGTGCTAGTATTAATATCAAATGTACAAATAAAATTAATATTAAAAAGATGTAAAACTAATATTTGTTGTCACAGAATAAATCTAATGCTCTCTTATCAGATATTCTAAGTAGGCATATTCCTAGTGATTTTTAAAATGGATAAGGCAGTGGCTAGGTCTCTACCAAATGTTGAAAGCAGATGTTTTTCAGGGAATATTTGAATTTGATCCACAGTGTGTTGCAAATGGCATGGCAGTAAAGGGCACAGGCCACCACCTAAGTAAACCGTGTGTGGAACAAAATATTACTACCTTAAGTGCATGAAGATGGAGCAAGTCGTGTTTTGTAAAGAGATGTAGTATAACTTTTTAGGAATTGGATGTAACATAGGAAAATATTTTTTCTCTGCAAGTTCTTGCTGGTTTACATAAAATAACGTGTAACAGGAGGACTTTTGCTTATCAAATGGCAGACATTTGTATTGGTCATTTGCTGAATTTTTATCTAATAAAAGATAATATATCTCCCTACAGACCTGGACTTACATTTTTAGTCTTGCATCATTTTGAGCCGCCAGATCCTGCCTATTGCTGATGTAGTCTAGCATTAGATCACTTGTCTAACATAGTTGATCAGATAGGAAATAGCAACAGAAAACTGTGTTCTCCTCTCTAGATTGTTTCTTAGTTAAGTAAGAAAATATATAGCAAGGTGACAATGTTGTTTAGTAATAGGTAAGCAAGTGACACATTTATAATGACAAGGTACCCAAACGGCATGTTCATAGGCTGGTGATGGAACTACAATAGGGAGTTATTACTGCTTGCATGAGTTGGTTGAAACTTTCAGTGAAGATTTAATTTTTAGATAGGTATTTCCCAGTTAAGTAAGCAGCTATTGAAGAATTGGAGTTGAAGAATTTCCTAAGTTCAAGCAGAATAAAGGTGGAAGAAAAATCCTCTCCCAGAACTACCAGGTCTTTTCCTTCCTAATTAGGAATGAGTTGATGAGAATTTGAGCAAGTGGACAAGAAGAGAGAAAGAAAGTCCTTCCTTTGGCTGGTAGGTAGAAATTAATAAACAGAAATACTGTTTTCATTAATATTCTCTTAATCATAATTTTCAGACACTAACTTCCTTACTAGCAATTTTTTCCCTGATACGGATGACAGCTACAAGAAAAAACACATCAATGCAGAAGGTCTAGAAAACGTTCCATGCACCACAAACAACTTGCTTTAAAAGCCTAAATAGTCCTCTTGACCTTGTGCAGAAAATCAACTGGAGTCTAACTTCACCTTCTGAAAAAAAACAAATATATTTTTGTGTCACTTTAAAAAAAAAAAGCCTTGACTTAGTTGGTTCAGTTTCTTTTGCTCCTGTTACTGGTTCCTTTCTTTTATGATTAATACCTGTGGTGTTTCACATCTAACACAGGCCCATTGCTTTGAATAGTTTTACTGAAGTGGGGCCAACCCAGAACACAATATTGTTTTAGTGGGGCAGGCCAGTTTCAAGAAATAAATTATATGTTCCCTCCCTGTTTCTGGGTTAGAAGTAAGTAACCATGGTGACTGCAAAAGCTTAACTTCTGCACAGACTCTGAGATTGTCATCTCTCAACAGCTTTACTCCCTCCTTAACCGCCCAAAAAGAATTACCTTGCCAAAATAACTCTGCTGCTCCATAACATGAGGCTAATAGCAAAGCTTCTTATAATTCATCCTCACTTCAAACTGCAGTCATTGTATCATGCAGCAGATTATCTTTAATCTCCTATCTACATGGCAATTCTGATGGCAAACTGGAGAAAAGCCAACCAAACAAGTCCAAAGGATGTTTTCCACAGGCAAGATAAGACTTTCAAAAGCACTCATATGACTGGGGAGCCTGTGGTGTGCTGGCTCCACACGTGAAGCTCACTGGTGTGCCCATTCAAGCTGTCCAACTCACTTCTGAAACATGGGGTTGGCCGGTGCTCAACAGGTTTGTACCTGACCTGAGAAGTGTCTCCAGGATCACCAGTGTGCTAGGAAGTCCAGCTTGGGAAGGCCAGGAGAGAGGCGATGCCAAGATGGAGGTGGGACAGGGAGCAGAAGGAGCCCCTCGCGCCCAGCCTGGTCGAGTCACAGTGCTGCCACGACCCCCAGCCACTCTCAGCAGCCTCTCCCCAGCAAGGGGCACCAGCTCGCTTCATTTGGAGATGCATATCAGGTTTTCTTGTCCAGTGAGGAATCATGCCTAACACTGACAATTCATCCCCAAAAAGTTTTTTTCTGTACTTCTGATGTTTACAGTATGTATATCAGTGTGGACTGTGCATGTTCACTCCATGAAAGATCACGGACTGATCTCCACATCTTTTGCCCCATTATAAAAGCATAAAGAGTGGGATATCTCATCTATAGATGACCTTTATTACCTTTAATACATATATCTGTAAATGGTCCTTACAATAAAGGGACATCTACTCTGTTTACAGGAAGTGCATTCAGATCTATCACTTCATGTGCTCTGTCTGACGAAATTGGAGCAGCAGCTGTTCTACTTGGTTAGCTGGTCTAGGATCATTATGATGGCTGAGGTGAGGTGATGGGAAAGTATTTTCCTTTTCTTTATCTTGCTTCTATGAATTGCATACCTCTTGGAAGTGTAAAAAAGGACTTTTGCATAAAATTGCCTTTAGACTCAACACCAAACATACTCTTATTTTTTCAGTTGCAATTGGCTAATCTGAAAATCCCTCTTATCTTAAAAAGCCTTTTCAGAAAGAAGAAACTAAATTATCAAGATAACCATCACATCACTTTCCAAAATCATTTTGCAAAGAAGCCTCCAGGTCTTTGACAACCTTTGTTATACAATTATTCTGAAAGATAAGAAAAAAACCTAGAGAATGAGGTTAGAACAGAGGTCCCATAGTGATTTTGTTGTATATCTGTACAACACATTTCTTCAGGCAGTTTCAGTACAGCCTTTTTTAAAAAGGATAAAAAATTCACTTGACTATCCTTCATTGAACAAAGTCTCACACAAGGAGGGAGATTGCATTTTCAATATCTGCTGGACTGTGACTCCAAAATGGAAATTGAGGCTGCCTGTTGCTGTAATCCAGATTTGATTTTAAGACTGAAGCAGTTCATCTCTGTAGGGCTGTGACCACAAGAGGTGGACAGAATGACATATTACTGCATTTTGGTGGAGGATGAGAAACAGAGGAAGGGTGCTACTAGCTGCAAGATCTTTTCTTGAAGGAGTGGTAAACGCCACACAATGCTTGCAGAATCACAGGGGTTATCTGGAGTGTCGATGAAAATTGTATTTTCTTGTTCCAAGTAGCAGGAACACAATAAATTATCCTTCCTTCATTGTTGGCCAATATAAATTGTATTTTGTATCAGTGGAAGAAAGGCTGGTGTGGAGGTCACTGTGGTTTTGGGGGCACAAGGAGGCTTTTGGGGTCCAATCAGGATAAAGAAGGAGAAGACTTCTCCTTGCTTCCCGATGTGTGTTGTGAACACAGTGCTGGTTTTTGGGGACAGGATGGTGGGCAGGCAGCAGAAGTGGGTCAGGCTAGGTGACCACCTCCCCTTGCCTATGCCCAAAACTGGTGTGGAGTAAAACTGGAGATGCACAAGCTGGGATAAAAATAAAGGATATAAACTGAGCTCTCATTCTTTTGGGAGTATGCCAAACCCTACCAGCCCCAAGCTGAGAATAATCTCTCCAAATACTTGCTGCTGCTTGATGGTTCACTTCTTGACTTTGGCTAAGCCTTCTCCTGAAGCACCCATTACTGAGCTTTAACAGATTATAAGTTACCAGGTGAAAGAGGCCATCTGTCTGAAAAGCCAATTCCTTGTTTTGGTTTATAATGCAAACTGCTTTGGAGATGACAACGCTGTTTTATTCCTTGCATTTCAGAAATGCAATGTAATAAATGACATACATGCCATTTAGTGTTTCTGTTGTATGCTACCTCTCAAAAGACACCTAAACCAATTCCTGTAATTTAAAAAAATGTTAAAGTGCTTAACATTTTAAATCCCCTAGCCTGTAGGTGTTCCAGTCCTTTTGTGTCGAAAACAAATATGTGTTTGACTGAAGTCTTCCTGTTCCATTTGAACAAATCTGAGGTAATTTTTGAGAAGTGTAATAACACCTTTTTCTAAGTGGAAACTTTATTTTTTTACCACACTCCCTGAGCTACAAAGAAGAAAATTGATATTAATTTTTTTTAAAAAAATTACACCAGTCTTTGAATTAATAAGGGTATTTTTTCTCTACTAAACATGCATGGCTGGTTAATGAAAAGAGACTTAAAGGGATGAGTCAGAGAAAAAGGATGTGAACACAGAAAACGTGTGCTAGATTCTGAGCGCACTCTTCATGTTTCTATTCTACCTAATGTTTCATCAAACTCTTCTGAATTTAGGGTGTGGGAGATTTCAGGGGGAGGTGTTTGGTGGGAGGGAGGCCTTTTATTCTTTCCCTTTCTGTGGTATCTTTTGACCATCAAATAAGCTCCAAATTAGACAGAGCCATATTTTTTCTGAGGTTGGATCTGGACTTGTTTGAAATTCTTTTTAGTCACAGCCTTACTGTCAAAGTCTGACTGATGCAGGGCAAGAAGTTATAGATTTTGTAAGGTTTATTTGTTTGGTATAGTTGCATAAAAACAGTAGAACTAAGGCAATGAAATCCAGTGTACAACTATTAGAAGGAAACAGATAACGGCCACCTACCGGGTAACACCCTTCTGGCAAACCAATAACATGTGTCTGGAAGAGCCAGAATGGATTGGTTTTGATCTAGCAAAGGAGGAAATAATTCTCCAGGCCAAACCAGCCAACTTTGTTTATCTCTTCTTTCATCAAAGAAGTCTTGAGCCTGGCCATCCTGGCCTCAGAGACCTAAAGCCAGCCAAGACTGTGAATGTCAGAGCCAGGAAAGGAGCATCAGACATGTGGTACAGTATACGTGAGGCCTGACTAGTAGATCTGATTAATGATTAATTTTTACCTGCTAACAGATTGCCTAGTCATTGAACATAAATAAAAACATGTTGGAAGTTTTGAGATTTGCCTGCTCCCATCACGGCAGTCCACAGACACCTAATAATAACAATTGCAACACCACCAAAATACACATTACACAACAGGTGGTTAACTGCTATATCAGCCCATTATTCATGTCCCCACAACATTCTTTATGCTTTAATATACCAGGGACCCAAGATAAACATTATTGCAGGGGACTATCTGAGGAACAAACCTTCCTCCCACAAATAATGTCTTTTACAACTTGTTTTAGCTGTCCTTGCACATTTATTTTCCAGTGTTATGCACACTAATATTAAAATCCTTCACAGAACTAACAGAATATAAACACTATCATGATCACCATGGTTACATTGTTATTACAATTTAACCTTCCAGATGGCTTTCAAAAATGGTGGTATCAGAAGTGCTGGTAACCAGTCCAATTGGTCTAACTGTAGCTTTTTCTGAATAATAAGACTATACCTACAATTCAGCCTTGTACAGCAAACCTTCTGATTTATTAGGACCAACTTGCTCGGACTGCAGAGCAGCTGAGGGAACTGGGGTTGTTTAGCCTGGAGAAGAGGAGACTGAGGGGAGACCTTATTGCTCTCTACAACTACCTGAAAGGAGGTTGTAGCCAGGTGGGGGTTGGTCTCTTCTCCCAAGTAACAAGCGATAGGACGAGAGGAAATGGCCTCAAGTTGCCCCAGGTGAGGTTTAGATTGGATATTAGGAAAAATTTCTTCACCAAAAGGGTTGTCAGGCACTGGAACAGGCTGCCCAGGGAAGTGGTTGAGTCCTCATCCCTGGAGGTATTTAAGAGACTTGTAGATGTGGTGCTTAGGGACGTGGTTTAGTGGTGGACTTCGCAGTGCTAAGTTAACAGTTGGACTTGATGATCTTAAAGGTCTTTTCCAATCCAAACAATTCTATGATTTTATGATGCTATGACTGTGCTTCCAAAAAGTGAAAAAGGGCCAAAAGTTACCTTATGACTGGCTGGAGGATGCTGATGTGTGGTGGCTCATCACTCTGGCCCCTGTCAGGGACTTCACCATGGACCCCATCACCACAGCACAGCCTTCAGCAAAGACCCCAGGCCCTTCTGCACCCCTGCTGCAACCAGCACTGTGTCCCTCTGAGATATCTCCGTTCTCTGTAGCCTGGGAGCTGGTGCAGCATTATGCTCAAAATCTTGTTTACGGGAAAAAGGTATCATATCTTATATACAAGTAAAGCCAGAAATTTCTTTTTAGGATGAAGGAAATCTTAAAAGTCTAATTCAAGACTCTTCAGTCATCTAGACCTAATTATTACAGAAAATGAAAGAATAACATTGCAGTTAAATTACCTCTGTATGGAAAAGTCTCTGTAATAATAAAATTAAAATTGAAACACACATTCTGTAGTTTCTATCCCCTTTTTTTCTGGTGTTATGCACACCTTTCCACTGCTTCCCTGAATCTTAAAGTCAATAGCTTGGACTCCTAGAGAGGACAATACCAGAAGTTGTCAGACTCCCTGAGCCCTTTGGGAGGAAAATGATGTTGATGTTGCTGGTTTCTTCTTTTTCTCCCCAGGATCCACTTGAGATCACTTGTATACATTTTCTCACATGCTTTTCTTTATATCTTCCTCTTTCTTCAGTGGTCTGTAGTACCATGCTACATCCAAATGTACTACATATGGTGCCCTCTACATGTTAGTTGTCACTTACTTGGTCTCTTTGTTATCTCTGAAACCAGTTCTGGCCAGCTCTGCATCTCTATTTCTTTTACTGATTACAAGAGAGTTGTTTATAGCCACAGGGTCTCTCTCCAGTGCCAAGCCTGTGCCCCATCTCTGCACTGTATCATTGTGTCAGGCATGTAAATATCCCATTCTGCATAGAATAACTGTTTTATACTGCTATCTGTATAAAAACACGGTTTCGCTACGCACAAGTAAAATAGATTGATAGTTAGTACCAGGTCAGTTAGAGAAATTGCTTTCACAACTAAGCCAAATAAAACACAGCTGCAGGTCAAAAAAAGTTCAGACAGCACAAGTCTGACAAGCCTCACCGCTGAGGCCTTGCAAATTTAGTACAAAGCATAAGGCCTGTAACTAGCAATGGCAATACTGTGTTGCAGGACTACATGGTGTGACAACTCTGCAACCCTGTTAGCAGCTCTGAGCCACTGTGGAAAGACCCCATTTTTGCCATCTCTACCCTGGACAAGCCAAATGCCAATTGCTGTTAGAGCATTCTCATTCCTGAAACTCTGGAACTGGAGAAAAATGACCTTTTTCTTGGTCTCCAAGAAGCAGAAGTAGTCTATGGCTATCTGGACATGCCAGGTCAGGATCAGGGAACAGAAAAAGAATCTGAGATGATGGGATGGATGGATGGATGATGGATGGATGGATCTTTGGCATGTATGGCTTCATGATTACAAGTATAAAACATGCATTGTGCATGGCCATACAGCACTGTCCCTTTAAAAAATCCCACAACCACACAAAACCAAAAAACAAAATCCAAAATGTGTGTGATTTGAATTCTCAGCCTTGTGCAAAATTTTCAGAGTGATTCCAAATTAAGTTTATATAAAACTCATGAGGTAAGAGAGTTTGCCTGCTTTACCTTAAATCAGGTAAAGTGAAGAAAATCAGGGTCAGTGAAAAAATGTTCTAGGGAAATACCCCTTTTCACGTGACTGTCTTTTTTAACTACTATAAGTCTAGGAAACTCCATGTGATGGGCAACTCCTATCATGTACATATAAATGAACAAATAAAACTATCAAATGGCTACTTTTGTATGTTCAGCAATAAAGTAGAAAATGCAACCACCTTTTGTGTTAAAATAAAATGAGGAAGAATAATGTCAGAAATGTCAAGCTGATGAATTATGTGTATTCAATGTGTCTTATTCAGTTCTGGGAAATTAGTACTATCTAAGCAACTGCTATATCACTTCAAACCCTGCAGAAAGTGTGAAGCACACATTTATTTCCTAGACAAACTTAGTCGAGACAATAATAGGAAATTAGTTGGTTGTTTGTTTCACAGAAAGTTCTTGGTGGAGGACAAATGCTTGCACATATATTTTCCGGTTTGAGTTTAGATAGTGATTATGCTTAATGTTCTGCATAGCTGTTCCTCTTTCTCATGTTTGTCATTGAAAATGGGAGTGATTTTATAGGAAAAATGAACAAACAAAAAAATAATTCTCTAGAAACAGAGTGTGTTCTTCTTTCCTTCCAGGAACAGAAAAATTCACAGCTAAAGTGTTTTGAAGATGGCAATCTTCTGGAGTTACAATCGCTGGTCCAGCCTTTAAAAAGGGCTCAAACATGTATCTAACATGAATAGTGCATTTTCTTCCATATAAGGGAAGGTGATCATCAGAGCACAGACCCTGGACTTCAAGGACAAAAACTTTGCCTTATTCAGAGGACTTGTAGGTGGGACCCCACAGGAGGCAGTTCTGAAGGCAAAGGACCCCAGTAAAGCTGGATGGCCTTTAAGGACAGCATTGTCCAAGTGCAAGAATGGTCCATCATCAGGAGAACAATGAGATATACCAGGAGGCCAGCTTGGCAAAGCAAAAAAGTCATGGCACAGCTCCAACACGAAAAGGCAGTGTACTGGTGAGGGACAAGGAGAGGATACAAAGGAGGAATCAAGAAACACTGTCCAGGCATGTAGGGGCAGTGTCAGGGAAGCGAAAATTCATCTGGAACTGAGATTTGCAAGGAATGCCAAGGGCAGCAAGAGCTTCTATGGCGACATTAGTCACAAAAGACTGATCAAGGAAAATGTGGGCACATTGCGGGATGAGGTGGGTGATTTAGTCATAGCAGACACAGATAAAGCAGGTCTACACTGCCTTCTTTGCCGGCACCAGCAAGGTCTGCCAGGCCTCTTGTGCTTAGTGATGGGACTCAAGGAGGAGATGAGCTACCAGGTGGGGATGATGGTTGAGTCAGGAATCATGCACGAGCACTCAACCCACACACGTCCCTGGGACTCGTCAGGCTGCACCCCAGGGTGCTGACGGAGGTGGCTGATGCCCTTGTGCCATTGGTCTGCATCAGCTCTCAAAGGTCATGGAGATCGGGGAGCTCTCCAACAACTGAAGAAAGGCAAATGTCACACCTGCCTTCAAAAAAGGACAAAAGCCACCCTGAGGAACCACAGGCTGGCTGGCCTCCCATCAGTCCCAGGTAAAATCAAGGAGTGAGACCTCCTGCAGCCCATGTCTGGGCACAGCAGGGAGAAAACAGCAACAGGGAGCAGTTGGCAGGGATTTACCAAGGGTAAATCATGCCTGACCCACCTGACTGCCCTGTGCAAGAAAATCATGGGGACAAGAGGAGAGCAGCGGACGCCATCTACCTCTGCCCTAGCCAGACTGTCGGCACCGTCTCCCCCAATATTCTTGTACCTGGGCTGTGAGGGAGGTACGGTCTGGGAGGGAGGACACATTGGTGGGTGAGGACCTGGTTGGGTGGTGGGCTCACAGGGTGGTTGTTGGTGGGTTGGACACTGCCTGGAGGCTGGTGTGAGCAGGACATTGCCTTGAGAGCCAGGTGAAGGCAGGGACTGTCCCCTCTGCTCAGCATGTGCGAAATGCCACCTGGGTACTGCCTCCAGTTTGGGTCCCTAAACTGTGAATGACACTGACAAACTGGTGGGAAGTGAGGGGAGGCCACCGAGATGATGAGGCTGGAGCTCTTGCCCTGCAGGGAGAGGCTGTGGGACCGGGGCTGGCCCAGCAGTGGAGCCAAGGCCCAGGGAGGTTGGTTGGTCTCCAGCCTGGAGGCAGGTTTCACGCCCCAACTGGGTGAAGCCCTGATAAAATCTGATCTCACTGCGTCCCTGCTTTGAGCAGGCAGTTGGGCACTCTTGAGGTCCCTTCCAACCTGAATTTCCCAAGATCCCATCATCTCAACAGGTTGTCTGCAACTTTCATTTTCTGAGAAATGCCCGTTCCCGTGGTTAGTATTTTAAATACCAAGTTAGTGCAAAAGCCCCAGTCATTAGACTGCGGTCTTTCCCACAGGAGCAAAAGTACCCAGTCCTGCAAGTAAGAATTGTCTACTTTTTCACCATTCTTCCATATGTCCTGTCATCATCTTCTGTTTCAAATGACCAATACAGCAGTTAGTTAGTTAAAAAATATCTGAGAAGAAACTCAGGCATCCATGTTCAGCTTGGAACTGGCAAAAAACCTGTTTGATGCTTGGATCAAAAGGAGCACAGGCACAGGTCAGCCAAAGCAAACAGCAGTGCTAAAGGCATCATCCTACGTCTGAGGGGGACAGGCATAATAATTTCAAGGCTGGTGAAACAGACTGAGCCTCATATTTCATGAAAAGCTAGACTGCATGCTGAGTATTTACAAAACCGGGCTACAACTGCAACCACAGCCAGGGCAGAATTTGATATTGGGCTTACAGTGCAGATGTGCTGTGGACAACTGTTCCTCAAGAGGTATGAGCCTCAGACCACTCTTGAGATCCTGGTAGCTGGAGCAGGATGGAAGTCTACCCAGCAGAAGCACTATGGGAGGAAACTGTCTCTACTTATTAACAAGGGCGCAGCCATTATTTTTTATAAAGGGGATTTCAACTCCATTCAGTCCATTATCTCCTTTCTCAGTCCCTTTCCCACTTCTCCTTATTCAAGGATGCAGTTAATGTGATCTATAAATGAGAAGAATAAACTGTGAAAGCGTTTGTTATGGACTGATAAACATTGCTACATATCAACAGAAGGGCGTTGCTGCTATGAGCCTGAAAGTTATAAATGGCAAAGCCAGAGCCCTGAACAGCTCTTCAGACCACAACCTGTGTTTGAACTGCCTGAATCCAAAATGGTGGATTTGTGTGTATCCAGAAAATGGAAATCTTTTGGGAGCATTGGTAACTTTTCCTTAGGGGATTATTTAGATAAGTCCTTGTGAGAACTATTTATTTAAATCTGACTAGTTAATCTCAGCTTTTATTCAGGCATCATTGTCATGGAGGCATATGCTGCTCGTCAAACAAAATGCCTTTATGTCCACTCTGACTCTATGTTTGTTTATTATGTTAGCAGTTGTAACTGTTTGTCCTTGTTAAACAAATAAAAGGAGGACCTGGTTATGTGCCTTCAGTCCCTGAACAAACCAGAAGGATAAAACAGATGGAAAGCCCATTGCACATCTGCAGCCGCAGCACTGTGCCTCTGAGGGCAGCAGCATATAACAGACTCAGTGCAGTCTCTGAAAGCATGATCTGAAAGTATGCCCTTTTTATGCTTACAAGCCTTATCTGCTTTCATCTAGCCTCTTAGTGCTTTAGTAAATAACAAACTTAGAAAAAAATAGTGAAATATTTTTTCTTCCAGCACGTAGAAGTTATTTATTTAATGAAGTTTTAAGAAAACACATATTGCCTACAAACAAAAGCTAAGATGAATAAATACACCATGCACATAGGCAGTGCTGAGCTGCCACTGTTATTTTACAATTCACGAATCTATTTCTTGACCACAGGACCAATAGCAATGAAAGCTCCCCTACTCTGCCCTTTACTGTAGCATCTCAAGTGCAGACAGTATATGGTGTCCATAATCATGGAGACTGAGGCCAAAAATCCCCTTCCTACTCTACGCTATGCTTCCTTCAGGGAGTAACACATGCTATCCAGAGTCTAGAATTACAGCAGCTCTGTATTCTGATACCATGTTTTGGAAGCGTTCATATCTCTGTTACTGTTCCCTTTGTAAAAATTAAAGCAAACAAAAAGTGTGTGAGTTTTGATAGAAATGTTTAAATTTGGAAACCTGTAGAAAGCAAGCAGTAATAATAGCTGGGACACCTAACTACAGTTTTAGTGATGAATAGAAAGAAAAAAAAAAGATAAATAATTTATAATTGATTGTTAACAGGAATCAGTCTAATTTCAAACCCACTGGTGCATGGAAAGAATATATCTGTATCTAAAGAATTTTATTTAATCCATAAACTAAGAGATCTTGCTCATCTGATCTACGAGATGTCCATGAATACATTTATGTTAGAAATCAGAAGAAAAATCCTTTCCATTTGAGAAATGAATATCTGGAACGGCTGCTGCTTCACAAGAGTCAGGACAGAAATCCTAGCTAGCTTTAAGATGGAAATTGATATTGCATGGATTTATGGGACTACATGAAATGGTATCAGATGGCTGATCTCAGTGACTGAGGAGGTCCTTCCTGCTGCTATATTACCGTAAATATAATAAATATTTACATTATTATAGAATTCAGCCTGGGATGACATTAACTGTAGATATATTAGGAAGAATCTTACTGTTTCTAGGTTAAAGTAAGTACCAAGGTATCCTAGGATGTAACAGACAATGGGAATTATCTGTCTTTAAGCACTTAACTGAGATTTTTCATTGACTGTGCAGTATGACAAGGCTCCTAACTTTATGAGTTAATCCTTCCATCTATTCCTTAATAATGACATGAGTTGCGTTACTTCAAACACAGTGCAATAACTGAAATGTGCCTTGGTGGAAGCAATGATTGAAAGGGTCATAACTTTCACATATCAAGTTGTACTGGCTTAAACAGTTACCAACATACGCGTAAGTCAGCCCTGCAAACACACAGCAGAGTCAGCTCTGCTTTTCAAAGTAATTCAGTAGGTGAATAGCTCAAAAATAGTGGTGTAGAACAGATTAGTTCATATGGGCTCTGATTCAAGAAGGGAAGCACTTCATTTGGTGAAATACCAATGTTCACCCCTATTTTGTGCCTTCTTTGCAGCAAGGGTCCTGGAGCTGTTCTGCCTGCAAGCTTCAGTACAGTTGACACTAATGAAAGGAGCAGGTTCTGGAGCTGTCTTGAAGTTGTGTTCAGGCAATTGAAGAAAGCAGTATTATTAAAAATTGGAAGAAGAGAGGAGTAAGCCATTGGTATTAACTAGTCATGGCTCCATTGAAATGCCCACTGACGGAGCACCAGTAAACACTGCACTGAACTGATTTCATGCCAGCACCAAACGCTTTTATTGCCTTATAGCGTCTCTCCTAGATTGTATTGGTTGCTGCAGGAGAAAGATTCCCAGTAAAACTCTTAATCCAAGGAATTTAGGTTGAGCAGAAATAAATAAGGCATTCTACTGAAGTAAACACATATTGAGCTATATGTTTACTTCTGCCGTGAAATGCTTACTCTTTTATCAGAGGTTCAATGGTTGGAAAGTATGTGCTAATGCCAACTTCTTGTAGCCCCCAAGACTAGATGGAAGATCATCGACTCTTTTTTTATTCAACAGAAATGTTGTTTTGCTGCTTTTTATTCTTTTGTATGCAAGCTGTGGTATGTGGGCTGCTGAAATACTTGCGTAATGTATGAATCCTTAGGGTTCATATTATGCAGAATATCTCTTTTGCTACTTTCTACTGAGTTTCCCTGGCTACAATGAATGGTTATTCTATGAAATAGGCAATATGTACCATACTAGTAGCAGCACTAGTCACTCTCATTTCCATATAGTTAGAGACAGTAAAAGGCAAAGTGCTTTCCCATTTTTTCTTTATATTGAATAAGAGCTGCAAAGCCATGATTCAATAAAACACATTGGTTTGTTAAGGAAGACAAAGATCCAAAAAGAAAGAACTGTAAGATTATTTAGAGTCTTGAATATATATGCAACTTTTAGTATTCAGTGAGTCTTCAGGATGATTGATTGGAAATACAAGGCCTCATTTTCAGCTAGTGGGAGTGAGCTAAGCTCCATTAAGCACCGATCTATGAGGCAAGGTGGCCTGTGAGTGTCAGTCTAGTATATATGCAACACTGAGGGTCTTTGGAAGGGAAATTCTGTATAGCCATGAAAATTATATCTTTTTATGAGCTGATAGAAGACATAAGAGAAAGACTAACCTTCCCCATTATTAAGAACTGAAATTAAAATTTAGTCATACTTCCCAAATAGTTAGCTAAATAAAAAAATATACTGAAAATGATGTTAGTGTGAAGTAGAAGAATGGTAAGGAAACACACATGACTTACTCAGTAATTATAGGGAGATTCCCTATTGCAAAAAGTAGTCCCTAATCTTTCAAGCACTGTCTTTCAAATATAAAATCAGCCAGTTGCTCAAATATCTACCTATGCATCTATAGAAGTGAGATGGGGAAGAACAAAGAAGCAGTTTTATCCAGGGTCCCAAGAGAGAAAGAAGGGAATTATATTAAGGAAAACTTCCCTTGCCTTTCTTCAAGGACGCTGGGCTGATTTTTCCAGAAAAACACAGCCAACTTGTTTATTTTGTCCTTTTTCATTGTGCTATTCACTGTACTAGACACAAATCTTATAAATGCAGTCTTAATCAAACAACCCTTATTATTTTGCCTGCAGAGATTTATGATTCAGGTGCATAGCAGGTGAGAGTTGCATTACAACCTTTGCTTATGGAACTTCTAGAGGGAAATAAGGCATTTAGTTTGCATGTGAAAGAGGTGAATAGCTTTTTCTCTTCTCCCTTATCTTCTTGTCATCAAGTTATTGAAAACCTAGAATCTTAATCTAAAGTTCATCCAACCACAGATTGTTGTAATTAGGGCCTTGAATTGGCTTAGGGAACACGCATATGATCTGAAGCCAGATCTTGACATGGCAGAAATTGCTGTAGCTTTTGAGTCCGATGGAACAGTGATTATGAAACAACTTATTATCTGAAAGAACAAGTAATTGTGGAGGCCACTCCATTATAAGGGGCAAGGTGACCTCAGTTTTGTTTCCCTACACAGTCCTTGAACTCTCTTGCTGAGGTAAAACTAAACTTTCCAATTCTTAAGTAGAAATCTCATAAGCCCTTTAACAAAACACTTTAGTGGCAGGAGTCACAGGGCTAGTATAGTAAGCTGTTTCACATCCTCCACATTGAAACCACCTCTCTGTAACTTTTTATACCTCAGTTGGCAGTCTGTTAAGCAGAAACCTATTAAAACTCCTTCTGGTTTTGGAGACGAAATCAAGCACCCAATGGAGATTGGACAGGGACAACCAAAAGAATTGCTGCTAAGTGAAACACGTAATTTCGGAATTTTAAATCAGAAAATAGCAAAAAAAGCAGGCCCAAAAGCACTAATTAGACTTGCATGTGCAAGCTTATCTACACCCCTGTGAAATCAGATATTTTGTTAGCAGACAGACTTTTACTGTGAAAGTATATAATGCATTATCACTCTTAAAAAGCCTTAAAAAGACTGTATTTAATCTGGTGCATCTGAGAATGATTTAAAGGAATGAGTTATAAACAGAGTGGGTGGCTACATGTGGGAAGTGAATGAAAGTATTTATTTGGTGGTAAGGAGTTAACGAATATTTGTGGGTGTTGCTATTTTTATTTAAGGCACATGAACTGAGATTGCTGTTAGTGTTAATACAATCTTCAACAGATCAGTTGCTTAATCTTTAACCATTAGAAGTTATTAAAAAAGGTATCTGCTCAATCTCAAAATTAGTTAAATTAAGTTGCCTAGAAAGTGAAGTACAAGTTGGCTCTTCTGTTTAACTCCTTCACTGTACAAAGTTGTTTCACAATATAAACATTCCTTATGAATCTTCTCCCTGAAGAAATAAATGTGTCCCTATCAGTAATAAAAGAAAGGTTTAATACACACAAAATCTTAATCTTGTGTTTCTACTCTACTGCCAAAAGTATAGACAAATGTAACCTCCAATTTTGTTTTACGATGAAAAACATGGTTAACTGACCACTTCTTTTGTAGTTTGTCTGTGGCAATGTAGCCTGGCTTTTTCAGTTCAAACTTGACTGTTCAGCTGTGCAGTGAATGATGCAAATTAGGCTCCCTGTGCAGGTCAACCTTCGTTATAAGTTGCTACTTCTTTTAAAATCAATTTTGTGGTTACATAGCTAAGGTAAAATCAGTAATCATTCCAAAATCACTACCCATTATTTCAGTTCAGCCAGCTCCAGCATGCTTCAGGATTCCCAAATGTACATAGGATCCAGCTTTTACAACAACAGAGCATAGTTTGAGGTCAGAGTCTGGGAAGGATCACCACTCGTATCAAGTGATGAATAGGGGGAGCTGAGAGGTTCATGAAACTCTTGTCAGAAACTTTCTTGGGTATTTTACATTTCTGTACAATTCCTCTGGTGTCACACACCAAATCTGGCATCACTGGAGCATGGTAATTCCTGTTTAAAACACTCTAGGGTTCGCTAGCACATGGCTCTAGAATAGCTCAGCCACATCTAACTTCTTCAGTCTCTCAGTGTCCCCTGGCACACTGGTTGTGCTGTGCAAATGCCTCTGAAACATACTATGTGTTGCCTAGAAAACCAGAATTTACCACACATCTCTTGATTCCAGACCACCAACTTGTTGATCAGTAGCTACTTGGGATTCTCTCTGAATATTGGCAATCCACTTCTGCATGGTGAAGATGGCCCTTCTTCTCATGAGTCATTGCTGCAATACTGGAGTCCAGTTATATTACAGTTTCAAAATCTCTCCGACTTCATCCTGTAATCCATCTACCCAGAGCCTCCACTGAAGAATGAGACACATACATGACCCCTGATCTAGCAGCCTTGGGAGGCTCCTTTGGATGTATATAGTTGCTGCAAGAACAGCTATGAGCTCTTCATCTGACTCTCCCAGTTTTTAGCAAGTAATGTTTTACCTGGATCTCTTGAAAAAAACAGTTAAAAAGCAAAAAGTAGAGTGAAGCATTTTCTCTAACATCTATTTTGAGAACAAAACTAGAAACTAGTGCTGATACTGTGGGAGTTACAGAACTTCTCCTGAGAATGTATCAGAGTTTCTTTTCTTCTCCTTCAGCCCAGCAGGTCTTTCTGCCACTATCTGCCTTGGGAGCTGTAGGGTAGGGACACATCAAAACTAGTGTGACTGTAAAGTCAAAGAGTAGAAGTCCTCTTTCTCAAATGGCACAGCTAGAGCAGAAACAGTACTTTTAGCTCCTACTTGCCTATTATTCCAGACACCCATTTCTCACACACTGACAAGGCAGTAGGATAAAACTCCTCTTCCCCACGACGATGAAGCATGCACTGAGAATCTGTTGTAGGTGCCTTGGCTGTTTTTTTGTAACTCTGACTCTGTGGAAGACTGAAAAATAGGAGCCCATTTGATTTGCATAACCTAATTGCCTTTTACAAAGGCTTAGATTTTTTCCTCTCTGTTGTATCTAATAAAAAAAACCTAGAAAAATACAGCAGTTTAACACTTAGAGTGTGTGAATGAGTGTGATTTACCAGGGACCAAGATTCCCAAAGGACACAAGCCACTTTGCCTGCTCTGTCTTTCTGTCACAGTGTACTATTTAAAGCATTGTACTTGCATATCAAAAGGGCCTATGAGTCACGACAGTACTTCTGAATCACAAAAACAATCTTGCTTGTGCCATGGATGAAAAAATAGCTTAGTTGTGAATGCTAGCAGGTGGCAGATAATTAGATGCATGCATGTATGTGAGTACATGTCCGAAACTGAACTTTTACACTCTCAAGCAGAAGCCTGCTACTTGCTAGTTGCAGCTGGCATGTGGGACAGTTGTAAATGTTGATAACACCTCATCTAAACACAGGTGGCAGATCCTGAATCCTCCAGTTGATGAAGGGACATGAGACACCACTTAAGAGGCTGATCACACATCCTGCTTCTGCACATAGACTATTTAAGTTGGGAAAGCTGGGGCCTGGAAAGGAGCAGGTGAAGATCCTGGCTGAAGGAAACATCCTGGAAATGAGGGAAGATCCTGGAGATCAGACAGCTGAGTGGACATGAGTGCCAGGGTATGCCCAGCATCCTTAGTCAGTAACTCTCAAGAGAGGCAACTGCCAGCAGCATCACAGCAGGAGTCTACATGACTTTCTGCCCACCTGTACTGGATCAGCAGTGATGTCCCTGCTGGGGATGGAGGTCGAGAGCTTGGGAACCTAATGTTGGGGGAAGCATGGGAGTGAGTGTGTGAAGAAGACTTAATCCCATTGGCTCTTAAACAAACCCCAGTACCCAGATCCTTGATGGCTGTCATTCAATCTGCCTCATCTGTGACAGTTTGACAGGGTGCTTCATACATTTTTTAACTGATTCTGAAAGCATTTCAGAGCTGACATTTACTAATGTGTGCCAGCTGATGCACGCAGATGCTTTGAAGTGGAAATCCCACTGCTCTTTTCCACAAGTATTGAAAGAAGTGATTAAAAAAAAAAGCACAGAAAGCAACTACCCCAATGTTTTTGATTGCTTTTTTTGTTTGTTTGTTTGGAAATAAGAATTTTCTGCTATAGTGAAGTGATAAAATGCAAAAAAGAGAAAGCAATTCTGTGTTCAAAATATTGAAAAGTCAGAAAAAAATTGACACTGAGTGTTTAGCAAATCTATTTTATCAGATAAAACACAAGACGGGGTACTATACAGAGTCTGCTCTTGACCACCCCACCAATTCATATGAGAAAGCAGACAGATCTCTCGGCATACTATAAACATGGAAGTACATTATGGTATGTCTGTACTAGAAATGTGCAGACACCACTGCTTGGCTCTGCACTATTTTTACCAGTCATTTGGAAGAAAATACAAGATTGTCATTGGTAAAATTTGCAAAAGACATGGAGGTAGGGACCGTAGTAAATAACAGAGAGTCCAGTTCTGTGATCTGGACAGCTTAACTGCCTTGTCTCAAAGAAATAGTACACATTTCAACAAAAACAAGTATAAGGTGTATGCTTAGGAATAAAGAATATAGGGTGTATTTATTTGGCAGCTAACTGTGCCATAGGATGGACTGTGATTGATAATCAAGTGAATATGACTTCTCAGTGCAGCAGCACAAGCAAAATGGCAAATATGCTGGTTTCAGATGTATAAATAGGGACGTTACATAACCTCTGCATTTGGCATTAGCATGATTGCTTCTGGTATATCGCATCCAGTTCTCAACGTCCATGAAAGATACTGAAATTAGACAGGATCCAGAAAAGAGCCATAAGGAACATTTGAGGCTGGAAAAACAAGATATACACTGAAAGACAAAAAGCGCAGTCTATTTAGCTTGTCAAAGAGAGAGTGAAGGGATCTGCTTGATCACAATGAAAGCGCAGCTTTCATAAGTGGTTTTTCTACTCGATATAAAAATATTGTGTGTCTGGAAGTTGAAAGTAAACAAATTCAAATTATAAATAAGATGCCTTTCTTCCTTTTTTTGCCAGGAAAGATAATTATAAATAAAAATAATTTGGCATATCTTATTAAAAGCCATAATGAATTCTCCATTTCTGGCAACTTCTGTATCAAGATCTTCCTAGAGGTATACCCAAACATGCATAACCTCAGGCATTGCCAATGGTGCATGTTACATGGATGATCAGACTACAGGATCACAATTGTTCCTTCTTTACACAAATTTAGCTGCGTGTATGGGTAAAGGGGACAGCTATGGAACACATCACAGTTTAGCAACCTCAAGTATAGTGTTTCATCTTAAAATCTGAAAGAAAAAGGAAATCTCTTAATGTCACTAATGTGAAAAATTGAAAAGCACATTTTTTAAAAAAATGGGAATTTTACTTAAAGTTTTAAGGAAGTATGAAGAAAACATTGTACAAACTATCAAAAATCCTTGAATACTGCGAGACAACAAACACATCTGAAAACAAACCTAAATATGAGGGTATTCATAAGCAGCAGAAAGAGGAGTCATAAATAGGAGTCACATAAAAACAGAACTGAAAAAGAGCTGTTAATTACAATGTTAGTCAATAAATTGAGATGAAGAAATAATGACAAGGATGATGAAACAATGTTCTTGGACAATAGGATGCCACCTTACTTACTGGTGTGATTCAAAGGGATAAAGGTTTGTTTTGATGCTATCTGTTGTGGTTCTAGGATTGTATGACCAAGTTGTGTTTACCAGCAACAGAGTTCATGTTAGTTGATGGTCTTTAGTATGCACCGTGTGTCCACACCTAAAAAGTGATTCCCAGATGAATATGCCTATAGCTGATAAGTGAAACTAGATTTCTGTAGAAACATCCCAGACTGCCTAGTCTTTACTAACAGAAACCTGTGCATATATAAAGAGCAAACTACTAAAGGACCTTGTAGACACATTGCAGGCAGGAGCTCCATGTGGCTTCCTGCATGCAATGTCATCATGGGTTCTCTCTGACCAAGAGAGGAACCATGCCAAGCACAAAAGTGGACACTGCATGACTCTACATGTAGACACAAGACAAATCTGCACCCAAAAAAAAAAACAACCTATCTAGGAAATTTGCATGTCCAGCACAATAAATGTGTTTATTGGGTGCCAACATGGCACACACGTGTAGTACTTTAAAGTTATACCGCTGAGTGCTTAAAAGTCAGCAAGCAAGATAAAACAGTAATTTTATGAGGAAGACTCACATTACTGAAAACCCTCTGGAGAACACAAGGAAAATGTGAAAAAAAACTAGGACTAAGGAAATCGATACAGGACAGATTAAGGCCTGTCAACATCTCTTCTTTCACAGCCTTAGGAAATCATATTTTTTGATGTGTCCACATGGTCCCTACAGAGGATACTGGCCAGTACTCTACATTATAGAGCCTCTTAGCCAGCAGGCAGCATCCCAGAAAATCCTGTTAGGAAAGGGGTGAGGTTGGGAAGTGTTTGTGAAACAATGAATATTTTGATCAACCTTTAAGTGACAAAAATTCCACTTTTTCCCACTCGTTTTATGTATTTGCCTTTTTGGGAAGTAAGGGGGCTTTTATCAGCTTCTCAGATTGAACTTGGTTAAATAATACTGACATGCATATCTACATAATGGTTATCATCAATAAGTTCCTTCCTCTCCCCCCTTTTCCTCCTTCCCTTGCTTCCCTCTCCCTCTTGTTCTCTAAGAGGAACTATTGGGAAGTTGGAAATGTTGCATACCTCAAATAAGAGACTGCTGCTTTTAGAAGGCTTAGAAACATTGTTTTGGAGGGAAAGAGGAGACTTCCTGTCAACAGGTCATTGAAATAAATTCCTTTTCAATTCCAGAGCTGGTAATCCGTAAAACTATGTACCTGTGAATAAATAAGTTAGTTCACACATCACTATTACCATTGGAATTCAGTAAGTGTTTAATTTTTTAAATTCTCTCAGTATATACATTTATGTTTTAATATCTTCTGGAACAAAGTGACGAAATAATAATACTGTGATATTATTTTTATATTTCTAGTAGACTTCCTCCAACCTGATCACAAAACCTTTCACGATGATTTTACTACTTGACTGAACACTAGCACACATGAAAAGGTCCTTCATACAGCTTAGAAATGCAACTGCTGGTTAATACATTGCAATTATTAAGCTATTTTACAGGAGTAGGTTTGGATGCATGCATTATTAATTACATTTGTAAGTTAGATTACTCATCATGGTTCAGAGTTGGCAAATCTCTGGAGAAGAAAATGAATTCCAGTGTTAAGTGGAAGCACATTGGACAACTGAGTTCATCAGGATTATCAGTCCTCACTGTCAGGCAAGGCTAAAGCAGGAAGAAGCAGTCATTTGGTCCTTTTTAAAGCAGGAAAGGTGTTCATGTGTGGAGAGCATTAAAGAGGAAATCAATAGTAACTGCTCACTTCAATTCCTTATGAGATTTTATTCTTGTCTACATGTATTAAGGGTTTTATCTTCTGCTAGCAATGCAAAATTAGGTAAATGTCTAGTCACTGTTAATATGTTGAAGTATATTATTTGGTTTTATGGGTTTTGAGCATGAAAATGAGACTAGCAAGACAGTTTTTTAAAATGGTTAAGTACAGTGGTTTATGATGAAGTCATGACTAGAAATCAACTGATCCTGTCCTATTACTAGACTAGACTAGACTAGACTATTTCAGTTGGAAGGGACCTACAACAATCATCTAGTCCAACTGCCTGACCAATTCAGGACTGACCAAAAGTTAAAGCAAATTGTTAAGGATACTGTCCAAATGCCTCTTAAACACTGACAGGCTGGGGGCATCGACCACCTCTCTAGGAAGCCTGTTGCAGTGTTTGACCACCCTCTCAGTAAAGAAATGCTTTCTAATGTCCAGTCTAAACCTGCCCTGGTGCAGCTTTGAATGATTCCCATGCATCCTATCACTGGATCCCAGGGAGAAGAGATCAGCACCTCCCTCTCCACTTACCCTCCTCAGGAAGCTGTAGAGAGCAATGAGGTCACCCCTCAGCCTTCTTCTCTCCAAACTAGACAAGCCCCAAGTCCTTCATTGGTTCTCATAGGACATTCCTTCCAGCCCTTTCACCAGCTTTGTTGCCATCCTCTGGACACATTCAAGGACCTTCACATCCTTCTTAAATTGTGGGGCCCAGAACTGCACACACAGTATTCAAGGTGAGGACACACCAACGTTGAATACAGCAGGATAATCACCTCTTTTGACTGGCTGGTTATGCTGTGTTTGATGCACCCCAGATGCGGGTTGCCCTCTTGGCTGCCAGGGCACACTGATGACTCATATTGAGCCTGCTGTCAACCAGCACCCCCAGATCCTTTTCTGCAGGGCTGCTCTCCAGCCACTCCTCTCCCAATTTGTGCTTGTGCTTGGCATTACTTCATCCTATGTGCAGAATCCAGCATTTGGACTTGTTAAATTTCATCCCATTAATCATTGTTCAATGCTCCAATCTATCTAGATCCCTCTGCAAGGCCTCTTGTCCCTCAAGACAGTCAACAGCACCTCCCAGTTGGTATCATCATCAAAATTGTTGATGGCTATTCAACTCCTGCATCCAGATCAATGATAAATATATTGAACTCTATTCTGGCCCTAGAATTGAGCCCTGAGGAACACCATTGGTGACTGGTCACCAGTCAGACGCAGCCCCATTCACTACAATCTTTTGAGCCCTGCCATTTGGCCAGTTCTTCACCCAGCACACTGTGAAGCTGCTCATCCCACAGTTGGACAACTTGTCCAGAAGGATCCTGTGAGGGACAGTATCAAAAGCCTTATTAAAATCCAGAAAAACTACATCCACTGCCCTTCTTGTTATCTGAAACAACACCGGCCAGTTTCAACTCTAATTGAGCTTTGGCCTTTCGTGCCTTCTCCCTGCTGAGAAGGGAGAAGATGAACCACAGCTCTGTACTCTTCCTGTGAAGCCTGACCCCGCTTCCAGAGATCATACCACTTCTCTTTCCTCTTGACCTCCATGAGGAGTTCCTTGTTCAGCCAAGCTGGTCTTCTGCCCTGCTTGCTTGGCTTATGACACAGTGGGATTGCCTGCTCCTGTGCTTCTAAAAAGTGGTTCTTAAACGCTGACCAGCACTCATGGACTCCTAAGCCCTCAAAAGCAGATTCCCAGGGTACTTTGTTAAATAGCTTCCTGAATAGCTTAAAGTTTGCTCCAAGTCCAGGGTAGCAACTCTGCTGTCCTTTTTTCTCATTACACTAAAGATTTTAAACTCAACTATTTCATGATCACTGTGGCCAAAGCAGCCACCTACCTTCACATCCCCCACAAGTCCTTCTCTATTCACAAGTAGCAAATCTAGGAGGGCATCTTTCCTAGTTGGCTCACTGAGTACCTGTGACAAGAAGTTATCTCCTACAAACTTCAAGAGTTTCCCAAACCTGCTCATCACAGCAGTATGATATTCCCAGCTGATGTCTGGGAAGTTGAAATCTCCCATAAGGACCAGGGCTACTGATCCAGAAATTTCTCCTAATTGCCTATAGAATAACTCATCAGTACTTACACCCTGGCTGGGTGATCAGTAGTAAACACCCACTACAACATCTCCTTTGTTTTCCATTCCCCCTAATCCTCAACCAGAGGCTCTCAAACACATCATCACTAACTGTAAAGGCTGTGCAATCAAACCTCTCCCTTACGTATACTGCAACACCTCCACCTCGTCTGTCCTGCCTATCCCTCCTGAGCAGCCTGTAGACTTCCATTCCAGCACTCCAGTCGTGGAACTCTCACTAATACCAATGATATTGTAGCTCTGGGAGCCCTCCAATGCTTCCAGTTCATCCTGTTTTTTTCTCATACTGTGTGCGTTGGTGAACAAGCATTTCAGATACACTCCTGAGCCCTCTGTGGTCCCAGAAGCAGTGTAAATGTTCCCACCAGCATTGCCACCCTCCGGCAATGCCATGTTAACCCATGGCTTACCTATTGCAATCCTGTTGGTATCCCCTTCCCCCATCAATTCTAGTTTAAAGCTCTCTTGATCAGTCCCACCAGCTTATGACCAAAGACCTGGTTTCCCCATCAGGACAGGTGGATTCCATCAGGCCCCAGCATACCTTGTCTCTTGAGGGCTCTTCCATGATTTAAAACCCCAAAGTTTTGGTGGAGGCACCAGTCCTGGAGCCAGGTATTGATATGCTGGGCTTGCCTGTGTCTTCCAAAGTCTCCCCCCATTACGAGGAGGATTGAGGAAAACACAAATTCACCATGTAGCATAATTCCACAGACAAAGTTTTCTCAGGGAAAGGGCTCAGGCAACTACACCAAGCCCTAGTCCAATTTGTTCCCCAAAAACCTCTGTTAACAACAGCAGACACCCAAGTTCTGTTCATAGCACGATCACAGGTAAAGTCTAGTAAGTGTATTGATTCATCCTGTGTGTCTTGTGGAAACTGAAAACACGTTTGCCAACAAAATCTTTTGGCCTGTTTCACCCATTCATGCTTGTACTTCTAGTGAAAGATGAGTTTTACTGGTGTTTGTGTAGTACTTCCTGGTTCTTCTTAAGAAAACCTCTGACTTAGTTACTACAGTTCCTGGTAGGAACAAGGCAGTAAACCAGAAAACCTTTACCAGTGTTAAAACTACCATCAGCCAATCTGCACTTCAGGTAATTATGTATCAGTGAACAAGTAAGACACATTATCTTTAAATTGTAACAATGGTATATTTTATGGTAGTACTATGCCAGTACTGGCCCCTTTTGGATGTGGAAAATATCAGAAGGTAACTCCAGCTTCTCTTGGAGGTGTCTGAGCCTTGCCTTCTCAAGCCTTTGTAGACTTGGGAATCAAAGGCTGAAAGCTCTGTCCGGGACCTGCAGAGTGAATGCCCATGGCAGTAAACAAAATGGAGCTGGTATGTATGGTCATTGCTTCTTACCCTTTTTGGGTGGGGTAATTCTCAGTTTTAGATGGAGTTGGAAAAACAAAGTATTGTAAACAGATGTGGATGATATAAACGTTTCAGGGAAAATGAGATGCTTGAAGTAGCCTGTGCTGGATTAACCCTAGCTCCCAACTTAATTTCACACTTGAGAGTAGTATCATGCTTCATTTTCTTTCTCTGAATAATCCCAAGTATTTGCTTCATACTCAGCTCTTTCTTTTACAGACAAAAATCACTCAATGGCAGATAAATCAGTTATATTTTGTCTCTCCACTGAGTTAGTTGCTATGTTACAAATTATATGCAAGGTACATTTTGACAATAAAATGCAATAAGAACATTAACTTCTATATCAGAACAATAATTATTGTACCCTGATGCTCAGGCTCTGCAGGCACTTACCTCAGCAAAGTCCTGATGACAGGAGCTTTTGTTTCATGGCATGTACCCCATCAACTATTTTTTGAAAGCAGGGGAGACAAACAAGTTCCTTTTTCTTGTATTTCTCAGACATTGCAGGATCAGCTTAGGTGTTCTGAAACTTTGAAACAAGGCATTGAATTCTTGCTTTGGATAGTGTACCAAGTGAAATAAAAGATCAGAAAGTGAAAGCGTTAATGAGAATGAAGACACCCTAATCCTGCTAAAATCTGTCCCAGTGCTCCTAGAAGTACATTGATGGATTATTCTTCTAGTCCTGAAATTGTTTGGCTTCAGGACTCAGCCTAAAGACTCATTTCTATAATTGACTAGAAGACAATGATTAATAAGACAAAGAGAGTCTGAAAAGTTACTGAATGGTGAGACAGACTTTTTTTTTTTAACAGCAGGAGCTCAAAGTACAGTTGTTATGTACTTTAATGTAAATGTGTTAATCCAGGTATGATGATTTCAAGGAGTCTCTAAAGCTAAGTTTTATTTTTAAATGCTATTCAAACAAAACATTGTGCAAAAAAAAAGAGCAAGTTATTTCAGCCACTCTTTAAGTTAATTAGTATGTAATAGTCACAACAGAGCATTACATTTCTATCCAAGGAGGTAAAGTGCTTAGCCCAGCATATCCCAGCAAAACTACACATACATCAGTGTAATCCTCTTATAATATCTTGGAAGGATGACTCAGTTTTTCACAGCTGGCTGAGGTCTCATCTGGGGCCATGTCAATATCTGGAGCACGCATGTGTAACTTGCAAACTATTAACCAAAAAAAGTCGGGGAGGAGGGAAGGGTGTTAACCATTCTTCCACCAGCCCTCTTCAGGGACTCCCATGCTCTCCCACATGACAGCTGGAAAAAGCAGAAGAGACTTGTAGTTCTTTTAACAGTGAAACTATGAAACATCAGAGTGTTTGGAACCCACTTATGGCAATAAATTTGTCATTAACAGTGTTTGTTATTGACATTTCTCCCTAAAAGTGCTAAAGGAAGAAACTGTCAATGTTTTTTGTTTTCGTCTCATGCATAAATACTGGCTGGATTACATCTCACTGAAATCAGTGGAGCAAGTATCACCCTTTACGTAAGGTAGCTGGAGGAAATCCCTGAGATTTTGAAGCCACATGTATCCTGATGTGTGCTAAATGAAGCACACAGAAACCTAGGGCAGCATGCTGGAGAGGACAGCATATGGTCCTCTGTAGGGATGCAGCTACCTTGAAAAATCAGGCTAGCTGCTGCCACGAGGGCAGACAGAAGTTGTATGGATCAGTAGCTATTGCTGGGGAAAGTTGTTTTCACTCTTCTGTTCACAGGAGGAGCAAATGAGCTTACCTCTGCAGGGCTTGCTCTCTGTTCACCCTATGTCTCAGCTCTACTCCCTCTACCTTTTGTTATTCAGTGGCAAAAGCAGCCTATCTCTCACTCCTTATCCTTCATACAGCAGAAGACAATTTTCCTCGCCTGGGGTTACTGCTTGGAATACAGCTCATTTCAGCTGCAGCCTTAACAAACACAGCAGTATCACCCTCAGAAACATCTGTGTAAGAGGGCTTTTGTAAGTGGTAATTCAGAAGACTTTCGGTGCTATTTTTTAAAATTTATTACTCTACTGCTCAAGGAAGGAGGAAGTATTACAGTGTTGTAAGCAAAATGAATTGCATAAAAGACTCTCATGCCAGTTTCTTCTCCAAACTAGATTAACCTTCAAGACCAATTTGTAGTTTGTTTTCTTTGCTAGCTTTTCATGTGAAAGAGATTAGAAATACAATAAAAACCCACCCTGTGTCTTAAAAAACCCATTTTATTTCATTGGGAGTCTTCTTAAACTACAAGACCTCTCACAAGAAATTGCCAATATCAGCACGTAAGAGTCACTTTCACGTGTCCATTTTATTTTGGACACTCTTTATGGCCTGACTAATCTGATAGCAAAGTCAAGGTAAGAACTTTCTGTTGGAGTGAGTAAGTCCACTACCTTCTAAACTTGCTTCACAGTAACCTAAACCATTCTTATGCAAAGAAGGCAAGATAAAGGCTGATGACATGCCCATAGCAGACCAAACTTAAATTCATTTTGTGCTTTCCCACTGTGTCTTTCTCTCCTCCCACCATTGATCTGGAGAGCTTGTAGGAAAGATAATCTGCTATGCATTTGTATAGTGTCAGCACAGTGGGAAGTGCAAAGGTCTTTTAATGATAAACTATGTAACGACAAACTTCGTAATCCAGCTTTGAGAATGATAGCGTCAGTGCCCTTGGTGCCAAGTTCATTCACCACTTGACAGCCAGATGAAGAAAGGTGTCTTCAAATGGGAATTCAGAGGACACACATGGTGTTGTGCTTGGTGTACATCATTCCGGCCCAATGATGTCTTATCCCAATATTCTGACTATCGATCCTCCTAGCACGTGTTCATGATGTATTTTGACTTAAGTTGTTGGAGCAAATGTGGTTCTGGAAGTGCAGTTCTCTGGGTTAACAAACTTCATTTTTCTCTGCCTTTTGTTTTCCTGAGCCTGTTTTCTCTTGTTCTGTAGACCACCTCCACTGAATGAGGCATTTGGCTGCCTATTTCTGGTAGTTCTGGTACCTCAGCTGGCATCTGTTTTCTGCTCCTACACCCTACTAACGTGCAGTACAGGGGCCGAGGACCAAGGAGACAGACTGTGAGATTAATCCTGGAGCACTGAGTACAACAGAACAAGTGAAACAAAGCAGTAATAGCCACCTCAAGATACATGTTTAAAGTTTATAATATTTTAAAATTAGGTCTATTCTTCTGAAATCGTCCAATAAATGTCCTAGTGCTCCAGGCACAAAGCGACAGGTTACAAGCTGCTGGCAGCCTGCAGCAAAGCAAGCTTACAAACTCAACTTTTTGTAAATGACACTTTCAAAAGTGGTTGCAACCTTCAGGTTGGTTGCAAAAGTTAGTTGCCGGACGCTTGTAAAGCACTGCCAGACACCTTGTCGGATCTCTCACCGCTTCCCAGGGAGTAACTGGGACCCCAAACCCCACCGGACATTGCTCCAGGCAAGAGGAGGACCCATCTCTGCGGGGATGGGGGGTCAGGCGGTGGGGGTGGCTGACAATTTGGGGCGGGGGGGCGGGCACCCGCGCACCTCTCGGCAGCGTCCCGGCCGCTGTGGCCACCGGCCGCCGTGGCCGCCTCCCGGCCGGCGGCGTCCGGGATGGGGGAGGCCCGGCCTCCCGCCCTCCCTCCGCCGAAACCACTCCCCGAAGAGAAAGTCACCAGGGGGTGGGGAAATGGTGACAGCTCCAGGAAGCCGCCGGCGGCATCGGGAGACACCGAGGGGTGGCAGCGCGCTGGGTGGCAGCTCCCAGCCGCCTCCGCCGCGGCGAAGCCAGCCCCGCCGGTGGCCGCCATGGGCTCCCCGCAGCGCCCGCCGCTCGCCCATGTCTTCAGGGGGACCTTCGTGCACTCCAGCCCCTCCGCGCCCATGGAGATCCTCCACGGACACCTGCTGGGGGTGGACGATAGCGGGACGGTGAGCGCAGCGGGCGAGGGAAGGGGTGTCGCGGGGGCGGCTGCTGCGGGCGGCCGGGCAGGCGTGGAGCAATGCCCGAGCCGCCGTCCCGGGCCGCGCCGCGCCGCTCCGCCGGGGCGGTGGCCTCCAGCCGTCCCGCTCTCCCTCAGTGTCCCCCTGGCTCGGGGTGAAAATGACCCTTTTTTCGGTCCCGGGTGCCGGTCCGGGGGTGGTGAGGGGCAGGGCCGTCGCCGCCGGTCTCTAGGGAGAAAGTGGAAAATTTTCGCACTCGCTCAGACTCTGTCGGCAGGAGGAAAGAGCCGCCGAGAAGGGATTTCGTGCTCGCAGGAGCTGGAGATAACTGGGATGGCGTGTTATCTCCTTGCCACGAGTCTGCAGGTGGCCTAAATCAGCGTTTGAAGCGTGCTAAACGTTTCCAAAGCAGCAGCACTCCTGGGCCGGGCATTCTTTCAGATTCTCTCAGTTTTCTTTCAGTTTCACAAGCGGGTTTTTCATTCTCTAAGTATCAAAATTATGATTGTGAGTAATTACAGTGTATCACGTGTACTCGTGCACAGCCTTCTGAGTGAGGATATTTTTTTTTGTCACAAGAAAAACCATGGCATATACCCATAAAGAGTTAGGAAGATGATGACATTGGGCATGTTAGTGCTACAAGCCAAGTTTAAAACACTCATTGCACTTACTGATAATGCAGGATTGATTTGGCAGGGAAGCTGTATCATTCCCTCAACAAGGTCACATGTGAAACTCAGTTTCACAGTGCACGTTGTGTAGGTAGACTGGTAATTATTTACAGAGTCAATAACATATATAAGTGCCCTGTATATAATAAAGAAAGGTCATTTTCTTTCTTGTGGCTAAGTGACAGGCTTCAGTAGCATTTGAAATCTGTGCAAAGCACACTTTGAGCTCTTTACAGTGTTTATTTTTTCTGTTCATGCAGGTCCACGAGGGCCTGTTTCAAGACAGCCCTCTTACAGCTCTTGAGGAGTCTGGTGCAAGGCATAGCAAAGGCTATGAGAAGCTATATTTTGATGTATGGGAGGGGAATAAAAACTTACATAACTATGTATTGGCTAGTGTCAACTAAAAGCAATAGAGCTGAATGAAAAAAGGGATTGGTTTGTGTAACTTGGGTGCAGGAGGCAGAAACTCATACCCCATCCTGCTCTCTCTAATGGCAATTTCTGGAAAAGGGTCCCTACTCAGCATCCCTAGGAAATCAAGACCTTTAAGTGATTTTCTCAAAAAACAGGTACCTTAGTAAGCTATACTGAGGGATATGTGCTCTCAGTCACTCTCTTCCTTCTCCTAGTGAACAAGGATTCACTGGATATTGTTTTCCTTGCATAAATTGGCACATTCGCATGCAGTTGTTTAAAAAAAAATTCCAGTAAAACACTGTTGTCCAAAAATAAAATTCCCACTGGCGTACAGTAACAAGGACTTTAATTTTCATCTCTTTTTAATATAAATTCTTGGCATTTTACTATTCAAGGGTCTGATACAGTAAGTTTTGGTACCCTTTAGCCTATTACTTGTAATTTAACCTCATGCAGAACTTCCACTGGAATCATGGAAGAGTTGGCTTTTCAGGAAGGACATGATGGTTAGAAAATTGCTTACCTTTATTGTCCAAATTTACACCAAAACTGTTTCTGTATTACTCCCAAAGAAGTAAGTTTAACTAAATAGGTATCGTTCTTTTGCCTCATGTTGCTGACTCCATCATGGAAAAATTGTTCACGGTCTCCAACAGGCTGAACAGATCAGCTTTTATGAACATCCAGGTCCTGTTCTCCAGTGTGAGTCCCTGCCTGTCTTCCAAGGCAGAGGAGCATACAACCAGCACCACAGAAGCACTGCCCAGACCCCCACGGCACGTGGGGATACTTGGCTGGTAAAGGCAACAGATGAAATGTCAGCTCTCTGTGCTTTGCCTGTAGATGAGAAGGGAGCTTTAGCAAGGAAAACACTGCTGTCAGGTATGAAGACCCGAGTTATTGTTAAGTTAGCAAAATAACTGTGTGTGTTTGACCGGTTTGCAGAGCAGCATGGTGCTGCTCCTGAGGAACAGCAAATAGAAAGAGCAGTATTCCTCAGGGTAAAGAAAATAGGGACAGGTGCAAAATGTGAGTTATCATTGAAATGTTGGTGTAACTAACTTAGCTAAGTAGGCTACTAAGTAAATGAAACAAGTACTAAGCTAAAAGCTCCTATTGAAGGCATGAAAAGAGCAAGAGTTGTGGAATAAGAGTTAATATTGTTAAGTACTGCTGAACATAAGTGTTTGATTTAAGCCAGCTGGGATAGCAAGTGATGCGTGTTAGCTGTACAAGGAGGAAGGTACCAAGGCACCAACATCCATCTGGAGTTTTGTTGCTTAGCCTTTCTCAGCAGGTTGGGCTGTTTGTCCAGGTGCTGGATCTTACAAGTGCTTCTGTCTCTCATCCAGCCTCACATTCCAGTTTTGGGAACTAGGCAAGCAATAGGCATCATGTCTCTAATTGCAAAAGTCAGCTAATCGTTGTGGGAGCATGTGGGAGGAGAAAGAAGGATGGACCCCTTACTCGTGTTCATCTATGAATGCCGTAGCCAGAAACAAAGTAACACAGGCACTGTTGGATCAAAAAACCCTGAGTTCCTTCAGCCAGTATCGTTCACTTTCCATTCTCTTGGTAGCAAAGTTATTTGCACTGTGGTGCTTGGCAGCAGTCAGAGTTTACTGCATCAGGGTTGATGCATAGTGTGGTGGACCAGCTATGTGTTGATGGAGGAGCTTTGGGCATCTCTTGGAATAAAAAAGGCCTGTGCTAGGCACCAGGGTAGGGAGGTCTCAGCTCCTCATCTTTGGATCCTTTAGCTGCATCACACGGATGACACATCAGAACTGATGAAAGTGTTTCGGCACTGGTGTTCACAGCTGTCGATCCTGCTTTTTGTGATACACCTTTCCTAAAGCACTGGTTATTGTCCTTGACTTCCTTCTTTACAAGCTGAAGGTCTTAGTCTTGCCTGTGCACTTCTTTTGACTCTGTAGTGACTCTGCTGTAGAGTTTTTTCTTGCTTTTACAGTGTTAAGGTCCAGAATGAATTTAAAGGACCAGTGGACCAGGTTGGTGTACAAGCAAATACTCAAGCAAATGTCCAAGCCTGGGACCTCAAAGACCTTAAAGCATTCAGTGTTAGAAATGTGGCCAGAGCATATGCCTCCTAAAGCAATGGGGAACATCTCTTGGGTGAGCAAGGAGTTCTGTTGGGAAGTTTGCTTGAAATGAGTATAGATGTCTTGTTGATTCATCCATAGCCACATTTAACAATAATGGACCAGGTGTCAGGTTTAGGGTTGATTTCATATGTCCAGCTCCCTTGAAACATATTTTCTTCATTCTTCCGTTATTTAAGTGTTTTATTTATCTGCACCCTTAGAGTATATAATAGTCACTTCTTTTCCATGGCAACGCCTGTTTCCAGAATTTGCCATCTGGTGTTGCATGTTTCTCTCTCTTTCCTTTTTTCCTTTTTTTTTTTTTTTCCTTTTTTTTCTCCTTTTTTTTCAGCAGCTCTAACATTACTCATTCTGCATCCATTTTGACTTCAGCATGAGTGACATTTTCTTTATCGCTCATCAGAAATTTCAGTAGCTCTGTATTCTAAGCCCTCTGCAGAAACATATCTGCAGATATATAGCTAATTAAGCTGACTATATTCCTCTTTAGAAGGAGAGAGATGCTTCTTCATGTGAAGTATTAATGGACTACAATATTATTGCAATTTTTTCTGGTGTGGTATTTATTTATATGCTATGATTTTAATAGGTTTTTTTCTGACTAAAAATTTAAAACATCTGCTCTTTAGACAATGTAAATCATAGAAGCCATATGTGCATTTAAAAGACTAGGAAGCCAAAAACTTCCTATCTACAGTCTTTGCTTATTTTTCTCTATAGAAAAAACAGAAAATTCAAAAGGTAATATCATACGCATAAAAAAATGGGCGTGCAAATAACTGCTAAACAGTGCTCTTTTGGTCCTCTTGATCTTCCTTCTAAGTTCCTGCCTATTGCCTTTTTACAACTATTTGATCTTGCCTTTACATGTTTTTTTAATTGCTGCCTTAGAAACTGCTGTCATGAGGGTGATGCAGGCCCTCGGTGTGGGAATCTTCACAGCAGCAGAAGGATGCCGATAGCAGCAAGATTACACCCTTGAATTTAGAGGAATGAGCTCTTATACCAAGGGAGTTAGAAGACCATGAATTGGTTTCTGGCAGAGGCTGTGGTTAGGCAAGAATTCCTGAAAACCCAGGATAGACAGTCTTTGGCCAGGGTAGGTGGCAGGGTCCTCTACTCTGTCGTGTTGCAGAAACCCGGATCCTGCCTGCAGCCTGTACCGGGCATTGCAGTTCCTAGACTCTTCGCTCTTTGTTTCTTGGAGAATTGTCATGCCTATCATTGCCAGACCAAAGAATTAAGGAGTTGAAAATTCAGCTGCCAAGAGTCATGTTGTAGATTAAAATACCATGGAATTTAGAAATAAATAGAAAGTGTGCTAAAATTCTGACTTGGTAACAGAAACTCAGCAGCAGTAGAGTCAATGTCCTCTAGGAGTCAAATGGGGCTGAGTTAGGCTCCGGATTGTATTTTTTTTAAATAAAGGTCTTAGGCATGCTTTTAGTCTGTTCTGGGAAATGAAAGGATTATCTGCATTTCTTTTCTCTTCCTAGGCACTTAAAAAATTAAAATAAAACCCCCAAAATTAACGACATGAGCAGAAAATTAGAAAATACTTAGCTCAGTGCCAGTTGGTCCTAGACAAAGCAATTAATTTGACCCCTCTGGTTTTGAATACCAGATACAGTATTCATTCATAATTGCATTCCAGTAAGACTGTTGCACACCTCCACAATGAACAACCATACTGCTAGCATGGTGGTATGTTGCAGGAATGCCAGTGGACACTGAAGTCTATGCACTTCTGCCTGTGTATTACCTGAGAATGAATGAATTGTTTTCTTACAAGTTACAAAGTGGGTGTGGTTATTCACTGGATTGTGAGTTGGTATTTCAAAATCATGCTTGATAGTCAGGAAGAACAAGTATTTCAGTGCAAACCTATCACCTTTGTAGTAAGTGTGTAAAATCTGTTTTAAGATATGACTCTTTGCCTTCATGTAAAGCTGTTGTGGAATACAGGCTTAAAGTACCTAACCATGTTTTCTTTCTTTTAGATTGTGTTTCTGGAACAAACTGATCAGCAAGAACAACTGGCTAAGAAGTGGGGCTTCAAAACGTCTGACATAAGAGAACTGAGTAACCAGTATGTGTTTTGTTTAGACGAGTTTCAGCAAATGCAGTTTATTCTCTGAGTGAAGTAATGCGAGTCTCAGTGAACACATGTTGGCAAGGAGCACATTAAATCCATTCTCATGGGCAAAACTCCCTTTCACCTCTGTGAGAGCTCTTAACCCAAGAGCTGCCTGCGTCCTGGATGGGACTTGGAGGATGGATGGCCCGTGTGCTTTTTGCATTCCTTGATTTGGGACTGCAACCATGGCTGAATTGTGCTGGCTGATTTACACCACACAGAACAAAATGCCATATTTAGCTTTCATACATGACCTCTTCTGTGCTTACAGAAGTAAATGACGTTCTTTCTTGAGATTACATTTTATATCCATTTTGTTAGCAGCAGGCTGTGCCTAACTAGCTTGGAACTCCAGACTTAGTGAATGTTGGTAACACTAACACTGCAGATATAAAACTCAATTGCTTGGGCTTTGACACACTTCCTGATAAAAGCTAATAAAATTAGAAGATTTAAACCTTCTAAACACAGAGCCTTGGATTTCTAACTGTATTGCAGCTAGAGCGTTTCTTTTTACTTCAGCCAGTGAAATTCCCCACCTTTCTGGTGAAGTGAAATAGTTTTGGATTGCACCTACTATGCTTTGCATGTAGTAGCACAACTGCAAACAACTTGTGACTTAGAATCTAGAGCTGCAGCACAGTTTTAGTGTTCAGTTGTTAAAAAATCTGTATGCTTTGTTGAAAGGCTAATCATATAGAATCTATGAGTCATCAGATGTTTTCTTTACTTGAAATAGCCTGCGGAAAATGGAAGGTGCTGGGAACATGGATCAGATTGAGGAAGATCTTTCAGCATTTCTAGCATGCAGGAAAACAGGAAGAAGGGGAACTATAAAGAGACAAAATCACTGTTCATTCAGTAGTCAGGGAGAAGGGAAGAGGAGTGAGAGAAATTTCATACTGTACCGAGTTTCAGCACAAAAAAAAATAATTATAGCAACTTCCTAGTAATGTTGGTATATTCATCCCTGTTATTGTGTGAACACTACATGACAACAAACAATATTACAGTTCCACTGTAAATATGCCTTTCCTGTCAAGATATTGCGCAGAGGTTTTTTTCACCAGTGTCTGTATTTGCATTTATAGACACAGCAGCTGTTCTTCCATTATACCTTGAAATTCATTGATTAGATAGAGAGAGAGAGACACATATATAATGTGGAGGAAAACTGGGATATAGAAAGTTACAGTTTTGTAAAGTAATGGTCTGGCAGCTAGAGGCATTCCAAATATATCCATACTAGGAAGCAAGACTGTGCCCAGATCTCTTTTTTTCAGGTAGATTGTACGGTGGAGTAATTTTAGTTATTGTGAAGTCAGTTTGGATTTATTTGTTGGTATTTAGTCTGGGTAAATATTAAAGATAATTGGATTCATCATATTGTTTTTCTCTCAGTTAGCTCTATATAAGTCTGTGTAAAAGTTGTTATTCAACTGCTTCATACAGTAAAAAGAGCATGGGTAGAAGTACAGTGGGAGTTGATAGGCTGATGCTGAAAGAGGAAGGTTAATCTGTATTTACCATTTACTCTGGTGGATTTTGCTCAAGCATACTGTTTAAAGCAAAACCACTTACTGTGGAAAATTTTGTGACATTTCAGACTATTACAATTTTCTTTTCTTTCCCCAGTGAATTCTTCATGCCAGGAATGGTTGATACACACATTCATGCCCCTCAGTATTCATTTACTGGTACAAGAGTAGATCTACCTCTTTTGCAGTGGTTGACTACCTACACATTCCCAACAGAAGCCAAATACAAAGACAGTGATTTTGCAGAAGAAGTGTACACCAGGGTTGTTGTAAGTACTGCAAATGTCATTTACCTACTTGATGACATTGATATTTGTGAAATATATGCATGTTTTCAGAAGGTCAGCAGAAATAGTAGAGTATGTTTTAATGTCATGAAAACCAGATAAAACCAATAGTATAGCCACTGTTCTAATTGCCAGCCAAGACTGTCCCCTACTGGTTTCAGTCTTGTTCTTTAGTTGCTGATAAGACAGTTCATTTAATCACATGGTTAACAATGAGCTTGTTTATCATCTTTTCTGATAACTGAGTACAATGACCAACATTTATGAGTACTCTCAGAGCTAGTAGAGCCAGCAGGTACTGATAACCTCAATGCGGAAATAACCAAGCATGGTAAAAAAAAAAAAATTCAGAGGCTATTTCCTTTTCTGCACAAAAAGCCTGCATTATGAAATAGTCTTCTGCAAAGACTACATTGAAGAGAAGGTGCTTCTCACAGACAACAAATCTGGGGTGTTTTGGAGTAATTAATGAAGAAGTTTCTACAGCTGAAGTCTTTGTAGCAGGAATACCTTCACTGCAGGGGATATGGATGAAGCCTGTCAATGGTATTGTGGCACAAAGAGAGAGACTGTGTTTGAGCTAGACTGGTTCTGAGAAATATAAAGGCTTTAAGGTCAAATTCCACTTGATGGACAATAAGCAGCTATGTCACATTGCGGAGTACTGATTCTATCCTATAACTGAAAGGTGTCCTTTAATATATGGACTGAAATATCTTCAACAGATTAAATGATTTGGCCAGCATAAGTTGCCTTGCATTTGTCTAATACTGTGACAACATGTGTTGTTAAAATAATAACATAGTGAATTTGAAATAAATAGTTACACTGTCCTTGCCACATAAATCTTTAAAAAACCTACTTTCTGCCATAATAAAAACACGTAGGAGCAGCTTGGTCTTAAACTCTAGTGACAAGCACACATGCCATCTCACCTTCCAGTTGTGTGCCTCAACGTAATGTCACTGTCTCCATCAGTTCAGATTGGGTGACATCAGCACAGCTAAAGTGTTTACTGTGCAAAGTGTTGGATAACATCACCTGGAAAAGAACTGCCAGTGAGAGATGGAAGTTAGTTGTAGCAGCTTCAACACAATGGCTAGGCTCTCCCCATGCATATCAAATAGGACAAGATCAGGAAAATGTCTTCACCTCCAAAAGCTGCAGAATACTAGTTGCTCTGCAATGTTTGATGGTGCTGATAATAACCTTCAATTGTTAGAAACAGGACTAAACCTGCAGGGAGCAGATATTATTTCACATGTATCTTTGTACTTCTGGAGTTGTAATGAAAACATAGTGAATTTTTTCAAATAAAAATTCTGTTTCCAATAAACACTTTCTATACTTGGTAAAAGAAACAAATTAGGTGAAATTTGCCAGATTTTAGCTGGAACCTCCTCTGGTCCCTCAAATTTTAGGAAAGCCAGTTCTTCATGCTGATGTTTTGGAAACAGAATGTTTTTAGATTTCATTTAACAATGATGTTAGGAATCCAGAAGTAGAGAATTCTGGGTTTTGAAAGCTAAGAAAGACAAAAGTAGTTTCTCTCAGTAATGACATTGTTATTTTTGTGACTCATTTTAGGAACCCTTAAAGACATATTTTAAATTATTTGCTTTAATTGGAATATTGTATGGAAAAGACAGAGCTTGGCTTCATGTTTGTCAGATAATTAGCTCTAGCCATTCTCAAAAGTTGCGCTGGGTGTCCCACTTTCCATCTCATTAAAAAAATAAAATAAAATAAAATAAAATAAAATAAAATAAAATAAAATAAAATAAAATAAAATAAAATTCTCAGATTAAATTATAGCCAGAATCCAAAAATATAATTTAAACCTGTATGTTGGATGGGTAGTCAATGTAGTATGCATTAGTCCCAAGATCAAATGAAGCTATAAATTTCATCGTGACTTAATATAACTTTAAATGGCTCTTCATTTACTGTTATGACCTCCAGGGGTAATATGAACAGGTATCAACCACCCTGTCTTTTCAAATGGTATAATTAAATAAATAATAAATTACGTTCTGAACAGTTGTTCTCAGTTTACTTTTACCTTGAAGTTTGTTACTTTCTATTCAGGGATAACAAAGGGTTTTTATACATGAAAGCCTGGCTACACAGGCACATCAGGTGGCTAAATGAAAACCACTACTTTTTCCCAAAAGCCTTGCTTTGCTAACGTTAGGTAAATAGTGCTTCACTGTGAAAATTGGAGAGCCTTTCAAAACTAGGAAATAACATAAATGACTGGTGAAAGAGTCTGAAGTGTTAAGAACAATTGTCTCAAAGCTTGCTTGGGTGTGTTTATCTGATAAGACTGGACAGCAGACCACTCTTCTGTCTGATAAGGCCCAAGGGCGGACCATTCTTTGGCTTATCAAGTGCCACTATCTTGCAAAGAGATGCACAAACTTGCTGAAGCTGCAGGCCATTCTTTGGCTTATCAGGTACCATTAACTTGCAGGGAAATGTGCGAACTTGCTGGAGCAGCAGGCCATTCTTTCGCTTATCAGGTACCATTAACTTGCAAGGGAACATGCAAACTTGCTGAAGCAGCCGGGCATTCTTTGGCTTATCAGGCACCACCAAGAATGGGACACCAATTGGTATCCGGGCCGGGCCACTTGCCCACCAGCAATACATATTGTGTGACTGGATGTGCAGGTGTGGCATACGTGATAACCAAATGGAAATGAGAGGGGAAACTCCCTCTCCAACATGGGATAAAAGACGGTACAACGAAACCAGAAGAGGCAGGAAGAAGAAAGCACAACGAAAGCAGAAGGCAGAAAGAAGAAGCTTTTCCACCCCTGAAGAACTAAAAGAAGAAGAAGCTTTTCCACGACCGGAGAACTGAAGACTGAGGACCAACGGAACGCCGCTGGATCCAGGGTGGTGACTATCCTTTGCTTACCTCTCTGATCGCTTGCTTAATTTCCTCCTAATATTTCCTGCCTTTCCTATCGCTTTACTCTTCCATATTTACCTAATAAAACATCTGATTGGCGGCATATGACCTCGTTTGTGTCTTAATTTCGCCCTTGGGATCATCACGAACTTTCCCCGAGCCTGACTATCAGGCCAGGTCGTAACATTTTATTGGCGTAGGGGAAACTGGCCCGGGAAGAGAAGGCGGTGGAAAACTAAAACCTCCGCCCCCTGAAGGTGAGGGGGAGGGCGGAGGATGGATGTTTGTGAGACAGCTCACCTGCAATGCAAAGGGTAGACAATGGCGTGACACCCGGGGGAATTCGTGGTCTTTCGGCATCCCCCAAATCAGGCAATTAGCCGAAGCCCCTGGCGCGGAGGTGCAGCTGCTGCAAACGGCGCCTACCCTCCCCCGTTCTAAATTAACGAACGTGAAACCCTACCCACTACCGATAGGAGCCAGGGACGGAATCGGCCCAGTTCTGAAGGACTTAAAGGGACAAGGGACTATAGTTCCCACTCACTCCCCCTTTAACTCCCCTGTATGGCCGGTGCGAAAACCAAACGGCAAATGGAGATTCAACAAAGCCGCTAAGGAAAATAGGAGACGAGAGGTCCAGGAACTTCATAGTCTACAAAGGCGAAAGGAGCTGGAGGAGAAGCGTCGATCCTGGGCAACTGGAGAGCTTGGGAGCTTTGGGCGGAGCAGCAGTGAAAATGATGTGGAGATGTTGGCCAAAAAAGGACTTGGAAGAATTTCTCCCCTTCTTGCAGCAGAGACCTCAAAGAAAAGCACAGACTACACCAATGCCATAGATAACTCAACAGTCTCAACAAATGCGCACGGCAATCCTTCAACACTGCATGGTTTTAGATTATTTACTGGCTAAAGAGGGGGGGTATGTGGGAAATTAAATGTCTCTAACTGTTGTAGTCCTTCAATTGACCAAAGACATTAGGAAAATAGCCCACGTCCCAGTCCAGGCCTGGAATGTTTGGGATGGCAATCTGTGGTCCTGGCTGCCAGGGGCGCCCTGGGTAAAACAGTTGCTGTTATATTTGTTATGTGTGTTTGCTGCTTTAATGTTTTTACCTTCCATAATCCCCTGCTTTGTTCAGCTCATACGACATGTGGTATCTAATATGCAGTTCGTACCTACTGTCTCACCTGACGGCGTAAAACAAATCCGCGCCGTTCACCAGGCAAAACAAAACAAAACAAAATTGCATATTCCTACCCATGTCGCACTTACTGGTTGTTCTATATTTGTTATAATGGTGAACTACCTCGCTCAAAGAATTTCTCAGCGTTGTTCTATAAAGTTAAGATTAAGGAAGAAGAGTGTTCGCATTGGACAATATTCTTATTTGTTTGTTTGTGAATTGAGCATTCCCCTACCATGTCCCATGCCACCTTTCTCCTCTATCCGTCCCCTCTGTCTCTGCTTCTGTCCCCACCTCTGCTCTCTCTCTCTCTCTTCTCATCTGTCCTAAAACTGCAATGTTGAGCCACGGGGTGGTGTCAAGGACTCTTATGGAACTGGAATTGTCCCGACATTGCTGTTATACCACCATCTTCTGGCTTGGACATCCAGCCTCCGACAGACTGCATGCACCCAGACCACAGGGCGCCTGTGCAGAGACCAGGGCACGAAAAGCAGAAGCACGGACTGCACACACGCAGGCCTGGAGACGTTGGGAATTTGATCCCTTTTCATGGCTTCCGGGTAACCCCTGGGTTAAGCGTATCTTGTTTTATATGTTGTATGGTTTAGCAATGTTGTTATTTTTACCATGTGTCATTCCATGTTTTGTTCAATTAATTCAATGTGTTTGACTAACATGCAGTTTGTTGCTGTCCCATCACCTGACAATGTTAAATGTATCCGTGCAGTGTACCAGCCAAAACCTTTAGTTGTAAAAATTGTGTAAACAAATGCTCTCTTTTCTTACCTTACTATCCTCCTTCTATCACCACCCTGGACCATGAAGACAGATCTGCGAGTCAAGACAGCAATCTTTGAGCCACGGGGTGATGTAAGAGTCTGAAGTGTTAAGAACAATTGTCTCAAAGCTTGCTTGGGTGTGTTTATCTGATAAGACTGGACAGCAGACCACTCTTCTGTCTGATAAGGCCCAAGGGCGGACCATTCTTTGGCTTATCAAGTGCCACTATCTTGCAAAGAGATGCACAAACTTGCTGAAGCTGCAGGCCATTCTTTGGCTTATCAGGTACCATTAACTTGCAGGGAAATGTGCGAACTTGCTGGAGCAGCAGGCCATTCTTTTGCTTATCAGGTACCATTAACTTGCAAGGGAACATGCAAACTTGCTGAAGCAGCCGGGCATTCTTTGGCTTATCAGGCACCACCAAGAATGGGACACCAATTGATATCCGGGCCGGGCCACTTGCCCACCAGCAATACATATTGTGTGACTGGATGTGCAGGTGTGGCATACGTGATAACCAAATGGAAATGAGAGGGGAAACTCCCTCTCCAACATGGGATAAAAGACGGTACAACGAAACCAGAAGAGGCAGGAAGAAGAAAGCACAACGAAAGCAGAAGGCAGAAAGAAGAAGCTTTTCCACCCCTGAAGAACTAAAAGAAGAAGAAGCCTTTCCACGACCGGAGAACTGAAGACTGAGGACCAACGGAACGCCGCTGGATCCAGGGTGGTGACTATCCTTTGCTTACCTCTCTGATCACTTGCTTAATTTCCTCCTAATATTTCCTGCCTTTCCTATCGCTTTACTCTTCCATATTTACCTAATAAAACATCTGATTGGCAGCATATGACCTCGTTTGTGTCTTAATTTCGCCCTTGGGATCATCACGAACTTTCCCTGAGCCTGACTATCAGGCCGGGTCGTAACAACTGGTTGTTTGTATTTCTAAATATAAGTCAGAATTTATTTCCAGTTTGAGTGAAGAAAATGCAGACTGGTTTCTATGAGTTTAGCCATTGTTAAAATCCTGTATGGATTTGGAAGAGGAATTTGTGTATTTATTAACACTCAGACTTAGAAAAGTTATTATGAAATTAAAATTCTATATTTTACCTTCCCACTTCACTGCACAATTTCACAATCACTATATGTTCTCGCAGTTTGAAATCAGACTGCCTGTTCTGCGTTTTGGCAGCTTGACTATTTTTTTTTTCCAGACAGTTGAAACTGATTTCTTTTTATAGAGGCGAACTCTAAAGAATGGCACAACTACAGCTTGCTACTTTGCAACAATTTACACAGATACTTCTCTTCTTCTTGCTGAAATTATAGGTAAGACTAACAGTGAGTTTTGAAGGATGTTGCACAGACTGCGTTAGTTGACAGAAACAGAGCTTAGGAGTTTTAGACTAGCTAGGGATCTGTCTTTCTAATAATTTGGTTTTTATTCATTGTACCTGTCATACTGTGTCCCCAAAATCCACCCTAGTTACCCTTGTTCACTTAGCTGCCTCTCTCCTACTGTTGTTTCTGCTAGTCTCTTCATTCCCAAATCAGCTGCTGGCTGAGCTTGAATTAGGTCTGCTGGAGTTGCTCTTCAGCTGCAGCTCGCTGCTCGTTCTGCTCTGCGTTTTGATATTTGAGGATTAAAGGGCTGAATGACAAGAAGTGCAGTCAGTGCATTAATTTCCTGATACTCTGAAGTTTCAGCTGAGAATCAACATAAAAAAATCTCAACACACCCTCTGAAACCAGAACAGTGGGAGCTGCATCAGGATCTTATCCCTCCCTCCTGTTCACCGTTGCAAATGCCTGCTGTTTGAAAGTATTGCGATTCTTGCAGGATTTCTCAAGGCTCAGCCAGCTCCCAAAGCAGAACAATTTAATGAGAACCCAGTTTCCATCAAAAATTCTCTACTCTTTCTGATTTTGTAGGAAAACCTAAAACTTTGAAGCTGCTGTATTCAACAACTCAGACAGTAGAAGTGGACAAAAGAGATCTAATTTAGAAACACATTTAAAAGCTTAGATTTTCATATTATATGCATTCCTTTTAAGTCTTACACATGAGTTCTGAGTCCTAGCATGGATAAATCTCAAGAAAGAGGCTAGAAGTAGCTCTGGTAATTTTCTCCATCCAACTGCACATGGGAGGCATGTTAGGAACATCATTCTTTTCTCTTAAGGAGAGATGGTTTGCTGAGATCTTTGTGCCTTTTCTCATCTCAGGGTGATCATCTACTACAGCTACTGTACTTTGATGCTTGTGTTTCTCATCCTCTACTTCACAGTGGTCTTCTTCATATACTACCATTATGAATTCTGGTTGTGGTTAAACTACAGTAATCTATTCCTCAATTATATCATTTATAAAGTTGGGTACTAATGTGGAAGAGGAGAACTCCTATTTAAATGTTTGGGGTTTTTTTCCTCTTTCCTTTTTAGCCTTAAAAGTCACATTGATGGTCCCAACTTAAGAAAAAAGCATAAATTCTGTTCATCTTAAATGAAGCTGGATGGGGTAGAATTTGCTATTTTGATTTCAGTGCAAGCTTTGATAGCAGTTTTTGAGAACCAGTGATTCTGAGTTTTATATTCTTATGCATCTCAACAGATAAATTTGGTCAACGAGCATTTGTTGGAAAAGTCTGCATGGATATGAATGACAGTGTGCCACAATACAAAGAGAGTACTGCTGACTCCGTCCAAGAGACAGAAAGGTAAGGTGATTAAACTGATGGCATAACCTTTAGAAATAAGACTTTTTCATACATCTGAAAAGTGAATATGAAGCTGACTGAGAACTTACGGTTGTAAATTTTTTAGGAACAGGGTTTTTTTTTGTTCTGAGAGTATTGTTTCCTACACTTCTGGCAATTCCTGCATACTCAGTTGCTGCACAGCCCAAGTGGTTTCTCTCCAGCTCTTCCAAAGAAAGGGAGAAGCTACACCTCTAGGGTTTGAAGAGATTATGTGTATGTTGTTGTTTGTTTTCTGCCTCCTCTTTTCCCTTCCCAGCTCTGTGTGTGGAGGGGATGTGACCTGACATGGGATGGTCGGGTGGTGATCAGTCCCTTTGCCCCCATTAACTTCTGAGCTATTTCCAACCGCCATTTAGGATACAGCTTTATTCAAGTTGTAGGAGTCAGCTTTCATATACCCCATTTTAAACATGCTGTGGTTATCCTCTCCTCCAGCATAGCACCAGTGAAATTACTCTAATCTGCAGCTGAGAGAATGAAGGAGAATCAAATCAAGGCAATGTACATAGCGGAGGGGACCCAAGACTGGAGTATGCCAGCCTGCTGTCTTATGTTTCCCTTGTCTTTCACATCCATGCTCAGAAAATGCTTAAGCAGGTGTACAGCTTTTCTCATGGGACTATTTATTTACTTGTATAAATGTTTCAAATATCATGCTGAAAGAGAAAATACCTAATAGTAATATAAACATGTTATGGCACTTGTGTGAAGCTGCTGCTTTATTTTTGAAAATCATGCTAGAAGAATGGCAGTAAAAGTTAGAAATGGTCATGGATTTCTAATGGTGTTTATATTTAAAGACATTTTTAAAACATGTAGTAACAGTCATTCGCACTCTGCTAACATTTGTTTTCCTTCACGTAAATCCCCAGTTTTCGTAATACAGTGTGAGTCCTGCTGAATGGGCCTGAAAGTGACAGAACTTCCAGTTCTGATATTTTTTAAAGCTTCAGAATAATCTAAATAGCTTTCTTTTAAATACCTGTCTTGTGCCTCCAACTCCCTTCTCTTGTGATTGTGTTAATAACAAATGTCTCTCAGCTTTGGATGAGAGTGTGCCACAAGTACTCCGGAGCTGTCCAGAGACAAGAGCTGTGTGCTTGTTGGCATGAATCAGGAGTACTTACCTCGTCAGGCCTGAATTGCAGCAATACAATTGCAGAAGGATGAAAAAGCTCTTCTTTAAGAGGGCAACCTTTTTTTTTTTCTTAAAGAACCTAAGAAATATGATCTGTCACACTGCCAGAAAATGTATTACACTGATTTCAGTTCTTTACAGTTAACCTCTGGAAATATTTATATTGTATGCACGGAAATAATATACAATTCCAAGTGCTTCATATAGTAAATCTAAATTCAAGTCAAGAATTTGAATCTACCCCTCTCCTGCAAAAAGGATTGAATAAAAAGTTAGGGAACTGAAGTCTAGAATATGTTATATGCTACTAATAGTTGTAGTCATCTGGAAAGAGGAGGAGCCATGTTCAAATCTGTTCTTCTGCTACAGAAGACAGTGATTTGAACCTGAGCTTCTTTCCACATAGAGAAGTACATAAGCCTACAAAGTATAGGGTATTTTGAGAAAGGTATTTCAGTTTTGAAACACTGCTGATACTGTTCAAAGAATGTGAAAAAGAATGAAAACAGCCATCTGGAGGTTTGGGATTATCACCTGACAGTTATACTTGTGTTACAGTTTCTGCTCCAGTGAATATTTTATTATTATATCAGATGAATCAGTAAGAGGAGAGATAGACAAATGATACGTAATTCACAATGGTTTTGTCTCTCAAAGTTAGACAATGTTGGGCTCAAACTCCTTTGGCCATTGCAGAGGTTTAGCATCGGTCTCTCGCTTCCCCCTGGTGATCTAGCACCAGCTTCGGTGTTGTGAATCTAGCCTTCAGCATTATTTGCTTTTCCATCTGAAGATATTTGACAAATTTGATTGACTGTTTCTTGTGACCAAAATTACGGGTTTTTCTGAATATAAACTATGACATAAAAATTCACGAGATCCTGTCCAGAACCCATCTCAAACTGGCTTTTGAAAATTATTTGCATACATTGTGTATATGAGTTTTCAAAGAATTTCTTCCCTGCAAAGTCAGAGGAAGTTTTATTTGCTCATCTGCATTTTCCATATTGACTGCTTGGGGTTTTTTATAGACGTCCCTGAGATAGCTTCTTTTATTTAACAAAGTAAGTAAATCCATACTGTATTTTCCATAAGGTAGATAATTTATACACCAACATTAATATAAGCATTTCCAGAAAATCAAGGGTCCTTTAAGTGAATGAGGACATATGCAACTACTATAAGTGAGGTATGAAATATTGCAGCATCTTTTAAAAATAGGATTTTAAATAATAGAATATATTTAATGCTGTAATTTAAATTCATGGACAGACAAATTTAAGTGTTTTTTTTTTTTCTCTAATGTTGCAGCTGTAGCTTATAATTATGTTTTCAATTAATTTAATGTAACATGGATTCAGTTTTCAGTGAGAACTCAGAGTAATTACCACGTGTCTAATGCTAATTATTGCAAATGAAAAAAATTCTGCATATTCAGGGTCAAATTCACAACTAGCATAATTTGGTGTAACTATCCTGACTTCATTGTGTTGCTTCTTTTTATTTCATCCAAGAATCTGACCCAACTTTCTGTAAAAAATTAATCTATGTCTTAAATGCTTAATAGGGTATCTAAGTAAATATTTTCTAAGTTTTTCATAATTTATAACACATATGACAGATTTATATCAGATTTTTTTTCTGCCCTTTTTCAGGTTTGTTAAAGAACTACTGGAAAAGAAAGTAAGTAGAGTTCTCCTTTGTATTCACTTTTGTATTCAGAAGATGCTGTGTGAATATATGAAATAGTTAATCCTGCTGACAAACTCTGATGGCTTAGTGACAAACCATTAAATACACATTTTTCTATGTAGTAGACAGATATCATCAATCTGAGAAATGTTCTGCTAGCCCTGTTGTTGAGAAATGGACTTGTAGCAGTGTAAATTCAGTTTTGTGTGGTCAGAGCACAGCAGAGTAATGTTCTGTGCATGTTCTCTATTGACTTTAAAATATTCGGCTTCCTAGAAAGGACAATTTTCTGTTAAAGAAAGCTGCAAGTCAGTTGATCACTCTGCGATATATAAATAGACTAGTAAAAGAAGTTCTCACCAGCAGAAATCAGTGTTTTTACAGCACAGTTACAAATCCATTACCAAATTAGTATTTTGGGTCAGCACATGTCTTGCAGTGTGTTTCTAAAGAAATTCAGGTTTACACTCCTGAGGTAAAGACAGAGGTTTACACTCCAATATTACAAGGAGGGATACTTTTCTTATCAGCCTTTTGTTTTCAATGTCTTAATTTGTTGACATTTGTATCTCAAAATATTCAAGAACAGATGCCTAGAGTTTAATGCCTAAATTACATGTATGCAAGCCGAGCAAGTCAGCTAATCTGAAGAAGTCCTGAGCTCCTTGTACCTGGGAGATGGTTTAAGAAACTGCAAACCAGGTTATTATATATTGTCTTCTAGTGGTGCCACATGCACAACTATTGCCTGTGACTGAAGGCAGAGTTGTAATGCCAATGTCTATTTTTTCTGAAAATTTTAATCCAAAAGTGCAAGGTGTAAAGTAAACATCTGTAGCTCTAGTGTTGGTGTCTTCTCCACTCTTTTCTACTGTGTAGCATATCTGGTGCTACCACTAATCTTCCTATCTAGGGACTATAGGGACAGTTTGTTGCTATCATGAGTGGAGAAGATCGAACAAGGAAAAGGTTTTGGTTTTACAGAACTCTGCAGTTTTGCGTCATGATGTCTTTGATATTCATAGAAGCGGGACTCAGAAGAATGTCTGATTATTCATCTGACTTATTTCTCGTAATGCATACTGGACTGTCAACAAATGTGAAAGAGCACCCAGTGCTTCTCCTGAAGTCTGGTAAAATCTCAGTGACTTGATGACAGAGTTCTAATAAAAATAACTTCTTTACTAAGGTTCATTAAAACTGTTTTCACAGAAAACTTAGATTCTCTATTTCTGTGGTGAAATTTCTAATAAAAATAAGGAAACGACTATATGGCTTAATTTGTGTTGGCAAGGATTCAGTAAGCAATAAGCGATTAAGCAATTACATTTTGTCTCCAATTGCGGTGTAAATGCTTGTCTTAATTATGGTTACTTATATATAGATGTAGAATCCCAAGCATGTCTTTTTAATATTTTCAGTATCCAAGGGTACAGCCTGTAATAACCCCCCGCTTTGGCCCTTCCTGCACAGAGGATTTGCTGTGTGCACTTGGCGATTTAGCACAGGCTTGTGATCTCCATGTGCAGGTAAGCTCTGAGAGCTCTGTATACAATTTAAATAGTTTAGATAGATAGCATACAGACCAGGGAGTTTTCATAATTTCAGCAAAACACTTAAATCACATTCTTACCTTGGAGCCTGTCTTTTAAATGTCTCTGAAATTCCTAATGGTACTCTGCAAGAACACTGTGACCTGCACAGGAAATTAGAAGGCTCATAGCTGGAAGGATGCACAATTCAGCAAGCCGCAGCGCATGGTCACTAGGAGACCGGCACTCAGTATCATAGGTTAGAGCAGCCCTTGGGTTGCTAAAGGTTGCTCCCCCTAGTCCAGAGTTGTTACATCTGTCTCTCTGCCTTCTGCTGTTTCTGTACAGAGCAGATTTCAGTAGATAAAAGAATTACTTGTCTTTCAATCTTATTTAACATTGTTAACATAGCTGTAGGATTTCCAGCATGATGGATTTTCCATGTTTAAAAAAGGCATATTTTAAAGCTTACAGGTCTGTTGAAACTTCAAGATGTTTCTTTTTTGCTTACACAGCTCTAAGCATGTACTGTTTTAAAGCTATCCTACATTAGGATTTTTTGTCATTACAAAGTGGGCATTTTGAACATATATGCTCCAATGGGAGTACAGGAGGATCAGATCTTTATCTGAGGCCAGGAATTAATCAGCCCATCTGAAGACACATGGAGCAGCTACCTATATGTTGCCCTGATCCCAGGGTCCACTCTGTGGTAGGCTGGTTCTCTCTGTCACCTCACAGTCATACACATTATTTTATTTATTATTTTAACATTTCCCAAATACCAAGTGGGCCATTATGTCATCAAACTACTGGGATGGACTATCCAGAGCATACCATCTCATATCAGTTTTAAAGGAACAAATGGAGCTACTCTTTCGGTTCCCAGGGACCTCTCTGATAAAAAGAGAAACCCAAGGATTAGACCTAACTATAGGCTTTACAAATACTAGTTTTTGTCATTATATGTTTAGCACCAGTAGGTTGCTCAGAAGGTTGTAATGTCAGGTTTAATGCTATTTAAAGCACTCATTGCCGTATATTTTCTTATTGCAGAGTCACATAAGTGAGAACGAAGAAGAACTCAAACTTGTGGAGAACATGTTTCCTACTTACCAGAATTACACTGAACTGTATGATAAAAACAAGCTGCTTACCAGCAAGGTAGCTGCATAAAAACTTCCACAGCATAGCTTAGATTTATCCATGTAGAGAATATGATGGTTAACTGTTGTTACCTGAAAAGTTTTATTGTTTTGTCAAGGTTAGTGACATCGGGAGGAAGTTAACTGGTTTTATGTTCTCCGTTGCACAAGTGTTGGTCAAGGTATTGGAACTTTAGACAAGCCCACACTTTTCCTAGAGCATTTTAGTGGAGATGAACAATAAAGGTATTTTATGCTCCCTGATCCATTTTCCAAGGGCTCCAAAGAGAATTGGGGCAGTGGGATCAGAAGGAGACTAGGTAAAGCTGGTATTGTAGGAGCTGGTAATTTTTGGGCAGTACCCACTTATCCTTATATTACAATGTTCTTGCACACTGGTTTTGCCTGAAGATTTGTTCTATGGTGTTATGGTAGGACCGACTTCATTTTTTGGGAGTTTACTCCAGAAAAGCAGCTTGTCCTGTTGTATTCTGTATGTGAACCTGACATACAGACAGGTACACTTTACTGTTCTGACTATCCAAAAGCACTCTCATCTCATTAGCTGATTTTACCAAGTATTGAGAGGCACAGTGGCCTGAAGAGTTAAAATTCAGTAAAGCTTTATGCTGGGAAGATAAATGCAAACAGGTCTGATAGCAGCACACCCTAAGTACAGGTTGGAGTGCTAGCGCACACCTTATTAGATAGTAGAGAGCCCATGCATGAGTGAATATGAACAGCCTAACTACAGTCAGAGTGCTTAAACATCAGTAAATTGATTTAAAATTTTAGGAAAGAAGTTTCAGAGGCACGAAGGGCAGCTGGGAACTCCTTGGGAATTAGCTATTGAACTCCCATTTCTGTCTTAGAAAATGTACCCCAGTAAATTAATTATTTACAGTCCTTTTTACCTGAGAAATCAATATGGACTACAGTATGGACTAACTGTTTCCCTGTCTTCCCTATGCATGCCGATTTGTTGCGTCAGTGTACTAAAGAGAATATTAGTGCTGCAAAAACACAGGTCTTAATTCTGCCGGGCTTTTATATGCACAGCACTGAAAATGGTCACTGAAAGTCAGGGTTACCCGTGCTTTCTGGTGCCAGGCTCCTCGTTGTTTGGGGAAGCATTCTGTTGAACACAAGCATAACAAAACTGCAGACATTGCCCACTCCTTAACCACCAAAGCAAAGACACCAAATTATTATTTTTTTTAATATTTTAAAAGTGTATTTTTCAGAGCTGTGGCTGAAATATTTCCTTGTTTTTAAAAAGAAGTACAGATCAGCAGAGATATGGTTCAGCAGCTACCATATATGTCCTTAACTTAAGATGTGGCTATGCTCATTGCATTTTCACTTACATTTGAGCCTGATGAACAGAGATGGCAAGGGTACAGTGCTATTAAGAGACGCTCAGTGGAAACAGTCCCTGTGCTGTTCTCATTTTTACCAGCAGATTGCAAGGCCTAACAGAGCTCTTGCTCTTCTTTTTGAGTGGGCATTTGGCATATGAGGTAATTTCAAGTAGGTTTGTCTGGGAATAATTGGTTTATGTCCTATTAAATGATACTATGCTATACTTCTATGTTTTGTGTATACTGCTTGTGAACTTAGTTTTAGAGTCAGCTATGTAGGCCAAGAAAGAAAAGTCATTAATCAGTTGCATAACAAATTAGACTATTTTAATTAAAGGTATATATATATATCTAGCTGATGGACACCTTTAGAAAGACAATGGGAAACATGCTAAGAGTATACAACCATCTTCCATTGTATCTGATGTACTCCTAGCCCCAGTACTTAATCTCTGTGTTAGCTATGAAATATAAATCATAAGGTTACTACAGTGCTAGGGCAACTGGGGAATTCCTGCTTTTGTTCTGTGAAGCTCTTAGGTCACAGCAGTCACTGCAAGAGTCAGCAGCCTATTTTCTTACATTAATAAATGAAAAAAGCTGAGGGAGTGATATGTCAGATATACTGAAGTTAATGGGAGTTTCTCCCCTGTTGATTTCAAGAGCTTTGTTCAAGAAGTACATTAATTTCCCTTGATGGTAACAGGTGTCCTTTTGACTAGTAAAAGCAGTGCAGCACAAATCACAGGCACTGAAGTAAATGCAATATTGAGTAAATTTGTGATTCTGTTTTTCTTTAGACAGTGATGGCTCATGCTTGTTATCTTTCTGAAGAAGAGCTGAAACTTTTTAGTCTTCGTGGAGCTGCAATTTCACACTGTCCCAATTCTAATTTTTCGTAAGTTTAAAAAAAAAAAAAGAAAAAAAGAATGGTATACAATTAAATAAAGCTGTTGTTCACATATTTTTTTCTGTCAATGGCAGATTCAGGCCATCTCCCTTCCCCCCCAAAGTATGCATATGTTTCGGGATAATGGGAACGGGCTATATAGTCTTCTTTCTATTATGCAGAAATGAGATACTGTAGGGTATGCAGCCAGGGTACTGTACTAAATGTTAACAGTCATTTTTGCCTTTAACATAATCAATATCTTGTTTGTGATGACTTACTGGAGCTCATGAAATGACCTCCCATCTCCTGGAACATACTTTACATTATATTTGGATTTTTCACAGGTATACTGAGAGCTCGTTTTCAGCAGATAACTTTAAAACTGTGGGAGTTTTTAATTGAGAAAAACTGCCTTTATTTTTAGTGATTAAACCCCATCTTTCAGATGTATGAATGCAAATGCTCCATCCGAGTTTAACAAACCTAATCTATTGCACGTGTTCTGAGAGCCTTTGTCATGAAACAGCTCTGCAGCCCTACTCTTCCTGAACTTTCTCTGCATGTATCACACAGAACACATTTCTTCTTCCAATCCAGGTTGCGCAGCGGTGTCTTAAATGTGCAAAAGGTCCTGAAACACAATGTAAAGCTTGGCCTTGGCACAGGTTAGTAGTTTGCTGTAAAAGTAGTTTCTTTTGGAAACCATTGGGAGATACAAAAACATGTCTACTTGCTTGTATTTAAAAGTCAGCAATTTATGGGCCTGCTTTTTTTTTTCCCAGTACTTCTAGAGTAATGAAGTCTAGAGTACTGAAATTTAGAGCTGGTCAAAAAATGTTTAAGAAGAAAACCAAAAATGAATGAAGAAAGTTTTGTTCCTGTCATGAGAGTAAACAGGGTTTGAACAACAACTCTTCAGGTTTCTGTTATTTTGTGTTGTGCTCTATTTACTTGACTTTGTATATGAGAGCACTTTTCTTAGGAATTATACATTCAGAGACAGCACTTAGCAGTAAAACTTTTTGTGTTTACCACATCTGCCACTTTGTAAAATTTAATTAAAGCTCATAGAAATTTAACCCATAGAATTATTCCCAAAGCTTGTTTCTAAGAGTCTGATCCCTTCTAGATGTTGCCGGTGGATATTCAGCTTCTATGCTTGATGCCATCAGGAAAACAATGATGGCATCTAATAGCCTTCAGATCAATAAAGTGAATGAAACAGGACTAACCCTTGAAGAAGCTTTTCAACTAGCCACTCTAGGAGGAAGCCAAGGTAAGAAGAAGTTTCTTTAGGATGTACACAGAGAACTACAGGCCTTTTTGATATTATGTCGCCCTGTCATTAAAAGGTGGCTGAATTCACAGATTTTCTGGTGCCAGAGTAAAGCCTAAAATGGTTTCTGCTGGGCAGAGATATCCTTCAGTCTCTCATACCCATACTAGGCTCATTACAGAAGATTATTCATATTGATGTTGAGAGTTTAATAATAAAATCCTAATGATTTTTCAGGGTTGTACATTTTCTTTGCAAAGATCCTCAGACTTCTTAATCATTAGTGCTTGTGTGTTTATCAAACCAATTGGAAAGACTTCGTTTTCTCAGCAACCAACACTTAGAGGAAGAGCTGTGCAATTACTATAAAATCATGCATCCTGTTTGTCATCAGTTTCTAATTTTGTTTCTGCTTTTTGAGCTCTCAGTGAGGCAGTTTGTCACTGTCTTTCCAGCAAATCAAAACATCATGCACATCACTCCTCAATCAGAGAAAAGCGCAGTTTAACCAGGATATGCACCATGGTTGTTTAAGACACTGTTGCATCTGCAGAATATAGTCATATAGTATCTTGGTTATTTTGGTTCACTGGCATGTTTTGTCATGATCAGCATGCACATACTGATTTATACAATTAGCAAAGTTTTGGCGGAACTTGTATGATTTAGCAGAGAGCAAATCCACACATAAGTAAAAATTTATTACTATTTCAGTTAACAGAAATGAGCTTGCTACCTGCTAAAGAACTGATCCCAAGTCTTTTCAGTGTTACATTTTTGTAGTTGTCAGAAAACACCATTGGGAACTATTAATGGAAGTTTGCAAGATGTAATGAAAATGTCATCAAACAGGTCTTCTCAGGACTGTATTTGAATTTCTGGAGGGTATAATGGGGAAATAGAAAAGACAGAAAATGGTTACGGCACAAAAAAGGAGAGATCTTTTTCCCCCAGTATATACTGTTCTCTTAAAAGAAAAGTAAATATATATTTATATATTCCCACAATATATACTGTTCTTATAAAAGAGAATAAAATAGCTGAGATACAAAAAGGAAAAATGATAAAAGTTCTGAACTCATACATGGTTTCCCTTCCCAGCTACTCTTGTGCTTGTTCTATCTGGGTTCTTAGGTTTACGTAGTAAAGCGTTTATTTTATATATTGATTTTGATCTGTTTTATCCTTACTGAATCACTTTCAAGGGTAGAATATAAATTACTTGTACAACCTTCCAGTAGCCCGGACAAGTACAGTGTGTGGAAATTTAAATGAGCAATTCTTTGTTGCAATGATTTGCTTTGCTGAGACTCCTAAACACTTGTCACCCTCTTGTGTTTGATCTAAAAATTACATTCTGCTCACAAACCTGAAGGAATATGAAATCATTTTAGTTGAAACTGGTAGGTAGTCAAAATATTTCACCATTTGGATGAGTTATGAAGTTCCTGCCATACATAAACTGAAGGCTCAAGTTCAGACAGGAGCAACCTGAAAACAAATTAACAAATTATTTGCAGATATTATCCCCTTTGACAACTTAGTTTACATCCAGAGTATTGGAAAAGTTGATTTAATACACAGATACTTTGTACAGCTTAAAACTATCCTAAACCATTTCCAAGGAGACACAAAGGTCTCTCTTTAGGTATTCTAAGCATTTGCAAGCAGCCAGTTGCTGAAGATGAAACTGTAGATTTTCAGTGCTTGTGGACCTGAGAACCAGAGGTTGTAATGAAGCCTTGAAATAACAAAGCTAAATAACAGACCACAAGACAAGCCTTACAGGTGGGTTTGAGACCTTCAGATCCAGCTATTTTTTTTCCCCACACTATATTGTTCTTGGTTCCTGCTAATTACCCTTAGTTTTCCTCTCTGCACACCTCTTTTATTATGATATTATTATGTGTTACTACTGTAACAGGTCTATACAACCTGTCAAAGTTGCTTAAACTGTTTAAACAATTAAATCTAACACTGCCTTAGCAAGGTGAGTATTATTACATACTTTACTGTTTCTCTGACTTCATTTCATTGCCTGTTTTGGAGCTTTAATGTTTTTGCAATGTAAACAATTGTTATTCCACTTTAAACAGTTAGCGGCCTATACATGACATCTGCAATGGCACAAAATCAATGGAGAACATTCAAAGAACAAAAATGAAAAGAGAGGTTCAAATTGTTTTTCAGATTTCTTTTACCCTTAACAGATGCCTTTAGAAATTCATCAGAATATACATGTTTTTACTGAGAAGTTGCTTAAGAACTCAAATGCTAACATACTCCCTGTTGAATATGCTTTCATGTTTTTCCTTGTAATCATCTAAATTATTGTAGTTTTCCTTATGAACATCTCAAATAAGTTGCCAGGTGCTGCCACATAGTGGAAAGAGGGTTGTGTTGAAGACCTGTTTGTGAGCTTATTTTCTTCCTCAGCTCTAGGACTAGACGACGTGATTGGAAACTTTGAGGTCGGCAAAGAATTTGATGCACTGCTAATCAACACGAAGGCTTCGGACAGCCCTTTTGACTTGTTCTCTGCTGATAATTTTGAGGTAATCAGAACAGGATTAATGATCCAAAAAATTACTGGAAATGATGTGGGGAAGGTCCGTGATATAGCCAGAATAAGTCTCTTGAGAGTTATTCCAGTAGCAGGAATTGCTGTCTGTGTTTCAGCCCAAGAGGTTCAGTGGCTGGTTTTTTTTAGAACCTTGCTGTCCTCAGTGACAGTCCCATATCCCCATGAGCAAAAATGCATGTAGTATTTTTAATGCATGTTTTATTAGCCCAAGCTGACAATTAGAGCTAGCTATTTGCAGTGACAAATGGCAGCCAAGAAAAAGCAATTCAATTCCAGTTAACACTTTGAGTTCAAACTCAAAAATGGCAACCTGTTCACAGATAAAGGCTAGGTTGCCTTGGCTGCTATTGTAAATTTAGGCAAGAACTCAAGACGGCTAATTTGAGTTGAAGGCACAGTTTTTATGCAAACATATAAGCAGTATTGGCATTATGCAATAGGCACACCTTCTCATACAAAACCATTTTATGATTAAAAAAGGTAATGAACAACAGTTACTTGAATTTACTGATGTGGCCAGATTGTCTATCACCGTGTCTATTCTGAATGTCACCAGTTACTTAGACATGTAAGCATAAGTGGTGAGGTAATTGTTCCTTAATCTGTTTCAGTCACAATAATCTGTATTAGATTAATTCTTTAAATTTTAAATCTTCTTCCTAATTCAAACAATTCTGGAAAAAAAATATCTTCCAGCTTAAGTCTAAAATTTCTTAGCTAAGTTAGGAATTCTCAGGACTTTTAAAAGTGCTTACAATTTTGTTTTATTTTTCAATAAGTAAATGAATTTGAGAACTCTAAAAAAGAGGAAGGGGAAGTATTGTGGTTTAGACCTACATTTGTTTATACTGTCAAACTTGTGCAGTATTTTCTTCCTGACACATACAGCTTTCTTACTGAAAGTTACTTATGGGAAAAAGTGCAAATTAAGTTTTTATTTTTACTGTTAGTAGGAATATTTGGGAAAACTATTTTTAACAGTTCTTTCAAGTTTCAAATAACTATGACCTGGGATAGCAGATACTGCTTTCTGAATTTGGTTTTCTCCCATTTTTTTATAGGACACTCTCCAGAAGTTCCTGTATCTAGGTATGTTCTGATTCTCAGCCCACATAAAATTCTGTTGTTTTATGTGTCAAAAATTGCCTAAATTAATGTGGAGGTTAATAATAAACTTATTTAGACATAATTAAATATACACATTTACAGTAATTAAATATATTTATTTACATTGCATATAAACATTAATATATCACTATTTAGTAATATTACTATTTTTTAGATTAATTAAAGATATATTTACTTTTCTTAATATCTATTTATAAATACTCAGTAAGAATTAAGTGATTTAACTTTTGTTCTTTGGGACATAGTTAAATAGTCAATGTTACATGATCAGATGCACCAAGTTTGTTGATTTATTACCACACCTATCTTTATCTACAGCAGGAGCTAAATCATATTTCACAGTAAAGTAACACTGACATGCTAATCACCAGTTCAGAACCAGTTCAGCTCAGAAGGACTTCTGCAGACCAGTTGCCATTGTGGTTTTTTACTCCCAAACAAAAACGATGGCCTTTAAAACAAACAAAACCCAACCCAAACAATCCCACCCCCCTAAGAGAAGAGATATTCTTTATACGGCATCATCTGGACCAAGAGCTGCACTGCTCATTATGTTGTTATGCAGAGATAACCGGTGTTAGCTCTGGCCATGTTTTTGTCATTCTCTAATTAGGCTTTTGCCTTTTTGAGGAGCTGGCTGAGTGAAACCAGCTTTACTGCTGGCTGGTACCTGAGTTAGTTCAGATACTGTACAACAATGCATTTTCTGTACAGATATACAATATTTTCAGGGTTTGAACCTGCTAAATATGTAGAAAACCCATGACACCACTGCAACAGCTGAATGCTATGTTTATTTCTTGAAAAAAGCATGGGTAGTTTAAACATCCATTGATCTTTGTGGTAGCCCTGACTATTTCTCTCCAAATAAACTTTCTCAGTCCTAGGAAACGGTCACTGCAAATGAAGTATTCCAAAACTGATTTTGTGGATTGCATTGTTTTCATTAATTAAATCAGTGCATAGATTTATGTGTAAATCTCTGTTTTGACCATGTTATTTCAGGTGATGATCGGAATATTTCTGAAGTGTATGTGGCTGGAAAGCAAGTGGTTCCTTTTTCAAGCTCAGTATAAATCCAGTTCCCTTTTGCATAATACTCTGCTGCTCATTCTGCATCTGATTTGGAAAAGATTGTTTAAACACAGTGCCTGATCATCAGGAATGACACCTCCTTTTTGTTTAATGTTTTAAAACTTGCAAACATTAGAAATTTTGTTAGACCTTTCAAGAATTACGTTACCAAAATTGTCACAGTTCTAGAGGAAATGGATATTTAAATTTCTCTGTAAAAATAGCATGTATGCATTGATAAGGGATTTGGTAAATACCTTAATTAAAGAGGATGCCTGCTATTCCTTTTAATAATAGTGTAGGAAGCATTACAAAGAGCAATGAGGCTCTCATTGTCTGTAATGCATCTGAATTAAAAAAAAGTCAGTGCTAGTAAATTGGTTTTGCAGATAATGAATATAATGGAAAAATGCAATTTCCATAGTATTATCACCAAGTATGGAAAAATCAGTGACATTCCGGGGCATTTAGAATGTTTTTCAGTTTTCTTTAGGAGCTTTTTTTTTTTAAGTAATTATTTAATTTACAATATTATTTTTTTAAGACAAATTAGATAAGAAGTCTGTATTTATAAATAAATAAGGGTCCTTATTGTCAAAGAGTTCAGATTTGTCCTTCGTAGTCAGACAGAAGAGAACTGGTGTAAGAACCAGAAATAAGTAACAGGGCATTAGTCACAGGGACAGGGTCTGGGAGAGCAGAAGGGCTGCATTGTTCTGTGATGTTGTCAGCTGAAACTGCATTTCCGCAGATTTTATTCCTAAGTCTAGAAGTGGTCAGCCTGATCTTCCACCCACTCCATTGAACTACCTTCAGCTGAGCGACAGCTGAATGAAACTTATTAAATTAGAAGCATGCACTAAGGTATCTGAGCAGGTTACTCGATGGCAAACAAATGAAGAGTTTTTTCTGGACTAGAGGGAGTGCTTCATCTAATTCAGCCTATTTCAGAGCCTTCCCAAGCTCATTTGCTCCTGACTGTTCAAACAGGATGATACAATGTCCCTTCCCCTTTCTGTAAGGGAAAGGAGTGGGTTTAAAAAAAATCCAAGAGAAACGGGCTATTTCTGGCCATTATCACCTTTGACTTGAGGTGGAAATCGTCACTGGAAAAAGCAGCTCAGCTTTAACGTGCTCTTTTGTGTCTTTCAATGTGGCAACGATAATTCCAGCCCTGTACAATTTCAGGTAAAAAATGTGTCCTTTTTGTTTTGGAAATCTGTGTGACTTCCTTTCTTGAAAAGTATATTTCCCTACTTTTTATCAGAGACTTTTTTATTTTTGCGATATTAGTTTGAGGAGGGGGTTGCTTCTTGTTTCTTTATTATGTTTTTGCAACACAAAGGATGTAAGCTTTAATTTCAGTGTCAATAGAGACAATATTGTATTGAGTTGCTCTAAACATGTGTTGAATATGGTTTTAAGGCCTGCATCAAGCTCCTTTGATTTCACTAAGCTTTGTTTCACACTTTTATCTCACTGCCTGGTGATATAAAGGCACAAGACTTCCCTCTGTTCACCAAACAAGGGAGGTCACTGCACCAAAGTCTCACTTCATGTCTACTTCTGAGAGACTGCTTGGCCCAATGCCACTGATAACTTTCTGACTTTACGAGCATTTTCAGAGCTTATGTACCGTTATGGTTGCGCCTACATGAGACAGTATAGTGTCAAGTGGAACTGTAAAAGCTAGCTTAGTCTCTTAAAGCAGTACAGTCTTTTCAGTGTGTTTTTTTTGCTGAAGCCGAGTAGCCTTACTGAACAGCAGGGGATATTGGCTTGCAGACACCACCCAACTGCAGCTATGTGGCTTGTTCATTGAGAGCTAGCTCAGGTATCTTCACAGGGCACTGCGCTGTGCCATGTGCTTGCGGAGGTACAGCCTTCGTATTCATTATGTTCAATGATTCCTAAGGCTTTAGGAGTCAAGACTTAAGGATTAAGATTTCCACATTCCATCAGGGTGTTTTCTTAACCATTTAGTTTTTCGTGTGTCCCAGTCACCTACACAGTAGCACACTTGCTTGGCAAATACAATTTTCAGCTCTTTAACTTGGTTTCCTGATTCAGGGAGCATTTTTCCTCATGAATTTTTGACATGAATTTAATTGACCAAATTTCACGTTCCAACACCAAAGATCTTTGAGACACATGTTTTAATCCTCCCACTTACTGTTTGAAACTATTTTTGGTGAGTTGCATGATTTTCAGCTTTGGCTTTCCTGCAAGAATGTTTTCTGGGGTGGAGAAAGATTACACAGCCTTGTGTACAATGTGTTTGTGCCCTACTACTTTTCTTCCAGAGCTATGAATTAAATCAAGGCTTTTATTTTAGTGGTAGTCTTAACTGTCTCTGACTTCATTTTTTTCCCTCTATTTTGTAGTGTTAAGAATTTATTCAGCATTTCTTCTTAAAAGATTATCAAGGGAGGAGGGCTTGCTTATTTGCAAACGGGGAATACAGAAAAACTTCAACAAGTTCAACGCTATACTGCTGATGCAGTTTCAAAGGGACCCCCTACGATAACTGCTGCCAATGAGCTTTGTATCTGAATATTGGCTGCATTGTGAGCAGTTTGATTCTTGTTAAATTCAGGCACAAGGCAGGAACTCAGCCTTTTGATTATAGCTTTACTAGTGTCTAGTACCCAGACACTACCCAGACTTAGAAATGGAGAATCACGTTTTTAAGAATCTCAGCTGGAGGAGGAGCTCTGCCTGCAGGTGGTGCCATGGGCTGCCTGCACCACCCTGCAATGCCCAAGACCAGGAGCAGCGAGGACCAAGATGGATAGCATTACACTAAATGCTGAGGTGCTTAAGGGTAAAGGAAAGAAGTTTGAATCTGATGTGAGAGGAAGCCAGTGGAGGAATTAATATAACAAATAAGCAGGGAGGTACTTTCAACAGCAGCATCTTAAATAGAATTGAATGGAGAAAGACTGTAATGCCAGGAAAAAAAGTTGAAGTGGGGTCCTCTGAAGTAGTCTCAAAAGCTTGTTCAGTGGAAGATGGCTTATGCACAGAAATTTTAAGGTTTTAGGAAATACGTAGGATGTAGTAGCCAAAATTCTCTGAAGCAATTTTGGGAAAGTCACTAAGGATCCCACTGTCAAGTCTTGGTCTATGGGACTCTCTGGCTATATGCAGGTTGCCAAGATACTTGCTTCAGTAGGGGAGGATCAGTAGATGAAAGCAGTTACTGCAGAGACTCGTATGTCTACACTATATGCAGCTTAAGACTACATATAGTCTGTTTCCTTGGATAAATGTCCCCACTGCATATGCAGTTTGAAGCAGGCCAAATAATTGGTTCAGACTCTTAATGTCTCTTTTAGAGGCTGGAGTATATTTGGCATGCAGCTGAGCCTCCAGTGTGGTTTCCTCAAAAATACACTTAATCCTGGTGTGCCAAAACCACCCTGCAAACTGAACCAAGGTTCAGTAAGGGAGGATGATTGGGAATTTACTTCAGAACAGCACTACTGTCTCAAAACAAAATGTTAATGGAGGCTAGGACTTGGACTATTCCCCCTCTATCCTCATTGTCACAGAACTTAGTAGCTGAAGACAAATTACAGCAACTTCCTTCCCTTTTCCAAAAAAAAAAAAAAAAGTAAAAATAGGCAACCAAACACTAAGGGGAGGTAAGTAAGTGGAAGAAAAGAAAGGGATAATTTTCAGTCAGTATAAATTGACACAGTGCTACTGACTTAAGATAAAACCTCTGGAAAAATGTATATGCAACTGTTTCCAGATGTCACTCCCCATTAGTTCTCTTGCCAGATTGTGGATGGATCTTTGTTTCTTAATGTGTCTTTGTGTTCAATGTTAGCACACCATTCAGACAAAGAAAAAAAAAAAAAGGGTATTTGTGGAAAGCTTGCTTGTTGGGACAATATACTTAATGTGTTCTATGTTCAGATGAGCACTTATTTATTATAAATGGAATGTATTTGAATTACTGATATATGTTTATCTCATTGTGTCACTTTAGGTTTTGATTATTAATGAAATGCTAGTAAGTATCGCCTATGCATTATGCAGCATTATTTGAATTATTTATGTGTGGCAAATGGAGTTCTGCACTTTAAAATGTTGCCTTGGCCTAATGTTTATATTTATTCTGTGTTCTTTGTGCAATCAGAAAGCTTTGTAGGGGAAAAAAGAAGTGTGTTTGTTCACTGTACTGAACATTTTCAGTATTGTAAGTGGACTTCCTGTTAGAAAAAGAAATGTTAAAATGACCCTGTTTAAAAGTCTGTGCCTGATTATACACTCATGAATGAAAAAATTATAATGGTTTTATGAAAGCTGACATGAATAGTAATGTTTTAATTTAAAAATATTTACAGAGAAATAGATTTTTTTATTTTAATCACGATTATGCAATGCAGATTAGCAAAAGGTAATAATTCTTAATAAATATCTGCTGTTCTACTGAGCAAAAGAGAATATAACTATTCTAGATTATACATTTAAAAAGAATAAGTAAGTCTTGAAAAATGAAAAGCCCAAGTTCTTTCAAAGAATATCCCAGTTTTAAAAGGAAAAGATATTAACAACATTGCTCAGACAAGCTGTTTAAAAATATTCTTTTAAACATTTCCAGGAACAATCCATAACACATGATAAGGTGGACAGCTTTTAAAATACTGGATTTGTATGAATAAATGGTGCTGCCTTATCTGCAGCCCTGTGTGTAGCAGTGGTCAACTCATCTCTAAAATGATAGTGTACAAGTAGAAGGTATTTAAAAAAAAAGCCAAGAGATTTTGAAAATTTGAGAAAGGACTGGAAGAAAAAAAAAAAAGAATTTGATAAGAGATTTGAAAAGGGTAGTAGCAGAATACAAAATAATGCAAAGTAGAAAGAAGCCAGATCAGAGGAACTCATAAAAACAAGATGACATGTCAGTGAAGTTTTAGGTGGGAAACTCTCAGGAAAGAAGATGATACATTTTCAGGCAATTTTCTGTTAAATCCCAGACCTCATTCCTTCTAAGAGTCATTGAGGTCCAACAACTGAGCAGATTTCCAAAGCAGTTACTTACATGCTTAATAAAACACCACAAATAATTGTAGCTAATCATAGCATAATTATATAACACTTTTCAACCTCTCAAGATTTAAATCAAAATTACCTGCAACAAATCCAGAAGAAACCTAATGCAAGGAGATTTTGTGCTTTATCTCCATGTGTCCTATGAAACATTCGGCATTGACCAGGTCAGAGAGTGAACTAGTCTGGTCCCAGGGAAGAATCTCTGCTCCTGCATACCCCAGATGTCACCCCCTGTCATGTGCCTGGTGGCACAGTGATGACTGAGTCCGACACAGGAAGACAAGCATCTGATGTGACTAGAGTAACTGAAAATAAGCTGTTTTAAAAAGCAGATTGTTTTGAAGTTAAGCACACTGCAGAGAGCACAGCACGTTTTAAATTACACTAGCATATACCTAATAGTGAACTTCTAGGTACTAGGAACTTTGGCTTAAGGTTGGGGGTTTTTTTTAAGCCCTCATACTATGTGTGCAACAACTTGTGCTTCTCTCAACAGAGAAGCCAGCAAATGACATCTGCAAGGCACTCTGTAAAAATAACAATAAGAACAGCAACAAAACCAATTCTTGGGAAGCCAAAAGGACGTCAGCAACATCAACAACAATCTGTTGTGTAAAGTTAATAGAACTGTTAGTTTTTCTCGAAAGGCTGAACAATGTTTTTGGAGGGCAGTTTCCTGGAAATTTCAGTGGAAATTCTTTCTTGGAAAATGCCCTGAATCAGAGTGTGCTCCAACCAGTGGGGTCCCGTGGCTTCTGCAGAGGCAGTCACTTCTGTAGAAGTGAATGCAATAGTCATGCCTAGACTCACACTTCCTCCCCAGGTCAGGACTCAGAAAATGTGTATTTGCTTTTGTTCTGGCTTTAGTTTGTGGTTTCTCATACACTTGGTTTTAGCTGGAAAATAACTATGCGGAATGAGTGGAGTTGGGAGAAGGATAAGGCTAAAAGGCAATCTTACACCCACCTGCCTAGTGCTTCAACTCAAAAAGATCTATCCCATCAGGTAGGTGTTACTATGTTTGCACAGCTCTTAGACTCAGTGATTTGGCTTAATGACTTGAGTCAGCTGGTAACAATTAAACACAGCCAAGACCAGGACATAAACTGTGAGCAGCTCACAAAAATATAAAAACATAAAAATGTTTTACCTTGGTCTGCACTTAAGTCACCAAAGGCTTTGCTTAGCCAAGTGCTCCTACGCGCATTTAGGTACAAAACCTCCCTGGAGATAAGCCTTCAGTAGAAGGGACCACTGTTAGTGACAACTGAAGACTTTGATTCTGTGTCCTGTCTGGTCTTCTGACTTTGGAGCTGGGTCATGTGTTTCTTTAACAGCTTTTGCCGATGAAGCTTTTAGAAAGTGGATGCACATACTCCTTAGCTGAGGAAGTTTGCAGCCCTTGCTCCAAGACGAACCTTCTTTCCCGAAAGGAGAGTTCACATCTCACTGGAGTGAGCTTTTCTGATTCTGGTCCTTGGTTTTGTCTGCTCATTGCCTGTTGTGCTTAGGCTCTGGTTCTTTCGTTTGTGAAAAATGCCTAACTGGAGTTAATGTTGTTGAATTTATCCTTCCTGTTGTACTTGCATAGTTTCAAGGAAGAGCAATGTATTGGGAAAAATGGTATAGGAGATTTCCACTGTTCTGCTTCGTTTTGATCATGCTAAATGGGAAGTCATGTACTGTTGAAACAAAATAAAGAGGCCTTGTCTTTACACCAACACTCATTTCTTTCTGTATTTGACTTTGGAGGAGAGAGAAAAAGGTGGCAAGCTGACTAATGAAGATTTGCAGTGAAGACCATAATACACAGCAAAGTGTTGGAGATGCACAGAACTTACCTGTTACCCAGGGAACTCAGGCACACCCATCATAGGGGTTTGCAAACTCTGCTTGGTATGCATAACATGATTTTAGGGGATCTTTTTCCAGATTCAAAACTCTTACAGCTTTTGATGTATCTTCATTACCAGGTTTGTTGGCTTGATAAATCAAAGCCAGTGCTCCAGTAACGTTTTTATTATTTTGTGTCTAAGTAGACTATCCTGAAAAACTTTCTTCTTATGCTTGGCAGCAAGCATACAGAGTCACATCTCCTTTAATATGATTTTCTTCACTTTCTTACTTTTCAAAGCTTAGGCATAAAAATATCCCCAGTCTAAGCAGCTCTGAAACTCACCAGAAGTGGATTTTCTTAAAACAAAAACTACCATAGGAGAATGATTAATTACACACTGGAACTGTATGCTGAAATCTTCAGAATTATGTGCAAGTTGTTATCAACTTATGCAAAACTGTGCACAAGAAATAAAGCTGTTCTGTATTTTCATCAACCAACTTATCAGCAGAAGTCATGCAAACTACAGAGAAAAGACAAATGAAATAAAACTTGTTTACAGATTACTGTTCTTAATAGAAAGGTCCATTTAGGCTTTCAGCATAGAAATTCTGCTACTGAACATTTTATTTTGAAAAATAATAGTAAGAAATGCTTTTGCAACATCTTGCTAGAGTAGTATGTTGACACTTACCTATTTAAAGCAGTCTAAACCCCAGATGCGAGCACAGTTGTTACGGTATAGAGGGTTTGTGAGCCAGTTTGAAAATTTGAAAGCCTTTGGGTATGTTGTCAGCAAATCCCAGGCTACAATTATCTGTTTCACTACAATGCGTTGATGCAGGCACAGTGTGCACAAGTGAACACAGAATTTGCAAGCTTAAAAAAAGCCATTGAATAATCATGAACGTATTACCAGTGTAATTTTCATCAGTTTTCTCCCATGGCTATTAAGAAGAATACAAAGACTCTTCTTAGTTTGGGATCAGATACTGAATAATTTATAACTGAGCTTATAGGTTTATAGTTCATGAGTTAAGAGCATAGTTAAAATGCAAACCGAAGATTGCTTGCTCTATGCTTGTGCTCTGTAATTAGCTGTCTTCCTTCCAAAGTAATGAGTTTGTGACTGCGTTCTTGCGTTAATTCTGATTAAAACTGTCCTTTAGGAATTAACCTAAATTTGGCCAGAAATGCCATGAAATCCAGAGGAAATATGAGCAATGCCTCTTCCTTTCATATTTTGTCCTAGACATACCATCTCGAAATATAAAAGGTATTTTGCTTCTTAGAACCTGGAAGTATTAAAACGGTAGCTAAAGTTTAATCTCAGCCCCCACTTAAACAAATCTCAACCTCCCAGCACACTGGTGAAGGTTCATAGCTGTAAGAAACCCAACTCCTCTGATAATTCATAAAGAATATAAATTCCAGCTAGCTGTGGGCAGTGATAACACTTGTATTAACTCAGTGCTGTAAAAATTGTTCCCTGAGCTTTTATTTTTGAGGAGGAGTCACCATTGTTGTATTTTTATGGCTTGTGAAACAGCAAACATATGTGCCAAATGAGAACAGCGATGTCTTGCAGCACATGCCAGCCAGTGCTGAGCAATCCTCCCTACCCCAGCTGAGGGGCTGCATATGTTGGGGGCATTTCCAGCATTGTTATATGAAGATTCATGTGCTCCAAAGGATAACTGAGGAAAAAGAGAAGAGTTTGAACTATGTACAGAAGATGCTGTTACAGAAAGAGAGATTCACGGGTTTTTAAGCCTAAACCTATAAGGAAATGAACTGTTGCAATCCTCTGCTCTGACATCTCCAGGCCCTGAGAGAGGGGTGGCTGAGGCATCCCATGAGGCTGTGCCTTCATCACATGAAAGTCTCAGTGAAAGCCAGGACACGCATAGAGCAGGTTGGAGTGACTAGGGCTAGAGTAGCACAGTAACCAGGCACAGTAGGTAAGAGTAGCATGACACCATGCACATGCTAAACGCTCACCATCTCATCTTATTACAGGGGCTTGTTCCCTCAAGCACAGTGCTGTGCTGAACTCTGTGCTAACAGTTTGGGAGGTCGCTTGGACAGCCCATCACTGAGCCAGCCTACACAAGGAGCCCAAACTCTCACTGGAGGCCTGTTGGACGCAGGGAGTTGAGCACAGTTTCCTGCATTCCTGGGCTGGTGTTCCCATCGCTAGGGCACCCTCACCTCAACTCCATCTCAAATTGTCAAGAATAAAATTAAATTAAAATTGCTATACTTGCACTTCTTCTGATACAAAAGCGATCTCAAAGCAGTTCATGTGCTCAGACAGTTCTCGGCTGCACCTCTGCCTGGTTTGGGAGCTGCTGCTGCCCTGTAGTAGCTACCACATCTGGATGTAGTTGCTGATGTGGGACTGAGACAAGGTGAGGCACTGTGAGGTGAGACATGGCATGAGCAACCTTCATAAACCCCTGCACTTCAGGTTTTTTCTCTCTTTAAAAAGAACTGTGGTTGGTAATATTACCCCTGCTTTGTAAAACTCTTTGAGAAGTTGCAGGGGAAAGGGAAAAGGAAGAAAACAAGAGAGAAAAGGAAAGCAAGAACAAAAGAAATAATGAAAGGAAGAGTGGGAGGGGAAAAAATGGAAGAAACAAGTGCTTGCCTGTGCTGCTCTCCCCCTATACCTGCACAGCCCTGCCTCTTCTCCTGAAGCATGTCTCCTGAAGGCTGGGCTGCCAGGGCATCTACAATCTTCCTAGTCCCCTGACAAGCCACAGCCCTTTGATAATGCCCCCTCACAGTACCACATGCCATCACCTTTCATGAACATCTCCACACCTGCAAAATACACTGCATCATCTAGAGAAGAAACTGCTTGCAAGCAACATGGAGCCATTGCCCTACACGCTTACTGCCATTTCACACTTTTGACTCCAGTGATATATAAACCTTCCATTAAAAAAGTCTGACCCACACAGATAGTTGGAGTAATAGCTGAAATCCAGGGTAGACAAAGGTATGAGAGTCTTAGGTGCTACGCTGTCTGACAGTTGTCATACTTCTTTGAACAGTCCTCCAGCCTTCTTGCAGTGTTGAGATCTGCACTGGAGAAGAGGACACAACCTGCACAAAGGAACACTCAGTTTCTTGGTGTTTAGGCCATGAAAATTGCATTTAAATTAAAACCACTACAACAACAACAAAAACCCAGTAACGTGGACCCTCTAGGATCTGTGGAGTTATCTGATGGTTATTGTCCAAAAAGCAGATGCTACACAGGCTGCAATGCTGAAGGCTATAGCCTGTGAAAGCACAAAACACATGCTGAACCCATGAATGTGAGTCACCAACACCATCATACGCGTGTGGCTGCAGGATCTGTGGCAGGCTTTGTGGTTGAGCTCCCCTACAGGACACATAGCAGTAGGCTCCGGTGTGCTTGTGCTTGGAGCTGACCCTTTTTATGATTTTCTAGGCCTTTCCTGCAAAAATGTGATTTAATTTAAAGTGCCTGGAATTGGTTTGGTAACCTTTTCCCACAAAGAGATGCTGCTGGGTGAGAAGAAAGCAGATGCAATCTTAAAGTGATGAAAAAAGCAGCATGCAGTAAGAGCTGTGGGATGAGAGAAGGAATGGTAAAGCCCCTTCCTACCTTTCTGCCTCCTCCTGTTCCCCACCTCTACACATCATAAGCGCAGCTCACCTTTAATGCAGCCTCAGGGAATCTTCTTCTAGATTATTTTTCCCTTGAAAGACTGCTTAATGATGGCCTGTGAGCTCAAGGAACTCCTTTACAGGGTCACAGTGGCACCAAGCTGATAGTGATAACTCCCTCCCAAATTAGTCTCTTTCAGAAAAGTTAATATGTAGTGGATTTCTAAGAGGAAAACCAAGAGTCAACTTTGATGAAAGCTGCTAAGAGCATGGAAACATGACCAGGCAGAAAAATCTCTTTTGAAGAGATGTCCCTGGTGGGCTGATGCCTGCCCAGTCTCTAGTCCCATGTGCCGGCAGCCCTCCTGCCATGTCTGCCTCTCCCTCTGCTGGCGGGAGAGCCTCGGCAGGGCCAGTCACTGCCCAGGGAACAACGGCATGCCCTCTGCAAAGAATGCACTGCTTTCTCCCTCTGTAAAGGGGAAGCTTGAGGAAGAAAACCAAAGACAGTACAAATGCTAGTTTTCCTCGTGGGAGGAAAGGTCAGCCAGCTCTTCTAGTCCTTTTATTCAGTGCAACTATGGTGTCCAAGAAGGGCTATTTTTATAGTAATATTCCGGCTTTTTTGCTCCATTTTATCCCCAAACAAGAAAGATAAAGTCAAACAGGAAGAATGGATTGCAATAGAATTTATTTTATGTATGCTTTTAGGAGCATTTTTAATCCCCACTTGAGTAAAGAGCATCTGTTGTTAATGCTGGCAGGGGTGGCTTTTTTTTCTAGGCAGGATGGTAAACTGTAATAAGAGGCACAAGTATTCAGGCACAACTGACAGTGCAGAAAGAGTGAGATGCATTATTGGTACAGTAAAAAACAAAACTTTGTGAAACACAGGAAAGTAAATGGCATTACCTCATTATCACATAACCTCATTAAACTGATGGGTGATTTCAGGTATGGAGGCCATGAAGGCAGCATGTAAACCACTAGGACAGTGGGGTCCAGGGCACCCTTCCCTCTCCTCGCCTGGGCACAGGCTGGGCTTGGGGTCACCTGAAATGGTGGGGATTTGGAGAGGGTGCACCCTCTGGTGAGATGGCACTGCAGAAATTGATCAGTTCCCCACCAAACATGTGGCCACCTACCACTGGTTAACTTAAATATAAACAGCGACGATGCAAAATGATTCTTCCTCACAGTCAGCAATATCAGCTCAGCTTTACCCTGCAAAAAGACCCAAGCAATTGCCCTGCTTGCAACATTCATCATTGAGCTGCTTGTAAAATTCGATGTGAAATATTTTCTTGTGGAAAAATGTCTTTTGACAAGTGTTGTTTCCAATAGTTCATCAATTCCAGTGGAATTTAACCATCATTTAGGTAAAAAGTTCTTCAATAGGAATTTTTGCAACTGGCAAGATGTATCCAGCATGGGCTTCAAATGGAATAGTTCATATCTCCGAGCAACCAAGTGAGGTAAGTGCTTAGCTGGGAGAACACAGGAGCAGTGGTTTTCTGTATCCCTGTGTCAGTCTGGAATAATTTTTCTGGGATGTTGAAAAACAGCTGCTCCTGTAATCAGTTCATGAAGTGTCACTTCTAGGGTATCCACTAAATCCAGCTTAGGCTGTCAGCAGCAGAAAGTTGCTGCAAGCTAATGGTTGTTTAGTGGCCTCTGCTAACCAAAATGCAACTGAACGAAAAGAAAAAATATAGAAAAAAAAGGAAGAAAGAAAGTAAAATTTCACCCATTGCAAATAGAATTGATTTTCTCCTGGCAAATCTTATCTGTAAATCCTGCTGGGCATATTAGGCTGTTGTGGGACTAACTAGGCATCAAGGTGGCTTGAACAACTCTCTCTCCTACACAATAACTCTTCTGTAAATCCACAGAGGACTTCAGCCGTCACACTGATGAGCCTGGCGCTTCCATCTTTGGACCAAAAAAACCCCACCCCTTTCTCATTTGTTTAAAATAATTGATTTGGAAAAAAATACAGCAAAAGGGAGTGGGCTCAGGAACCCCAGAGCTGCTGACAGTGTTATGTTCTTCACATGGAGAGCGGGTATGTCCTCATTGGCACACCAGCCACTGCTCGCTGCATCCATTGTTCTGCAGGAATAACTGCACTCTTCCTTACACAAGGATGTAAAAGGGACTGAGCTGGGTCACACCAAAGGTTTATCTAGCACAACGTTCCTATTTCTTGTAAGGTTGATAAACATGTATATGCAGAAGCACAGCAGGACACAGCACAAGCCTTCCCTCATAGCTTCCCCTGCTTTCAGCCAACAAGTCAAAGAAGTTTAAAGCCAACATTGCAGCAGGGAAGTTTGGTTTAGCTCCTTAGTTTGTCTAAACCCTTTCTGAAACATTTACATTTTTGCTTTCTTTAACACCCAGTGACTGTGAGTCGTACCTGTTCATTATGTGTTGGGTGGCACAATCATTTCTCCTGTTTGTTTTAAACTGGCTGCTTAAACACATCCCTGCTTCCCAGACTGCAAGCTGTAGTGAATAATAGTGTCACTTTTTCCATTAGCATCGCTGTCCTTAAAATTGGTTTCAAGGAAAAGTAGGAATGTTTTGTGCTTCTTATAGTTTTGGCTTGGATTTATCAAAAGGGTGTTTTCATGTATTTATTTTGCAATTTGGTTCAACAGAGAAAGTTTAGGCCTGGACAGCAAATTACACGTGAAGTAGACTGGGCTGGTTTCACCGAAAGCATGGAGTAACAGGCAGTCCTACCTATCCCGCAAACAAAACAGACTATTTCATAGACCTGGAAGCAGCAGAACATTTTGTACATGTTATGCGAGGGCCAAATAGCTTGGGATTTTCCTGCCATTGCGGAAATGTCTGGTCTCTCCATGCCAAGGCTGATAAACATGTTGAGTTGGGCATTGCTGAAGGATGGCATCAGATTGAGAGTTGGCCCGACTTTAGAAAAAATATTGTACAGCTAAAGTCCTTGTCTTGATCCAAGACTGATTAACAGTATCAAGTGTCCACAGTTTCTTCCTCCCTCCACAAATGTGGTGTGTGGGATGAGAGCTGTTATGAAGAAGAGCACAGTAACTGTATGCGAGGGCATAGAAAGAGGGGAGAGAGGCAAGAGGACAATATTTCCTTCCTCTCCACTGGCCCTCATTTACGTAAACCCTAATTCTTAAAAGAGATCCTTTCTGACAGAAGAGGAGTACGATAAGAACATGGTTATTTTACCCTCCTAATAAGGACACGAGAGGAACAGGAACCATAGCTGGCAGTGGTGTCACCCTTCACAACTCCTTCCAGAGATGTTTTGCAAGTTCCTGCTGATGTGCAGTGTGTGAACACTACCAAAACTTTATGTTCTGGGACAAGTTTAAAAATCTGTATCAAACTACAGACATAATTGAACTCTGACCCCAGCGAATTCAAAGTTAAAATAGCTTGACTGCAAATAGAATCATAGAATCATAGAATTAATTAGGTTGGACAAGACCTTTAAGATCACCAAGTCCAGCCATAAATGATGCACATAAATAGATGCACGAAGTGCAAAATATCCCTTTGGATCATTATTCATATTCACTTCTGTTATTCCCATAAGCACTCAGAACTATTACATTTTGTTTTCTAAATTGTCATCCAGGTACAATTAGGTAAACATTCAGATACTGTGGTGACAAATGTGGGACGGATGGATGAACTGCATGATATTAGTATATAGCAAGGATAAGTATTCATGACTTGTTTTCTAAACCCAAAATTACCATGCAACCCCAACATTCTCATAAACACAAAGACCATGAAAATTTCAGCTGGCCTTCTCTTGTGGAAGAAGGTTACAAAACCAAGGTCCTAGACATTACCAAGAATTTCTTTGTAATAACCAGGACAGTTCTTTAATAAGACTCACTCAGCCTTTTACACCAGAGGGCAAGAAAATCAGCATGGCCCCATTGCTTTTTCTGTCTTTGGGAGAGCCCAGGAAAGACCAGCTGGACACTGCTGCTTCTCTGCCAAGAGAGGGGATATAATGATGTGCATCTCCCTTGGCCTTGAGGATTCACCTGCCAGCTCTGCCCCTATCTGGAGAAAAGAAAGCCACCACTGACTGCTTGCAAAGGTCTAAGCAAACTGCCCTGATAGGCAGTGAAAGATTGCATCATTTTGCTCTGCTCTGTAATGTTTGTGCTGCGCTGGGTGAGTTAAACCTTTCTGCAGGCATAATTTTACCAACTACTTCCAGCCTGGGAAGATGCTTATAAAGGGGACTCTTGCCTGTTCAACAAAGAATGCTGCACCCTAGTTACTAATATCACCTAAATAATTGCTTTGGGTGGTTCTGTTATTTAGTCAGACTTCTGAAGTGTTAATTGTGTATGTGATATTAATGCTAAATGCACTGAACTGTCTGTCTTTTGCATTTGCTGAGATGGTGACACACTGAGTTCACTAAATCTGTACATGTTTAACTCCAAAATATGGGGGCTGAGCTAATGGATTTCAAAGAGGTATCTAATAAGCAGATTCCTCCACTGCCCACACAAATGCGTACTAATAATCGGACAAAATTAAGTAAGAGCATGATTTGTGTGGTGTCTCTCACTAGCATAAATAGCTCCTACACTCCTCTCTGCATTTCCTTTGGTCCATTTACTGTGCAGAGGGTGATCACCTTTAGGGAACCATGGCCTTTTCAGTTCTAAAATAACAGTTGAACTTGACACCAGAGGTTAAAATATTTGTACACTGGACTTTGAGACTCCTATTTAAACATTTTATTATATAATCATAAAAATAGAAGACTTGTTCTTATTTGTTGCTGTTTGCATGTCAGATCACCTAAACAGGACATAAAATTCCTGGTTGCAAACCTCTATAAAATCATAAAACAGGAAAAAAAAGTACTCCCCCCGTTCCCTGCCAAGAAATAATTTCCTTTGCATGTTCCGTTACTTTTTTTCTGTGGTGTTCCCCTTGCACTTTGCATTGGAAGCCAAGAAAACCTTCGGTGTAAAACCTCACAAGTCGGGTCAGATATGGGCAAAATTCATGCAGAGTCCTTATAAAGGACAATCACATATTGCAGAAATTCTGTCTTCATTGTTTTTAAAGGAAAAACATCACTTTGAAATCAAAAAAGGGACCTAAGACACAATGCTCCCTCCCTGGAGCGATCCACATGGCAGCTTGCAAGGCTTTGTGCAGGCTTTGGTGGCACATTTGTGCCTTGCCTCTGAGCACAGGTAAAAGCGAGGTCAGCATCCCTTGGGGAAATTCAATCTTCCCTAGCACTTGCAGTGAGTGTGGGGAGTATGAGACTGCTTGTGCTGGAGCAATGCTGGTGGAGGGCATGCTGTCCTGCCCCCATGCAGGCTCAGCTCTGACTGACCAACTTCAAGCATTTTCCCCATCTTTTAGTCACTTGCTCCAGCGTCCTGGGGACCAGCAGAGGCAGTGCAATGGGCATAAATACTTGCCTCCTTCGTGGTGCACCTGGCAGGGCTTGGGTTGGTCTAGGCAGGGCCTGGCAGCTGACTGCATCCACACATTGCTGAAACTCTGCATCCAGCATCACAGTGATGGTGTGGTGTAGACAGCCCCTGGGGCACTGGGAATAACCCTGCCCTTTGGATAGCCTTTTGGACTGCTTGAAGTCCCTCTGAGCTCTGGTGCTCAGCAGGATAGGGTCAAAGCAGTCAGATTTCATGGTGCTGGAGCTTGGCACTACCAGCGCAGATAAAATAAACACGCCTGCCCAAAATATTTACTGGGCCCTGAAATCTTGTTCTGGGACTAGCTGATGTGCCTGATGATTTCTTTAAGTAAATAAATGGGGTAGCTTTGTCCTTAGTTTGTAGGCTTGGGAAAGGGGAACCTTAAGAAACCAGTTAGTTACTTCTACTTTCATTTCCTTCTAAATGCAATTTCCTTACATTGAAATTCCTTGTAAATACACAGGGAGGAGGGAAAAAAGGCTGTTATTCAGATGCTGAGTCACTGAAGGGAGAGGTTTGTGTGGCTGGAGGAGGCATTGCTGGGATGGAGACTCCCACAGCCCTGCCAGCCAGCCTGGGACTGCTGGAGGGACATGGGCAGCCCAAACTGGGCTGTTCAGAGGGATGGCAGCTGGGACTCCTGCTCGCATGGGGATGGCAGTATCAGGGCTCAACTTGCAGCAGGGAGACCCTGCCGGGCTGTCCTGGCCACTCTTTCTCTCCAGCAGATTTTGTGAAGTGCTGGGACTTACCTGGCAATCGCTTTTGGATGTGTCAGCAGGGAGCCGAGGCACAGGGAAGACTGTGGTTAGCCACAGGTTATTTTAAGCTGAATCAGACTCCTGAGCTGCTTGTGCTATTACCTTTGTGAGCTGAGAATGGCTCTTTCCTTGAAGTAGGAAACAAAAAAGCTATATACTATGCTCGTGGCTGTAACCCTGCATACACGAAGTGTTTTAAAAAAGAAAGCATGCATCTGATCTCTGAAAAACACAAGGCTTCACTTCTCTACACGCAGCACTCGGACATCTGAGGTGGGAGAGCGAGTGGCAGGGATTTTCAGATCCAGCTCTCATCTAGAACAGAGCTGCGCACCAACAAGGTGTGTTTGAACAACGGACTTAAAAACCCACAATGACCAGGTTTGGGAAAACACTGGGATTTCATACAGTCCCTGTGCCTGTACTCCACCTAACTAAATTGTACTTGGTTAAGAAAATAAACAGAAGTCAGCAACTTAACTGATGCTAATAAAACATGCCCTAAAAGGCGTAGCTAGCAGAAAAAAAGTGGAAGTTCCCCTGACTGCTTAGGACTTGCAGTCAATAGTGACATTCTTGTGTCAGCTTTTTTAAAAATAGCCCTCTATTTGTAGCCCAAAACAGCATACTACTTACACTCAGAAGCAGGCTGTGCATATATTAACTTTCTTTCTCCAGCACTAATAAGCCCTGCAAAGGTATGTTCTTGGCATAACCTTTCACCGCAGTTACCCCAGCAGCTTTTCAAATTATGTGAACTGCTTTAAGAAAATCACAGACAGGTTTGCCTCAGACTGTTAAAGTGCTACCAGGAGGAGAGGGGGATGAAATGAAAGAGGAAAGCAAAGGTAAGCTGAAGCTGCTGCAGGAGTTAGTTATGGAGTAAGGGTATTTCTGAGGTCTGGGAGCAGAAGTGTAACAGAGTAAGGGTATTCTTGTCTATGGCTGCTTTTATTGTTTGGTGTGGGTGTGACACAGTTGTTTCCTGAGCTGAAGTGCCAGCAATTGAAGATTTTTAATAGCCTGATCGAGGACAAAGTGTGATGGTGGGTGGATTTTAGCCTCCGTATTGGAATACATAGATATTTTTGGGCAGTGTTTGCTGTAAGATAAAAATAGGAATGGTTACCTCAAGGCTTCATCTATTTTTGCCTGCTAGCACAACACGATGGATATGTGGCTTGTGTAGTGCCTGCTCAGGCCCCAGCCAAAGGGCTGCTGCACCCCCCCTGGCCCTCCCTGCCCTCGGGGAGGGGGAGAAGCTGTTGCCACCCCAGAGCCTGGGGGAAGCAGGGATGTGGCAGAGGCACCCTTCGAGAAGCAAGGAGAGCTGGATCTGGAACCTGGCACTGTCACTGCTGCTTTATGCAGCCAGGGGCTGTTTAGGACAGGGATGTTGTGCTCCTCTTGCTGAAAGATGGGTTTGGTCTGCATTTGAGGCATCCTCAGGTGTTGTACCTCTGCTCCTGGCGGTGTAAGTCACCCACCCTCTCTCTGACCTGTGGTATTGCTCTTTAAAATGTGGCTTTTTAACTTGGATCACTTGGACAAAAACAAATCAAGAAGCAATTGCATACCTTAGGGTGGAGGGGGAGAAAAACTAGGGCTGTTAGGAGAGTCAAGCAGCTGGTGGCAGTAGTCTGGTCATATGGCTCAGCTGGAGCCAGGACCACAGGGTTGTGTCCTTTTGCTTACCCCTTCTGCGCTTCGTCCTCACCTCTGTGCACTGGGGACAGCAACCCTTACGCACTATCGTGGAGGGCTCTGGGACACAAGGAGGAAGAGGCCTGTGAAAGTCCTAATGTTATTATTCATTGATTTAACCTTTGGTCTCCAGCAGCTATTTGCAGATGAGTGTTAAAAGCCTCTATTTACCAAAGGCTGGTTGACACCGAGAAATGATTCTGTGCTGACCTGTGATTCACCCTCACCAGATGACAAACCGTTAAACACAACCACCTCTGCTTACGTGAAGCGCTGAGTAAATTAACTTCTAACTCGAGGCCATTTCCTAACATAATATGATTTCCAAACTCTGGCTTAGAAAATCTTGCTGAGGAGCCAGTCAACTATTCCCACTGTTGGTCCATTATTTATTGCCAGGTGCTTACATGTAAAAGACTAAATTACTAATATCAGCAAAAATATCACCTTAAATCAAACGTAAACCCATTTCTACAGCCTGCAGGTTAAAGGCTCAGACTCAGCTATCAGACCTTGAAGCCATGATGACAAATGCCAACCTTTGCATCACTGCTACATGCTTGAAGCTACTAACCAATTTGCCTCAGCACTGAGACTGAAACTGGAATTCCTCAGCGGGCCGTGCAAATCCTTGTGTGGTGGTCTCACCTCTCCTGCCTGTCCCTGCCTCCTGCTTGCACTAAATCCAGTACTCAGTGAACTTTCTGTGAGCTGTTGTGGTGACTGAACTGGCAGCAAAACATTCAAGTCTTTTGTCAAGGTCAGTCAGAAGGTGGGCTTCTAGTAGAAATACACAAATCCGTATGGATATTATCCATCAGATGAGTCCAGCATAGCAATCAAAGGAACCAGCTCAGTCTCACTCTGAAGACTGTAACCAGACTGAAAGGGATCAAGATTTTTCCAGGGTCATAAACCTACTTTCCCCTCATAAATCCCATGCTACTTAAAATACAACTAAGGAAAATCTACTTTAGCCTAATCCTGTTTAAACCTAGTCTGACCTGGTCTCCCAGAAGCATTATCAAAGTCAAATGGTCCTGTACACAAACCATTTCACAGGCTCCCTTGGGAACTCAAGGCATATTCATCATGTGCCCAACTTCTCGCTGACCTACTAAAGTAAACTTCAATCAAATCTACAGCAAAAATGCTGTCCGCTCAAGGAGAATCCTCATCAGCAAATGAGGCAGGTTGGGTGTGTTTTAAATGATATAAATATAAATGTACACTATGGTAAAGAGTAGATACACAGGAATGAGGAACAATGAATTAAATTGCTTTTCTTTTCCTCTCCTCAGATCTGTGCTACAACTTCGGTGATATTACAAGTGAAGATTCACGGTGGGACTTCATCCTGTCTTGCTATATTGCAAAATCACCAATCAGGGAAAAATATTAGAGAAGGGCAGTGTAGGTCTCTGAAGATGAAAGGTCTGAGCTGTAGGGAGCATTTCTCCACTTACATGTTTGCCATGCAGTAGCTCAGCAAACACCTTGTGCTTCTAATACCTCTCTCACAAAAAAATACACCAACAAGCTGATAAACATCACCACCAAAATGCTTTCGGAAAACAAAATACATTAACTACATGTAAAGACCACTGTCAATGAAATCTGAAAATAAAATCAACCAATAAAGAGAAGTCCAAATACACATCTCTAAATAAGCCCAGCTAACATTTAACAACACCTTTCAGACACTGGATAAAGGGACAGAGATATCTATGGTTGCAGTGGGAAAATGAAGCTGAAAGAAGATCCAAGTTCTGCTGTAAGCAGGGCCCCATACTGAATCATGGCTTCAGTTTATCCTTTAGGTCATGTTGCCTCCATTTATCTTGATTTCATTATTGTACCACCAGAAGGAGCTATAGGAAGAACCTGGAAACACATGAACCAGGAAGAGCAGGCTGAAAGTGACTTACCATCAACAGTGCTCACAGCCCTATCAAAACAACCTCAAAAACCTAACAAAACCCCCAAACAAAGCATTTTAAAACTATCAATTTTTCCCTAACAGCAAACCAAATTATGGTGAGTATGGCTGGCTGTGGGTATGGAGGAGAGTAAAGCCAATTCAGATGCAGCCACATTTTAAAGTAGCTTAGCAAGTGAAGCAGTGGGCAGCTAAGGTGTCTCGAGTCCAATTAGGTAAGTACATTTGGCTATTACGCAGTCAGTGACTCTAACTCTTTCCTTGGATTTAAACATTTTTCATGAGCAACGCAGCTTTGGTGGTTCATTTAGCAAACATGGCGCTGGTCTGTCATCAGGGAAGGTCATCTTATGCTGATATTCAGGCTGGTCTTATACAGAGATGGTCACTTTATAACTATAGTATATGACATTGCAAACATCAGGCTTGTGTTCAGTTGAATCCTTTGAGATACGGAATGCTAACTGCAAGAAAAACAAAAAAGATGAAGGCACTTTATATTTTATGTACAAAATTCCTTGATACACACACAACCCCCTATATATATTTAAAAAAAAAAATACATGCACAACAATTAAAAGAGCAAGCAAAACAAAGTAAGAACTTGCTCCAGTCACAGTAACATAACTGAGAGATGTTATCACCTGTGTATGGATTAAAAATAGCATCACGCTGCAATGGTAGTCATTTAGCATTGAAGGCATTCCGACAGGAACTTGGAAGGGGGAGGGGGCTCTGGAAATGCCTTTGCTTGGCACAGGCCATGGGTAACCTCACTGTGAAACACCTGCAGAGGAGGCACTTCAGCCTACAACCCTCTCAGGTGCCCATACAGTCGGTTAGGTGCAAGACTTAACCTGCCTTGGGCAGGACTAATTACACAATATAGTCTACCCTGCATGCTTGTACTGAGGTACAAGAGTAGATATAATTATCCCATTTATTTTTTTATTTTCTCTCCATAATAGGTAAATCTTAGTTTGTGATAACCATGCTTATTGCTTCTTGGGAATAAATGCTGTGAGCTTGTTGTAGACACAGGGAGAAAAAAGCTAGGACTACAAGGTTTAATAAAGATACAGATCTTACTTTGGGGGCTTGAGCCAAAGTAATGTTCACATGAGAAACGCAACTTCCAACATTGCTAGAATACTGGCCATAAGCTTACAGGAAAGAAACGCACACTGAAATGAAAGTGGCATTAAAAAAAAATTTGTCATCTACATCTCACCATCTAGTACAAAAGGCAAGAGAGAAGCAGCTGTGACTAGTTCATTTCAATAATCAACACTTTTTTTTTTAGATATTACAGATTTGTATCTACACAAATAAGCAGTCAAGCCACAGTGTTTTGGGTTGCCATTGTAGGTGTTGATTCTTGTATTTATTTCAGTACTGCCATCTTTAACAGTTTTACACCTCTATTTTCATTTCATTTAAATCACAGGCTGCTGATACTCTGCTATTTTGCATCCCACATGCCAAAACTTGCTTCTTCTGCTGAATGCAAGTCTTTATACGAGTCAGAAATCTGGTCCTTGATTCCGTTTTGTTGTGCTCATGTGCCCTCTCAAGCAGAAATGGTCTTTGTCTTTTCTTCAGTCTAGCAAAAAAAACCAAACAAAACAAAACCACCACCAAGCCAAACCCCAACCCCGTTTCTTCTTTGGCCATCACTAAATTACTTCTACAGTGGGCAATTTAAAGGCTGAAGCAAATTCTGCTGAAGTGTTTACCATAGATTAAGGGGTAACTCAGGGCTGTGAAATGGCATTTAAAACTCTCTTCTGTTAGATATTGACCTAGCTGTGGTGATAACTAATCCGCACTGCACTCACAAAGAGAACTTTGCTCTTGGACTATGTTTTAACATTTCCACAGGTAGTCACTCACATTATTTTTCCAGCTCAGGTTTTCTAACTGATCTTTCTAAACTGATCAGGTTTGTCATTGATTAATTCCAATGGCATCCAGGTACTTTCAGCTGTACTGCCAGAGCCCTTTGTGTCTCCTGAACCAGCATCAAACTTCCTGGGTGTTTAATTACAAAAAAGATCAAGGGAGTCAGTAATAGGTCATTTGTGAGAAAATGCATTTTCATTGTTTGGCTGGCTGAGAAACTAATAAAACAAACATAAAAATCACACATCTATACAGAGAGCAAAGTCCCTTTTCTTACTGAATCATTGCTACTTAACACGCCTGAATACCTGAAACAAACCAATTTCCTTATTTGCTGTGTATTTCCTCTTTCAGGCATACCCATCAGCTGACACTGTAGAGCTGCTCAGGAACACCGAGAAACTGACATGCATTTTGACTCTTTATAGACACCAGACATGAGTCAAATCCTTATTAAGTATCCTTTGGGTGACTAAGAGACATGACAAATACAAGCAAGTGTCTAAGACACGCCCTTACACTCCACTCGTGAATAATGACCTTCCGAAACACGTGGCAGAGAAACTGATTATCAGAAGCATGTTTTCAAAGGGCTAAGTACCAGGAAGAGAGTCAGGGCTTCTCAACCCCATGGCATCCTTATACACCACAACCAACCAAGATACCATGCAGCTCACCAGCCTTACAGCACAGGCTGGAAACACCAGAGGAAGCTCATCATTGTACTCCAGATTTCAGGTTTAACAGTAACAGCTGTCAGTAAGCTTGTGCAGAATCCTGTGGTACACAGTACTGCACACCCATAACACTAGCTAGGCAAGTATTTCATAGATTGAAGATTACTCATCAGTTTTTAGTCTCTCAGCTGCTTCCATTTACTCATTTGTTTGTACGTGCTTTTCTGTTCCCTAACTAAAAAAAGTCCCCATCATCTGGTAAACTTGTTTGGGACAGAGGAAGACTCTTCCCAGAACAGTGTGTTTATGTGTAAGTTAAGGACATCTCAATCTAACAGCCAAATGAGGATTAGTGTCATGTGAAGTGATCACATTTCTTTCTTGGAAGATGGGTATACTATTCATAGCTGTTTGTCACTTTAAACTGAAAGAGCAAATGACAGCAGCTTTATGAATGGCTTGTGTTTAGACATTACAGAAGGACTCTTTCTCAAAGTGTTTTAATACCACTGTATTAAAACTGACTGTGACTAGCAGTGCTGTGGGAGTTAAGCCATTTATTTTAGGAATATATACCAGTCTCCAAGTTGAGCAGCAGAGAGAGGGATCTGAAAAACTCTGCACCTACATTCTTACTCTTTGCCAAGTAAAATGTACCTCAGTGTTTGCACCTAAGTTTAAATACTATCCCCTCCTATGCTTTGTCAATACCTGCTCTTTCTAAACAACCTTCCCCTCCTTTGAGTGTTTAGTGAGTCTCAACAGAATTAGGGCTCCTGAATAATTATAGATGCTATGTAAATTAATAAAAGAACAAAGCTCAGGGGAGCTTGCAGACTTACTTTTGCGTACAGGCTCATACCCCACTTGTGGGCAATTAACATATGATACAGTTCATGATTTTACAGGATGAGGGAACTTCATTCCATACTTTCCTCCACAGATCTACCGAGATGAATTATTTCAACAAGTTCTCCCAAGTACAGCCTTCGTTCAAATGAAAAAGCAGTGAGATTTAGACCATCATAATCATTAACTACCAGTATCAGTATACAGTACCTGTCCTAAAACACTCTAGCCAGACAGTATCAAAACCAGATATTCTCCTCAAATATCCAGAAAAATTATAACTTCAGTGCTTTAAAGCAGTTCCATGACTAAGTCATAAAAGTAATCCTGGAGAATGAAGTCCCAGAGCATGCCTGTGTTCCCTTATTGGAGATATATACAGTGGCTGTAGTAGTAACTTACCACGTGAGTATCAGCTGACTGCTGGCATGCACATTATCCATTTCTTATATAAGCAATTTTTATGCATTATCCAGCAGTGAAGATGTCTTCCTCCAAGGCAACATATGCTGTGTGCTGTCCTTCTTCTCACTTGTAAGGATAAATCTGGCATATTTAACATCTGTATTTGGATGCTGACCCTGACAATAACTCTGTCCAGGTCTGCTGGTGAAGATGTGGACAGAGTGGCATAGTCAGTGTACTGGCTCTATTATAATTGATCCACTGGAAATAAGTTTTGTAGGCAAAAGGAAAAAACCTTTGAAGTTCATTGCTAATGCTTTCTTTTGCTCCCTTTAAGCACATTGTTGTCTACTGGCATTTTTGTCGGGTGTCCTGGTTTCAGCTGGGATAGAGTTAATTTTCTTCTTAGTAGCTAGTAGAGTGCTGTGTTTTGGATTTAGGATGAGAATACTGTTGATAACACAGTGATGTTTTGTTTCTTGCTGAGTAGAGTTTACACTGGTCAAGGACTTTTCAGCTTCCCGTGCTCTGCCAGGTGCACAAGAAGCTGGGAGGGAGCACAGCCAGGACAGCTGACCCAGGCTGGCCAAAGGGCTATTCCATACCATATGACATCACGCTCAGTATATAAGCTGGGGGAAGAAGAAGGAAGTGGGGGACATTCGGCATGATGGCGTTTGGCTTCCCAAGTAACCGTTACGCGTGATGGAGCCCTGCTTTCCTGGGGATGGCTGAACACCTGCCTGCCGATGGGAAGTAGTGAATGAATTCCTTGCTTTGCTTTGCTTGTGCGCGCGGCTTTTGCTTTCCCTATTAAACTGTCTTTATCTCAACCCATGAGTTTTCTCACTTTTACTCCTCCGATTCTCTCCCCCATCCCACCGTGGGGGGAGTGAGCGAGCGGCTGCGTGGTGCTTAGTTGCTGACTGGGGTTAAACCACGACAGTCCTTTTTAGCGCCCAACGTGGGGCTCGAAGGGTTCGAGATAACGACAGATTTAATTGGAATGTGCTAGATCGAATTTATAGCTGTTATTGCTGTTGAGCTATTCATCGGCAGGCTTCTGTGCTTGCCATGGGGCTTGCTTGCCTTACTGTATATTAGAGTTTAGTGCTCGTTAGTGGCTGATTTTTGCTTTTCCTGCTTGCTGTACTGCTTATCATCTTACTTTGCTGTGCCTGGGAACATTTTGATAACAGCAATGGCCGTGTGCCTGCGCTGGCAGATGGCCAGGGCATCGCTGCTGTTTCTGTGCTGCTGTACTGGACAGTCTGGAACTCCAGTGTGAACTCGAGTCGAAGGGACTGTGACCTGTGGATGAGTCCATGCGGGAGCAGGACACCCCGAAGCGTCTGTGGATGTGGATAAGCCCATGCCAGAGCAGGTATGTCTTGAAGTGTCTGTGGCCATGGTTATGTCTGTGCCGCAGCAGGTATACCTCTTGAAGGGATTGTGGCCCAAAGATAAGTCCGTGCTGGAGAAGGTACACCTCGAAGCATCTGTGGCTGTGGATAAGTCCGTGCTGCAGCAGGTACGCCTTGAAGCATCAATGGCTGTGCATGAGGTCATGCTGGACCACCTCAAAGCATGTGACCATGGGTAAGGCCATGCTGGAGCAAGTTTACTTCTGAAGAGACTGTGGCTGTGGGCAAGGCCACGCTGGAGCAGGTATATCTCTGAAGGCATTGTGGCCCATGGAGAAGGCCATGCTGGAACAGGTGCACCTCTAAGTGACTGTGGCTGTGGATAAGTCTATGCCGCAGCAGGTATACCCCTGGAGAGACTGTGGCTCATAGATAAGGCTCACTTGGAGCAGGTAAACCCCTAGGGGCCTGCAGTCTGCGGATAAGTCCAAGCCGAGCAGGGGCAAGGGGAGGACTCCATTGCAGTGTTAAACCCAATGGTCTGGTTCAAAGGGGCCAGGGGTGGAGACTGTAATGGAAATACCTTTAAATTGTTGTAACCCAGGATTTGAGTTGCATGTTATGGGAGTTACTATAGCAGGAACCCCTTGTTGCTAGCCAGGCTAGGAGCAAGGGGAGGAGTTCATTGCGATGTTAAACCCTATAACCTGGCCCAAAGGGGCCAGGGGTGGAGATTGTAATGGAAATACCTTTAAATTGTTGTAACCCATGATCTGAGTTGCATGTTATAGGAATTACCATAGCAGGAACCACCTGAACCGATGGAGGACAAGCCTTACAAGAAGCAGTGCAAGTGCAGCAGTGACCTGACCTGAGCTGGCTTGGTGTCCAATAACTCCACGCAACACACCACCTCTCCTGTCCTGAGTGACCACCATCACAGATGGAGCCCAAAGTCATGGACTAAATGAACTCAATGGACATTATGTGGACATTTGTGGATGCTTATGGACATTTTACAGACATTTCACAGGGGTGGTCCATAGACTAAGGGAATGATACCTGTGTATTGTATCAAAGGATGGGAAGGGGTGGGGGTGGTTAATGAGGATGTATTAGATAATGTGGGATCTGAGCATGAAGTAAATGGTATGGAATAAGGGGTGGATACTGTCCTGGTTTCAGCTGGGATAGAGTTAATTTTCTTCTTAGTAGCTAGTAGAGTGCTGTGTTTTGGATTTAGGATGAGAATACTGTTGATAACACAGTGATGTTTTGTTTCTTGCTGAGTAGAGTTTACACTGGTCAAGGACTTTTCAGCTTCCCGTGCTCTGCCAGGTGCACAAGAAGCTGGGAGGGAGCAGAGCCAGGACAGCTGACCCAGGCTGGCCAAAGGGCTATGCCATACCGTATGACGTCATGCTCAGTATATAAGCTGGGGGAAGAAGAAGGAAGGGGGGGGACATTCAGCATGATGGCGTTTGGCTTCCCAAGTAACCGTTATGTGTGATGGAGCCCTGCTTTCCTGGGGATGGCTGAACACCTGCCTGCCGATGGGAAGTAGTGAATGAATTCCTTGCTTTGCTTTGCTTGTGCGCGCGGCTTTTGCTTCCCCTATTAAACTGTCTTTATCTCAACCCATGAGTTTTCTCACTTTTACTCCTCCGATTCTCTTCCCCATCCCACCGTGGGGGGAGTGAGCGAGCGGCTGCGTGGTGCTTAGTTGCCGACTGGGGTTAAACCACGACATCGGGCCATCAAGTAGTTATTTGTATTCCAGCTGCTCATGCAAGTTATCTTAAAAGAAGTTGGTATATCTAAATAAGAAATAAGGACATAGGCAGGCTTAAGCATAAAGACAACATCTATAAGAACTTAGTACTAACTTTGCACCTCAAGCTCTACAAGGTCACCTTCTGATTACAGCAATAGCCAAAACCAATGAACTATCACAAAAGGAAGTATTTCCTTCTGTACATGATTTTTATTATTTACATAATACAATATAGCATAGATGCTGGGTAGCATGATTATATGCAATACATAAATATGAACTATCTGTACATGTTTGCATATCTAATAACTCAGAAGAACAAAGTTAGAAGCAAAAACCTGATGCTTTTAATAGTGAAGTAAAAACTAAGACTGAACACTGCAATAAAAATCAGAAGTTCAGGAGTAGTGCCTTGTGTACATACGTAACTATTTACAGATGAGAACAGGCATTATCACAACACTAGTCTAAACTGTACTTGTTTATATAAAAAACACAAGTTTCGTACGTCACAAAAAACCCTTCCATTATAACACAGAAGTGATATTACCAGACAAGCATCAGTGAAGTATACTGCCTTTTCTAGAGTTGTTATTGTACAATGCTGTAGATAATGCAGCCCATGCAATACACCCAAGAACACTACAGTCCTACACCCAAGTACAATTAAAAATGATAAAGCAGCCCTCCAAGAGTGGTTCCAGATACCACTTAAGTCTACAGCAGCCATGTTGGGTATGGTTTTCCATGCAGAACGGTGCAACTGTTACATTTAAAACTAGAAAAAAATAACTCCTAATATTCTTTTGAACTCAGAACACACAGAACATAAGTAGTATATGAATAATAAACTGCTCTAATACTTCAGCAACCTACTCATCAGACATGTGTTGCTTGATAGAGCTGCTGTGGTATGTCTAAAAACATACTAACTTTTTTTTTTTGTAAACCAATCTTACAATATTGTGCTACACAACATTTTTAGCTATGCAAGGAAAAGCAGACAACTCTGTTGCAGGCCAGTTCTTAAGTTCCTAGCATGACATTTCCTTTTCAAACCTATTTTCATGATTCTAAAGTTAATGTAATCTTTTCCAAAACAGTTTTCTTCTCATTCGTATCTGATTTTTTCCATTTTTCTCAGTGCAATTGATAAGTAACTTTCTTAAATATGGCACCAACACTCATCTTATTGGGATGGTGAACCGCTCCACATAGGTTACATTCTGCTGGAAAACAATGGAGTGTGGAAACTAAAATTAGAATGAGATTTTAAATGATAGAAGTAGACTGCCAACCTTTTTGATGTATCCTTCTCCAAAACAGGCACATAACACTAGCCAAAGATTATATACCTCAAACACATCTCAAAAGGCAGATCTGCTGCAAACATGCAGGTAGCATACATCTGCTTGGCACATGTGAACTAGACAGTCTGTCCTCTGTGCATGTGTGTTCCTGTGCAGGTTTCTGATCATCCAATTATATTCTGGGGAGGACATATAATTTCAAGGGCTGTATCTATCCAATTCTGCCTGTAACAAACACCCAAACATTCTGAAATATCATTAAGACAGACAAGACTAAAAGTAAAACTTCGGAGAACAAAGGAAAATGGCCATGCACCTGCTCTTTCATGTTTTCCTAGGATATATTAAAAACAAAACAAAAAGTCAGTCAGTCTTTTCACAAGCAGGTTAAGTTATATTCTCTGGATTTTTTCAGCCACCACAACTGGATTCTCTTTCCTGATTTTTGCTGCAGCTTCTGCTTTGTAATCGTATGGGCAGTTATGCTTGTCAGAATAACGATGAAGTCCACAAAATAAGTTTCCACATCGGCAGTCAAATCCTGTACATAGAAAAAAACCCCAAGGAAGCTTATTTAATTAAGTTGTAAATTAAGGGCTTAGTCACTACAAAGGGGGTATGTTTGTCTAACATACAGAGGAAGAAAAATGAAGAGCTGTGCTAAGTTGTTTGGATTCTGAAGCAGCAAATAAGTTTAATGGTACAGATATTTCATCAAGTTTAATCTAACAAGAGGCAACTAATCATACAGATCTGTTCAAAAGTGACAAAGTGTTCTCATACCTGTAAGGCCAACCTTCTTTCTGCACATGAAACATCTGTTCTTCTTTGGTTTGGGCAGTTCCAGAGCTCTCTCTTCACTTTGCGAAGTACTAGGCTGAGAAACTGATGGGCTTGGTTGAGTAACAACTGTTAAAGCAAGCAAAGGAAATAAAGGTTAAATTTCCTTTTCTTGACTTCACTAGCTATTCAGAAGCACACATGTATTTATTAAGGATTAATTCCCCCTACTGAGACCCTGATGTTTTCAAGTACTACATAGACTAGTCTACGAAAACATAAATCAGGAACAGGGATTTTCAGGTACTCTATTCTTCCCTTTTGGCTCTACACAAGACAATCAGATTTTCCCCACGGTTCCACAAGCTAGAAAATATAAGGCACTTATTCATTACACCTATACAGGTGTACACAGGTGTTAAGGACTTGGAAAGCACTCCAGAATTTCCATGTACACATTTAATATTTTAAGAAAATTATATGATCAAGTAACATTTAATCTAAACCAATAACAATATTGTCACAGCTAAAGTTGCTGAACAGAGGGGATACCTGTAGAGAATATAACTAATAGGAACAGATTTTAGAAACAAATGAAATTCAGTAATGTGTTACTATCATAGTACTGGGTTACTCTGCCACTACACTTGTGAAATCAGATGCCTAAAACAGTTCAGCAAGACAGCAGACAGCAAGCCACTGATTCTGTGACAGATCCAGAACACAGCTACAAAACACAGACCGTTCAGAAGAACCCTCACGTTTTTGACACTTTCAGTAATTTAAAGAACAAAGTGCAGATTTACATTGAATATCTGTATTTTTTTTTCTACTGTATTCAGCTTTTGTGTTCAAGCAGGTATAGTCAAAATGAATCATTTTTCAATTGCCTCTGTCATGAACACCTTCAGACAAACTTGACTCACCTTTTATTTAAGTTCTCTGAACAATAAAAATTTGTCCTTTTGTGAACTTTTGTCAATCTGTTCATTTTGTTTAAAAAAGTCGTCCCCCCCCCCCCCATCAAACTGTTTTTTTAATATCCTCTTTATATCCAAACTGGAACAGAGGAAAGCTGAGAGAGGTGAGTTTGTACACAACTTTAACACCTGCTCCTGGTACAGTTTTCCTGAACGCTCCCAGCTGTATGATGGCATCTATTGTTCTAAAATAGAACAAACTACAAAACGCATTCCAGAATAAATGGAGTACATAAGCTTTAAGGACTTATTTGTAATCAACTTTATGCACACAAACAGGATTTGTTAGTTGAGATTCTTTCAGATCAGTAAGTTTTGTATCCTATGAAAAGTGAATTTTTTCCAGACACAAAGAAACAATTGACTGTTTTTCTATCTTTACTCTCTGTACTTATTTTTTACAATTGCATTTGCATTACCATGTCCATAGGTATTCTAAAAACCAGCTCACTATTACCACTAACACCTAGAAATCCTCACAATTCACTGTACAACAAGACAGCCCCCAGTCAGGACTTCATAATCTTCACCAGATTTAAAAGTTCTTTAACAGTTCTTCAAAAATCTTCACAAGCTCTCAGAGGTAAACAAGGAATCTTCAGTGCTTATCCTCAAAAAATTTCATGCAGTAAAACAATGGTTGCTAATATTTTCTTATACTTTACTTATACATTATAGCAACAGTCCTAGTGAACTAAGGCCATTTACTACCTTTATTTTTTGTCACCTTGCATAGATCTTTTTGAAAAAAAATTGGGAAGTACAGTGTCAGCGCTATTTTGCCAAGTCCAAGGGATAAGAAAACTATTACAGCACTAGCACTACAATCACTGCTGCTACTGGTACTTTTTGGAGTAATTTCTGCTGCTGCTTTTGGTTTTTTGAGAAAACAATTTCTTTGTTTTGATGATTAACATTTTCTAAGTGAACAGATATGATCCTCTGAACTTGTCTTTAAATCCCAAGGAAAGCAGTGTTTAGTATCAGTTAATCTATTTGAAAACCCGTGACAAAAAACAGGTTAAAAACCAGCGATATCGCAAACAGTGCAAACCTGTTGGATACTATGCACCTTGGCTAACAGCCATCAGCTATGGCCTTAAAAAAAAAAAAAATGACAAAACACCTCCCCAAAAGCGTGGCCAAACTCCTTTTAGATTTTTTATATTGCTAAATTGTTTAAAAATGAAATGCTAATCATAAGCCATGGTAGATGAAAAAGAGGAACCAGAAATGCTCACATACTTTGCTATTTGGTGTATAGCTAGCCAGGGGGAAGCTTCATCTGTATCAGAACCAACTTACAAATACGAGCCCTGGGAGCATACATGCTGTTTCAGTCAGATGCAAAAGAAAATGCAGAAGAAGGGGCAAACCAACAGTGACCTAAATAATTAAAGTCACCCACAACATGCACTAAGAGAAAATGAAAACAAGAAGAGGAGCAACATTTATTGCTGCCTAACATACGAACAAGGAAGCAAAAGTGGAATCGGCAACTTCCCAGGAATCACCAAGGCAAAGAGAGAGCCTAGTAGGTCACTACCACAAAAGACACTGGGAACAAATCCATCTAAGGGAAAAAGTTACCAACTACTACAGGTATATTTCCTCCACTGCATGAAGAAACTGAGACAACTGGCAGCCCAGGAACTGGAAAGTGATGAAAGTGATCTTAAGAAACTGTAGAGGCACCTTTCCTGAAAGGGCTGCTGAGCAGGATCCTTCCCCACAACTAAAACATGTTCCAAGAATGAAAAGCAGTACACAACATGCAGTAATGGGCACTAAAAGGTCCCAAGACAAGATGGGACATAGCCCCCTAAATCCAAACTAAAATGTTCTATTTGTTATTCTCCATGAACAAAGGGTTGTCCTTTTATGCCAGCAGAGTTAAGTCTGATGATGAGTTTTTATCATCCTAAACCTTCATAAATGTGCTTCTCCAGTAATGGCTAGGAGAGAGGAAAAGTTGCCTACTCTACCCCTTACTTAAAGCTCAGGACAAAAGTCCTTTTTCATCAACCTGTGGCTCAGATGAAAAATACTGTAAATTGTAGTTGTTCCGCCATGACACCAGGAGCAAATATAATTTCATCAGATGCTATCCTGACAACTGCTTGTCACAAAAGGCTTCCTTTAGCACAGAAGCCAAATCCAACCAGGGAAGTACAATTCCAGTCCTCAATATATTAAATTCATTTTATGCCAGAAATCACACAGCGTTAATCATCAGGCAAAGTTCTCTAAATGATTGCTGCATGATCACCGTGGAATGAATAACTGAACAAATGCTGAAAGTTGGAAAATAGTGCTTGCTGGTACCTGTAGACCTGCTTCCTCAGTAGATGAAGCAAACCCCTCACCACTAAAACAGGTTTTATTCCTTTAACAGAGCTCCTGTTGGCAGGTACCCCTCTCCATCACCTTGGTCATTTCCCTTCCCAACCTTTGGCTCAAGAAGTTACCTGATCAGATTTACTTCACTTGAATTTTACCACACCAATTCTCCCATTACAAGGCTGAAAACCTTAGGAGCAACAGATTTTCAGAACTAGGCAGGCCTTTATTAACTATTACTTTGGTCTTAAATTATTACCTGTAGACACTATAAGATGCATTACCATCATGCACAAGGAAGACTATCACTGATCTGCTAGGATAATAAAGACTAACATAATCCCAGTATTGGAGAGGTGCCTGAAAAAAAACACCCACCCAAATACAGGCTTTGCATCATGAATTTGGGAAAATTTCCTCCATGTGTAGTCTGAAGGCAAGATGCATCTTTACAAAACACACGCGGGAACAGCAAGGCCACTGATGAGAGAAGTTAGCCACATGCCACAGCATGATAGCCATTCAACCTATACACAGAAAAGTCCTACGAACTGGAGAACAAAGCTCTTCTCAGACCCCAAAGTATTAAGCCACGGTGACTATATGGGACTGCCACTCAAAATTAAAAACCACTCTAAGAACAGGAGTTTCAAAACTGACAGTAATTTTCCTTATACAAACCAGTATGGTTGTTACAAAAGAGCATGCCTACCACAGGTATTTTCCCACTGAGATGTCACACTGGAAAGGAATGAATCCAATGTTTCAGTTGAACAAAACCTGATGAAAATAAAGCAGTATTACTTTTTAACCCTGCCCATCTCAAAAGTGACCAGAAAGGGCTACCAAAGTAACACCAAGAAGTTTTGAGAAGCTTCTCTAACAAAACAATTAACCAAAGATCCCAATAGCTTAAACTGCATGACTTTCATGGTACTAGTAAGTGGTAAGCACACCAGTGGAGCAAACTCTTAAAAACATAAAAAAACCCCTGATTTAAGTATTCTGACTCAATGAAGCTAGCCCCCAACTCCCACCATAGAAGAACTGGAAAAATTAAAACAGGATAGAAAAAAGGTAAGGCCAAAAGTCATCAGAAAGACATTAGACTGCACTTCTGCAGTACTGGAGCAGTAAAGCTGTACTGGAGATTGTGCAGTCCTTATATTAACACAATGGACTTGTACATAAAATTTTAGTCCGAAAAGATGGACAGTAGTTATTATGCTTTATCAAGCTTCCTACGTGTAAATACTTTATTCTTCAGGAACTACAATTGCTATGCCAACCCAGGTGCCCATGACAAAAGGCTGCAGAACAAACTTCCATTATGTTTAATTTTATGCCAAAGAAAGGGAATAGAAATGTTCTGCAGCATGCAATTCATCTCCCGCATGCCCAACTCTAACAGGTGTTATTGAATATCTTTACTGTTACATTAATACAATGTAAGGATATCCCAGTTTCAGTATCACACAGAAATATGGCCACCATGAAGACCTGATGCCTGTGCTATACCGCTGTTAAAATAATAATAGCATCCTATCACCAACAAGCACAAGACCAACAGTTGGGTCCCCAGTCTTATTTTTCAACATGGACAGCTTCAGGGCCTAGAAGAGACTACTGATTCCATTTCAGAATTGTTTCAGAAGCGTCTACCGAAGCTACAGCAGACATGGGAAACATGAAGATGAGCTAATTATTTTCAACACAAGACGGAGTTGTTATATCAGACAATTTTACCAACAGCCACAAAGGAATTGTCTACAGATAGCAACATGGTTAAAATACTATAGCCATGTGTGAAAACAAATCAGAATTAACAAGGCACTCATTACAAGAAGATTTAAGGAATATCATGCAGTTACCATCTTGAGCCTACCATATCTCATAAGTTAGCTGTCTACTTGGCATCTTACTCCCAGTATTACCTGCAACACACTGTACACATCACAGATAAAACACACTGGCTCTATCTACAATGTAAGTGAGGGTAACCCATAACAGGGTCTCAACCTGAATGCAGGACAGCTGTAAAATAACTCTAATCATATTGGCTTGGTAGAAAGCCAAGAGACAAGTGAGCCAACCACCATTGCCTGCTGTCTTCTGAAGCTGATTAATTCAGGAACAGGAAGGGTAAGCTACAACACGGATAGAATTATACAGTAAGTTAACAATATTTGGGTATTTTTTAAATATGTAGTTTACGCAAGACCATAATCAGTTCAATTTCTGGTTCACTTTCTTTATAAGCAGTGCTACTCTGCAGCTGTGGCTTCACAAAATGATAGCTAATCACACTACTCCCTAAAACAGAGCTATTACTGGGTTTAAAAAAAAATAAAAAACCAAACCAAACCAAAAAAAAAACCCCCAAGCCTCTGATACACATGCTGATACTAATTATGTCTGGAAACAGTGACAGACCTGACTGGAGGCTCATCATTCAGCAAGGTAATGACCTACAAAGGCACAAGAAAATGCTAAAAATAAGCTGTAACTTGAAATAATATGATTGTCTAAATATATTGTTTTCAAAAGAGTTGTTTTTAGTGGTTACTGTAACTCAATTCTCTTTCTTGTATGGATCTTTTATTTCCATTTGAATACTTCCTAAAAAAAAAAAACCAACATGTTTCTTAAGGAACAGCTCCACTATGCCTCACCAACTTGGTAGATATATTGCTCTGATAGCATAACACAAGGAAAGGAAAGGAGTTCACTAGGTTTTCCATTTAATTCCTGCAACTCAGCATGCCAAAAAACCCAACTATGAATCACATTTCTGGAATGCTTTGGGTATAGTCTGACTTCGGTCAAGACTATTAGAATTCAATCCTTAATAAGAAGTGTAAAAGCTTATAAAAATCCTATAAAAAGTATTTTGTAAATAGTGCCCACTTACGAATTAGAGTTTGGACATAAAGGCCTTAGATTTCTCTGACTTACAAGCAGCTCAGACAGACAACTGCACTGAACACGTGCCCCTGCTCAATTATAAAATTGCAACAAACAAGTAAGTTGAACTAAGAAATTACAAGTTAAAAGAAAACATAGCATATTAGACATGTGAATTACAACCAACTAGGTCAGTTACCTCCATCGTGCCTTTCTTCCTTCAAACGTTAAGATACAATTAACTGTCTTCGCACTGCATTTGTTCCGAGTGAGAATTCAGGTTGCAACCTCAACCCGTGTGAAGGAAAAAACCCAAAACCACCACCATAAAAAAAAAAAATTTCAAGAAAAATAAGCCTGTTAAGCTCCATTGTTTCATTATTCTCGACTTCACCACCTTCTCAGTCAGTTGCTTCTATTCCAACAGCAAACAAGTATAATTTTATGCTACAGATTGCTAAGGAAAAAAAAAAAAAAAATCAGTTGACCAGATGTAATTCTACTTGTAGCTTTCTGGCTTGTAAGGGAAATATCCAAAATTTCATTTACGAATGAAAATCTGGCAGAAGAGAATGAGACTTCATACTGTTGAAGACATTCAAAGGAGAGCAAGCTACTTTGCTTGAAGGTTACATTGTTCATGATCTGTTACTATCTGATAGATGGTTATGAAATTCAGTTGCTAGGGTCAGACTGTGCTTACAACTAGACTGTATTCATTAGCAACTCCATGACTGTGGCATTATCTTAGAAAATTACACCTCATAGAAAGTATTAGCTTTGTTGTTAGGAGGTGACGTGAATTATTTACCGTTGTTTCAGTTCCTCCTTGGGAGGAGACATCAACACATATTGGATGCTGCTGAAAAAAGGAAGAGAAGAAAAATCGAACTAGTCCAGACACGACAGGGATTTTTTATAAAGAGTCTAGGCCACCTTCTCTTGCCTGCAAGACAGATCAGTGTACCACTGAATACAGCCAACATTTTGTGTATTTTAGATGTCCAGCAGACCCTAAGAATAGTATATAAAGATACTAACCTATGCTGTCTACAACCTGTGCCAAACCGTAACACTTAAAAGGGAACTCAGGCGTTACAGCAGCTGAGGCTGTCTCACAAATTTACAAGTATGTGCTCAGGAAGGCAGTTTTGTTCCACAAGCTTTTTCCAGACACATCTAAGTTCTCTGGTAGTTCTTCCACTGATCTCTACACAAGCTTGTGACAGCTTCTACTGGTTTCAACCTGCGAGATTATTTACAACAATACATAAGTATCTTGAGATGCTTTTGGATTTTTTCCCCCATTCTGATCACTAGAGTGCTGTGTGACATTACCTATCATACAGCTGACCCACAGTGCCTGAAAAACAGGTAATATGTCAACAGTAACTGAAGATTGTCCTTTACACCTGGCAAAATGACAAATTCCTACTGGCAGTTCTAATAAGAGTAAGTCACCTATTACTTCACCACTGCTACCATTTTATGTATTCCTCTTTCCTGCTTGCCACATTTCAGGTAGGAATTCCTAACAAAGCAAGATGGGTTGATAAATATTGTAGCAAAGTCTAAATTATTTCTCAGTTACATACAGAAAGCCTCTTCAGATGACATCAGTTACAGGAAGTTAATACTTGCAACAATCTCCTCTCAGCCTACGCATAATGAAAACCACAATATATTGCATAACTGTACTTTAGTTCATGTCACAGAATCTTGACTTAGCATGACTTATTGCAAATAGTAAAATCCTCTGTACAAATACTGGGCAATTAAATATCAGGTCTTAGAACAGTCTTTGCTGGCAAGAATCCATCTAGATAAAAATAACTTTTATACAGTGCTGAGTAGCATCTTCTGCAATTTTCATCTGACTTCAAAACTGAAAAAATGAATGTTACCTTCAGCTTGAGTGAAAAGAGTTCCTACTAAACATCAGCTTTTAGTGTTTTAAGACTGTTTCAGAAGTGTTAAATTAAATAAAGAAGTGTGGATACATATAAGTAAGGAACAAGTGAAATATGAAACAAGACATCCATTTGAACAAACTGATACGAATTCACTCACTCACTAGCTGTAGGTAAGAAAGCTCCCCCTCCCTGCCTCCCTCCAAGAAATAGTTTAACTACTACAGCTACAACCTTCCAGTACAAGAATAAAACTTTTATATTGACAATTCACACCCAACAATTAAAGCTGCAAGTATCCTACATCCACAGAACAATGTTTTGGTTATATCTACTGATTACTCAATTAGTTCAAGAACCCTAAACAGCTTTTGTTAGTATTTTTAAACAACGTATTCCCTTCCCCCACAGCCTCACTCCTCTGTAGAATGGAATTTATTAAGAAATCCTTTCTCCAAATGCAACAAACCGTTTTGATTGCCATGAGTCAGCAGGAATTGTGCAGCCAGATAATACATAGAAATCTCAACATTTTAACTTCAAAACTGAACACCTTGACCAAATGCAATTTTAGAGTGCCTTAGTTTTAAAAACAAAGGTTTGGGAGCCAAAGCCACTCTCACAGGTGTCAACTTTTTTTACTATCATTGAACAGGCATCTTAAAGCTCTACTGTGGCACTAGTCTCCTTTTTCTTAATTCTGATGAGACACTACTCAAAAAGCATCCTCAACAATCACCTTAACAGTTCCTCAAGACCATCAACACAACAGGAGATGCCTACTTAGAACGTAAACAAACTGTCAGCTTCTGTTAAGTCACCAGTTGTAATCCATGTTACTCTGCAAACATACCTGGCTCAGTCTCTGTTTTCGGTGTTACTTTTTCCTCTCTTGAAATGCTCATTTCTGTCATTTGCTGCGTTACAGGCAAAGCGGCAACAGGCACATTTCTGTTTAAGTACAGTGAAACACATAATTTATGTTAGTTTTGCATTCATAATAGAAGTTTGAACTGTCCAGACCCATTAATAAACTACCTGTTCAACTACTACTGATACATGCTCCTGAACTCTGCTTCTACTATCTTCAAAACACATTTTTACTCTATTTTAATTTCCCTAGAAGAAAACAGGCAAACCTGTAGCAAATATTTCTCCAGATAAATCAAAACCATCCTTTTAAACGTAGCAGTCCCACACCAAATATTTTAATCAGTTCTTGTTTACACAGATTCATAAAGCACTGTCAGGTAGACTGTCCCTTTTTCCTCTGCAGAAACTCACTGCAATAGGGGAGGATTGCTGCAGGCCTTCAACTTGCTGCACACAGCTCAATCAAACCTCAAAGTAATACCTTCATCTTACCTTGATTTTTCAGATGTGCTGCCAGCAGCACCTTCACAGTTGTTTAAGCTAGTGTCTGCTCTCTGTACAGATGCAGAGTCTGAGGTAGGACTGTTTGAACCACTGGCTGTTCCTATATAACAAGAATTTGACAAGTTAGTTACGAACAAATTGTAGAATATATGTTAGTCAAATAGTCTCATACACAGCTATGCATTGTCTGCATACAATCTTCACTGCTACTGCATATTACTTCTTGCTTAAAGACAGGCTATATTGTTAACAACCAAAATACAGAGATTGTATAAGAATATGCTAACAGAGAAGGCTAAGTGGGAAAGTAAGTTATGGCTGAATGCCAAGCAGACCAGAACACATTACACAGAAATGTATTTTTATCTTTACTGTGATTTAAAGTAGTATTCACTTTGATATTCATTGTTTTAGTACACAGCTTTCAGAAGTTCTCCTAAAAAAATGTTCTGGGATTCCTTGTCATCTTCTATATGTTTTATTTTAAAAGAAGCAAAAAAAAAACCCAGACCCAACAAACCACACACTCTTACCCATTGGGCTGATTCTACCACTATTCTGCTGTCGCTGAAGATGCTCTTTGTAGCAAACAGAACACATCCCATTTGTCCTAGGATTTCCATAAAACCCACATCCTGTACTACAAAGCATGGGCCCTGGGGTCTGGTTTGTCTCCTGAGTCATCGCGATGCTGTAAATAAAACCAAAAACTGCATTAGGAGCTGGCATATCACCAAAGTCAATTACAGGGTTATAGAATTAAAGTATGTCTGCTCACCCTGCCCCCCAAAAGTGATATCAGCATTCTTAAAGAGGGTTATATGGATGCTAATATACCATTCAATACTGCAATTGTACTGCTAAGTAACATTGTTATGAACCTTTAAGAGAAGAAAAAGTCTCATCATACTAATAGTGAGAAATAATGTACTTGTTGAGGACTGAGCTGCATGTGCAGGTTATTACCAAATTCAATTTGACAGCCAAAAAACCCCTTATTACCAACCTCTGAGCACTAATGGGGATATGCAGAATAAGCAAGACCAAGTTCATATCTACTAAACAGTTCTGGCAAATAACATAGCTTATTTTTGCCCCGACTCCAGCAGAAGAGCCCCACTTTTTCAGTAATGTTGAACTTGCATCATTTGATGCTAACTCCACTATTAGCAGTTCCTACTCTCACAATACATTTATCAAACAGAACAATAAAAATACCTGAAGTACTGGCAGCAGCCATTTAAAGTCCATATTCCTATCTTTAGAAGGAGTTTCCAACGCAAGGCCATGAAGACTGCTCAAATTATGTATGAAACCTGATACTAACTGGCAACAACACGTTTACAACACGCCCTTCAACCAAGAATCTGAAGAGCATTTCTGAAATAAAAGTTTAGACTGGGTCTTACACTTCCAAGAGAAATAAAATTAACAACTGTAAACTGTTGAATATATTCTATAATACAGCCTACACATTTAAAAAAAAAAAAAAAAGGAAGTTAAATCCTTTGTCTTAATAAAGTTATGGCAAGACTTCTGAGCCTCCCAAAGGCAGACAATGCTAACTCTCTGCCATGAACTGCAGAAGTTAGGAATAAAAATACTTCACCTTCACTGCTGGTTAACCTCTGCAAAGCAAGGTTAGTAGAAAAACTGAACAGCAACCAAATCCTTATTGCCCTTGGGAATCAAAACTGGAACACAGTAATCAAGCAAGCAATCTGCTACAAATTGAGGACACGTAAGAATATCACGCTTGTCCTCCCAAAACTTAAATTTAGTAGAAGCACTGTACATGGCATCTGGAGACATTTCAGTGTAATGTCTAGATTGCTGTCTTCCTATTCAGGAACAGTCACAGTAAGAGATATTTGACTGCTGATGCTTGTGAGAAGTCAGGAATGCTGAAAGTGAATTCAGTACAGTGTCTAGAGAAATACTTCTTTTAATTAAGAAATCCCACACTGCAAGTAGAAAACCTACATTCCACTAGTATGACAACTGCAACTGACAGCTGCCTTTGTCTAGTTAAACTAAATTTGCAGGATCAAAGCAAACCAAGAGCAGGAGAAAGTAAACAAGCAAAATTCATCTGCTTGCCTGCTGGTGGTCATGGGACCTCATTTCCCAGGTATAAATAGTTGTATTATTTATGCCTTTATAATACCTTCCAGCTATAAATAGTTTCCTTTCAGGACTACAAAACAGCCTCACGCTTATTCTGACACAGTTTTATGGCCATACGCACCAGTCAAGGGAGTCAGAAGAAACCACAACCCGCCTAGAGGAACCTAAAAAAAATCCTGTCAGCTGTATTGTAGGCCTATGCCTATACCATACAAATACAGACCGTACTTCTGCCCTTTTGTTGCGTAGGTGAGCTCAAAGCGCCATCAAACACACTGCCACAACCAACCTTGGTACTTCACTTCCAAGTGTCGCCACTCGCTAGATCTAGCTGTAGGTGCTAATAATAACGCTAGCATCAACCTACCGCAAACCAGAGTCCCCGCCGCTCCTTTGTCAACACATTCCTCCACGACTGGAAACGCACGCCCCGAACGGAAAGGTCACACCGCCGTTACCCGACGCCCGGGAAGTCGCGCTTTTCCGGGAGCTGGAAGGTGCCCCGGCCGTCACCTGCGCTTCTCCTAAAAGCGCCTAACCGCCAGCGGGAGGCCAGCCGCCCCGCACTCACCCGGGCCGACCCCGCCGCCGCAGCCCTCCCCCCGGCAGGCAGCGGGGCCCTCCCTCGCCCCCAGCTCGGCCCCGCCGCCCCGGGGGAGCGGCGCCCGGCGCCTGGGCAGGCCCGGCCCCGCCCCGGATCACGTGGGCGAGGGCCTGCGCTTCCGCCTGTCAGGCGGCCGCCCGCTGCCGGCCGCGGGAGGCCGGGCCGCTCCGCTGCCGCCGCCCCGCCGCTCTCCGGCCGGCCCCCGTTCGTCCCTCCGGCCGGCGAGCGGGCGGCTCCGGCCCGACCCTGCGAGCCCCGGCGGCGGGAGGAGGCGGCGGCGAAAGCCGATCAGCCCGTCCTCCTTCCAGGGGGGAGCGGGGATGCTGGAACCCGGTGAAGAAGATGCAGCATCACCAGCCCGTCATCTCCCACAGCCATCTTCGCCGCACGCACGGAGGACGGCTGGGCGTGATCGGGCGGCCACCGTTTCACAAGCGCACCCCACAGCCTTGGGGGTGGGTGGTTAAACCCAGCTATTCCACTTCGGGGGCGGGGGAAAGGATAATAAAAAAGGTCTCGTTCCACCGCCAAGAGGAGCAGGTCTTAACCGCAGGGATGCTCCTGCTTAGCCTGGGGACGTCCCGGCACAAACAGGAGCCCCGTTACTCAGCGTGTGAACTCCAACAGCGGCTCAGGCCGCCCATCCCCGCCGCCACCGGCGGAACTCGCAGGGGAGCATCAATCCCGCCAGTGGCCCAGGCCAAGCCGCCCTCCCGCCCCCAGGCGACGGCCGGGCCGTCCCGGCGGCGGGCACAGCCCGGCTCCCCGCCGCAGGCCCCGCCGCTCCCACTGGGCGATCCCACCTTTTGGCGCGGCGACGGAAATAAAGACCCCAGCCTGCACCGACATCAACCATAAAACCCGGGAACTGCGTCAGCGATGGGTTTGCTGACCTAAATGCTCATTTACCTCAGCATCGTCCTCTCGGAGAGGGGCCGCCGTTAGACAAGAGAAACACAGACACAAAGCCAAGGGGCGGGGGTGTCCCCGGGGCTGCTCGGGGCGCTCGCCCCGGCAGGGCCGCGCTCGGGGGAAGCGGGGCGGACGGATCGGTAGGGGGACGAGGGGCCGGCACCCGCCACGTCCCCAGAAGGGTGAAGCCCGGCTGGGTGAGCCAGACAAAAGGGAAGCCGCTGCCAAGCGCCCGCAGCGCGGTTACGTCTTAACTGCCCTCCCCCCGCGCCGCCGCCGCCTCCGCCGAGGACACCGGAACACAAAAGACCCGCAGGCTGCCGGGCTGAGCACCAGCGAGGGCGGGCGGGGGTGCCCAGCCAGGGCGGCGGGGCCGGGCCGCTCCTCGCAAACCCCTGAGTCACGCCCGGCCCGGCCGCCGCCAGACCCCGCGCCGCTGCCGGCCCCCACGGCCCCGCCGCCGGCCAGGGAAACCTTATTGTCTCGCCGCCGGCCCGGCCCGGCCCTGCCCGGCCCCGCACCGGCCCAGCCCAAGGCCCTCCCCCCGCTCCGGGGCCCGGGCGGGAGGAGGTCGCCGGGAGGCCCGGGGACCCTCCCGCCACCGTGAGAGCCCCGGAGAGTCCAGCCCAGCCCGCCGCCCCCCACACCTACCTGTTCCCGGCGGGGGCCAGAAACCCCGCGGCGGCTGTCGGAGGAGGCGCCGCGGGTGGCTCCGGGTGGCTGCCGGGAGAGCGGCGGCCGGGGGGGCGCGGGGCGCGGAGCGGGCGGCACCGCCGCCGCCGCTTCCCTCCTTTGTTCCCGCAGCAGCAGCAGCGGCGGCCGTGTCGGCAGCGGCGGCGGCGCGAGGCGACACGCGCCGTGCGCGGGGGGCGGGCGGCGGGAAGGCGCAGGAGGGAGGGGGGTGGGGAGGGGGAAGAGGAGGAGGAGGAGGAGGAGGATGGAGCCGTGCCCGCCCCCCGGCGCCGGCTCCGCCTCCGCCCAGCTGCCACCGCCCGCCGGGGCATGCGCGCTGCTGCCCAGGGGCGGTGAGGAGCTGCGGGGGGGAAGGCGCGCACGAGGCGAGGCGGGAGCGCGCGCGGCGCCGGCGCCGCCCGCGGGGGCGGGGGAGGAGGACGCCGTTCCAGGCGACGTCACAGAGCTACGTCTGCCCCGGGAGGGAAGGAGCCGCGTGCAGAGCGGGGGCGTGGCCGTGGCCGTGGCTGCGCGAGGAGGCGGGGCGGGCCGGGCCGCGTTTCCCACGGGAGGAGCGGCCGCTCACCGCTCGGTTTCCGAGTCCGCCCTCGGTTCGGGAGAATCGGGGCGCTTACTGCGGCCTGTCAGCGTGCTCGTTATTGGGTCCTCGGCTCCTCTCTGCTTACGGTCTCTTACGCGTAAAGCGATGCAAAGTATACGGCAAATTGGGCAACTTTCTAGGGGCTGTCAGGCCCGAGAGCCGGCTGTGGTGACTGCCTGCTGGGTGGTAGCGTCTGCGTGCTAGGTGACGGTGCGGAGAAATTAGTGTTGCTGGTTGTGAGCTGTGCCGATTCAAAATACTTGATGGTTGCGTGTTGGTAAAACGTACTCCGCCAAGAGTGACATGATCTCTGTGGTATACGATGGCATCAGCTTGAAACGTGTATGTTTCAGGCCGCTGCGATATGCAACAGACCCGTTCCACCTCGTGCGCTCGCCTGCCTGGGGCTTCGCCGCGCTTCTCACGGGCCCAGGTATCTGCTAAGAGATACTCCGGTTTTGAGGGTTAGCTACTAACTATTGGCTGTTACCGTGCAGAAGCACAGGGAGGACTTGAATGCAAACTAAGGTCTGGTCTTCAGGTTGGCAAATTTGTGGGTCATTGAACCTCAAGATTAAATATTTCTGTACTTCCACATGCCCAACCTGTGTTTTGAAGATAGTATAGGTACAATAAATAGACTTGGTCTAATTATTATTATCAGGAAATACACCACAGAAATTGTTAGAAAGTCTTTTTTTGCCTGATACATCTTCTAGAGCTCATCTTTTTCCTCATTTGTCAGAGAGATGTCTGCTGAGACCCAAATGCTTCAGGTAAATGGAATTGCACAGTGCTGCAGTATAGCACGCTCTGCAGAAGTATAGGGCACTCTGCTTGCTGCAGAAGGCTGCTGTTGTGCTACGGAACAGCAGCCACTCTGTACCCCATGTTTGGAGTAACACCCCTGTTATCTGCAGTGTCTGGGCTGGTAGTTCCTACTTGGTAGTACAAAATAGTTTCAACTATTACAAGAAAACATTTAAGTACAGCTTCCTGATTTATGATGAAGTCGTCTGAGATCACTGCTCTCAAGACTCTCCCTAAGAGTTGGATAACTTTATCACTTTGAAGGGAAAAATGGAAAAAGAAGTTGAGATGCATATTATTTTCCCCTTGCAGAGATTTTATGACCAGAACCAAAACAGAGGATGACAGTAAATCTCATTGTAAAAATAAAAGTTGGTCTACTAGTAGCCCTGGAGAGTAATTTTGACCTCTCTTACAATGGCAGGGCAGAGGATGAAGACAGAAGAGTTTCAGCTGAAAGCCGTTAACTTCTCTGGCTTTTTCCAAGGTAAATCTCACAGATCTCAGTGGGTGTTCAAGAGGTACGCCAACAGACAAAGTTTGCCTCAAAGATAAGGAGTCCCAGAGGAATGGAAAATGGGCAGAATTCCCTAGAAAGGTCCTTTGTCTATATGCTTTTCTCATGGTTATTAACTTCTATATGTAAGCTGTCTTAGGCAGTATTTTTCCTGCAAGTCTCAGGCCTAGAAACAAGGAGAGTGCGTGAGTGTGTAAGAGTATCACATTCATTACAGGGTTCTGCAGAGGTGGGAAGCCCTCCAGTTTCCCAAGCCACAGAAGAACTGCGTCTGTGACTCTATGCGTATTTAGCAGAGATTTCTAACTTGAAGGCTTAGACTTCTGGGTTGTCTGTTTGCCTTGGAGTCACTGGGACACGCTCCCACTATGTAGTATCTTAGAGAAAATAGGTGGCCCTTAAAATACTATTTTCTTGTTTTTTTTTTTCTTTTTATTTGACCTAAATTTACCTACAAGATCTAGGTGTCTTGTGAGATCAAAAGCAAAAATGCAGCAGCATTGCCCCAGAACAGAACTTTCAATTTAAATTGCTGATTATGAATGTCATTGCCAGTTGGCTGATCGTACTCTCCTTCAGAGGAAGCCCTCACATAATTAAAAAAAATGAAGGAATAAGGAAGTGGCCACACATTTTACTTAATTCAATGCTAAAGAGCTAATTCTACCTCCTATTTTGGAGATTACTTTATCCTTTAAGAGCTCGGTACTTTCAACAATACCGTGAGGTTCACGCAAGCTGCTTTGGAGACCTTTACTAACTTGGGATGGTTGGAATATCAGGGACCTGTGAAGGGAGACCACTCCCAGGGTAGCCTCAACATGTTAGCCAGAGAGAAAAAGGGTACTTGCATCCTTAGAAATCACAGCTTCAGGAAAAGGAGGTGATTTTTGGACCTCGCATTGGTCCGCTCAGTAGGATCACAGGTAAGCTGCACTTCTGAGGAAGCAGGTGACTTTGGTTAGAGAGAGGGGATTTTAAACAAGTCGTCTCAGGTGAGCATCCTCATTGCAAGTCAATAGGTAGAGCAGAAACATACACCTTCCGCTGTCTTACAGCTATTGTTCCTGGTTGTATTTTGTGAATTGTTCAAGGGTGTAGGCACCTGGACCTTGGCAGGTGAGGGAGGTGGGAAGTACCTAGTTTGGGAATCTGAGGGTGACAGGGTGTGGAGCAAGGTTTTGGGCACTCCTCTGAAAGAGCAAGCTTACCTCCTGATGAAGGGCAGCTGCCCTCTGGAGAGCCTTGAGGTGAAATGTAGCATCCCTGAAATGTTTTGGTGGAGATGTGTTGTTTTTAGAGATGGATAGTGAGCAGTCTGACACAGAGGGACAAGTGCCCATCTTTCCCACAGATTCTTTTTCTCTAAAAGGTATTAAGTCTGCTTCATGGTATATAATTGTAAGCTTTTACCTAAGGAGGGTAGTAAAAAGCTGCCAGTGCTTTCTCCCCTCTACTTTCTTCTGTAATGCTGACACTGGAGTAATGACACATACTCTGATGGTTTCATCTTCATTGTCAGCAGTAGAAGAGATGTAGAGAGTGATGAGAGTACAGGCTCTTCAGGCCGTTGCTGTCTTTTTCTGTATTTGTATACTACTTAACATATGGTGATCCTAGATACAGCTCATGTTCCTAGGTAGAACTAGATAATAACAGTAATAATAATTATTACAGTGGAGGGTTTGAAAGACAATGAATCATTCTTTGCATGATTATAGAATAGGAAGGTCTGCTGGCAGATCTTTATATAACATGTTTTCAAGGATACATTTGTGAATACCAATTTTAATGAACTTTCCTCATTCTGTTTGGGAAAAGTTCTGCTTTAATTGCACTTTATACAGCTTTACTGAAATGAAATTTATGCACGTACTTCTTGAAATTAATGCACTAAGTTCCTCAGCCTTGTCTGTGTCTGCTGTGACTAAGTCATCCACTTTGTTCAGCAGCAGTTATATTTACTACTGATGTAATAGTGGAAGCTCTTGTTGCTCTTCATGTTCCTGGTAAGTCTCAACTCCAGATGAGCTTTGGCTTCCCTGATAGAGTCCCTGCATGCCTGGGCAGTGTTTCTTGATTCTCCCTTTGTAGGCTGTCTCTGCTTCCATTCTCTGTATGCTGCTTTTTTTGCGTTGGAGGTCTATCATGGGTTTCCTGTTTTGCCAGACTGGCTTCCTGATATGTCTACTTCGTTTCCCGAGTGTAGAGGTGGACTGTTCTTGTGCTTGAGGATGCTCCCTTCCAAGGCCAACCAACTTCACTGGGATCCTTTTTCCTTTCCGTCAGTCCTAACTCTGACTCCCATGATATCCCACCTACCAGTTCCCTGAATGACCAAAAATCTGCTCTCCTGAAGCCCAGGGTCTGTGCTCTGCTACTCGCATTCCTCCCTCACCCCCCTCAGGAACTTGACTACACTATTTCATGGTCTCTACAGCATCACCCACTGTCCGTCGGCCCTACTTGGCCCATCCAGCACCTGTGTAACAAGAAGTTATCCTTGACAGCCTCCAGCAATCTCCTGGATGGCTGGTGTCCCAACGTGTTAAATTTCCTGATGAGAATGGGGGCCTATGACATTGAGACTTCCTCAGGTTGTTCAGAGAAAGCTTAATCTGCATCCCTACCCTGGTCAGTGGTCTGTAACACATCCCACCACAGTGTCATGGTTAGCAACCTCTCCTCCAACTCTGACCCACAAACTCCTACCCAGACCTGAGCCCCACACATCCGAGCTGCTCCTTCACACAGAGGGCAGCTCCCTTCCTCCTCTTCTCTGCCTGCCTCTTATAAAGGGCTTGTCTCCATCCCTGGCAGCACTCCAGGTGTGTAAACTGTCCCACCACAAGGTGCTTGCATGGAAGATACCTTGTTGCGTACACTCTCTTTGAACATCTAAGTCTATTGTCTTCATTAAACTCTGATCAGTGGAAATGCCACGTGGCAAAAGCCATCATCTCCTAGACAGTCAGGTCCTAAGTAATATTTGGGCTTTAATTATCAAATTGAACATGTTCAGTTCCAGTTGCTGCTTGATAAGATGCCAGTCTGAGCTGTAAAACAGTGGTAATGGGCTTGGCAGGAAAATCTCCTGTATATTTTGTATTAAGCTGAAATCCCAGGTAGCCCCAACATGGACAATGTTACAGTAATCTAGTTACAATGAAGAAATACATAACTAGGTATAGCAAGGCCTTTATGTGACTGAAATGTCGACATTCTTAAGCAGATAAAAGTAATCTACATTACTTGAACAGCCCAGAGCAGGCCTTGATTTAAGTCATGCTGAGTTGTGAACCTGTGTGAACGTGATGGGTGAGTGCCTCAACTAGGCTGGCTGTGTTGATCCTAGCCAGTGCTTCTCAGTTTCCTTTCCTTGTTGTGCTAATGGTGCCTCAGTCTTGTCCAGACTCATTTTAACCTTCAGAGCTTAATGGGCTCCCAAAGACATGTCAGTTCATGGGCTGTTCTGCATAGTATGCCCGCTCTTTGTGAAAGTCGTCACATCCTGCTCTCATATGTCTCATTTTCACCCCTTAAGAGCTCTTTTTAATATTTTGATACTGTAATACTTTTGTGCTTTGTTTTCTGATGGTGCTTTAGGTAGTTTTGTATCAATGGATTACTCGGTGGCTGGCTTGGCTACTGGTTTAGTTTCTCTAATTGCTGCACTATCTTAAAACCAAAATGGAGATGCAGAATATAATCCATAGTTTGATAGCCTGTACTTGTGACTGGCAAACTGTATCTGACCATAGGGACTGCAGATTTCTGCATCCAACTGTTTTCTGCAACACTGCAAGGAAGAAGCCCAGGTGTTTGTGTCATCCAAAGCACTGCAGTTATTTAAGTTACTTAGACCATCTAAATCAGCAGTCTCCAAAGTGGAGTGCATGAGATGATCCACTGGGGTGCAGGAAGAAAATACTACAACTTCAGTAACACATGTACATAACTTATAAATACATACATATATTCTGGGTGTGCGTGCTCAAAAATGTTTTACTTATAGGGGTGCATGTTTAAAAAAGTTTGGAGACCACTGATCTAAATGATGTCAGTCAATCACATCCACCAAACATGGTCACTACAAGAAAAGAATTTCACAGCATTCACAGAGTTAGCTTGGTGTTGTGCACCAAGAAGTGCCTCAGATCTCATACGTACTTAGTTGTGTTTGAAAAAATACATTGATTCTTTCATAAAGTAATTACTAAAGCTTTTTAACCAAGACTCAAATATATTGCAAACATTGATCATGTTGTATTAAGCATTGATTGTTCAGCATTAAGCACATCAAATTGGAGACCTTTCTCTACCTCCTGAATCTTTTTCTGGAATCTTCTGCTGCTAGTCCATGGGGACAGGGTATGTGCTGAAATACGAGTATACAGTATGAGTTGGGGATATGCTGTTTGTATCTCAGTCTGTCTAAAATTTGTTGCGTAGACTAAATCTTGGCTTTGTGAACATAGTTATGTTTTACATACGTAAAGTATGCAATTTGTAGAATGTAGCATGAGTAGAGGTAGATGAGCATTTTCAAAGAAAATACTACTTTCCAAATTATTCATCAGAAGCTGTTGCCTGACAAAAAATAAAGTTTACATAATTTCACTAACAGCATTAACAGGCATGTCTCCAGAAATAGACACATGCATTGTTCATTTACTGAAATCTTTGTGCTGGTAAATGAGTTTTATAGCATTTTTGATAATGAATATAGATAATAAATAGATTAATTTTAAGGCTTGTAAACAGCTTCAATTTTTTTCATGATCTTTAAAAATTTTTCTACTATTGGTCTGTGTAACGCCCTTGAGATCTCTCTTTAGTTTTCCCTAGTTGCTTCATATTTTGTGTCATGTTCTTTCATGTTCTCTGTTTCAGTCTTGGCTGTCTACAAGTTTTTGAAAAAGGAGCATGTTACACTTAAATATGTACATCAATAAAATAAAAATGAAAAGCCCTTGTGATGTTTCAGAAATGTATATGGGAGATAAATCAGATTCTCAGTATATTTTCTGATGTCTGAGGTTTGGGGTTTGGTGATTTTTTTTCTTTTTTTTTGTGACAGACCTTCATTTGAGCTGGGTTGAAAAATGACATAGGTAAATACACAAATCTTAAAGACTTCTTTTTAAATTTTTCATTTTCTTGAACCCAATTCTGGTCTTAGTTACATCAGTAGAGATTCAGAATAGCTGAACAATAACTGGTAAAGAGTGCTTAAGAAACACTTACATCTGAAATGTAGAAAAATCTACAAGGTTTTAATTCTTGTTGCATCACAGTCAAAAGTACAAATTCCAGTGACTTTTGTCACTTACTGTACTGTACTCTTACTGTAAACTGGGCTGAGAGCAGAATTATGGCAACGCTGAGCACTGTTGAAGATAGTATTCGGAAGTATTAGAAAATTATACCAAAGCATCTGTTAGCTGCTGGGGTTTTTTGTGTGAGGTTTTTTTTTTTTTTTAGTTTTTTTTTGTTAATGGGATAGGAGGACAGACTGCTTGCTTTGTTCAGCCATGTGTCTTCCTCACAATGATTTTCCTGAGAAAACTGCAGTACTGGTGGTGTACATCCACTTCTCTTGATAAACTTAATTTTCTAGATTTTTTTTGCTTCATTTAAATAGGAGTCAGATATGGTCACTCAAACTGCAGGAGATTTCTGCCCAATCTGTTTTTTTATGTAATCTGACAATTAAGCATTGCCTCCATTTTCCTTGTCAGATTTCTCTGTATTTTTGGGCTTTTCCTGGGAAAGATCAAACTGTACTTGTGGTGTGTTATGGCCACACATCCTGATATAGAAAGCCTGAAATGTGATGAGGTCTCAGTCCAGGAGAATCAACAAATATGTTTTCAGTTTTCACAAAGGAGGCAAGTATTTACAGGTGGATGTTGTCGCTGTAGTGTTGATAGATGATGAGGTAAGAGGGGTGAGGTGGGCAGACTGCTGCATTACAAAAGCAGGTGGATCTACAGCACCTGTTTATTCAATGCAGCAGAGTAATGTGCTGATTTGTGTAAAGCAATTGGTGGTAGCCAAATTCTTTGTGTCTGTGTAGCTGTACAGACCCTGCTAGGCTACCCAGCTCTACTTGTGGACAAAGTTTACCTTGTCTTAATACAGTTCTTTATGTCTGATGTAAATGTAAACTAATCCTTTTTGACCAATATATTTTATTTTATTTTACTTCTATTTTACTTTTATCTTAATTTTATTCATATCTTTTTGATATGAAAGATAATTTCTTCAGGGTTCAGCAATTATTCAGACTTCTGTGTGACATAAAAAAACCCCTGCAATAAGGGAAGAATTTCATTTGGAGCAGGTCACCTTTCATCTTTCACATCTTTTCAGAGTGGGATTCTTTTGAGCTAATTTGGATATGTGGTTTATAAGTTGCTTACCACAGAGATGTAAATATTTGGCAGGACACCACTGGTAATGGTCTATGAATGTCCTCATCCATTTAAAGGGAGAGAAAAACCCCACAAACAACACAACTTTAACTCTCTCCTCACAGGAGTTTTCAGGACAATACTATTTTTGTTTTCTCTGATGCTGGGAAGAGCTCAGGGATCATTCATCAATTTGCTCAGAAAATAACTTCTAATCTCCATTCCCTATACCCCAACACTTTCATGTGCTGTTCTGTGGGAGCCCCATGAGTACCATAGTATTGGGTCAAAACCAACCTATAGTAAATTTCCTCAGAAAATGAAAATTGTGAATTGGTGGAAACATAAAAGAAATTTACCCTTTTAAGCTCCTTAGATCCTTCACACAGAAGAGCCCCAGGAATTCTTATGCCTTGCACTAAGACCTTATCAATGAAATAGAAAGGAAGAAGCTTTACATCTGCTGCCATATGGAGACTCATGCAATACAAGGAAAGTTGTAATGAATGGGTTTCCAGGGTGTTGGGTGTATAGAAGCCAAATTTATTTTATGAGTAATGTGCAGCATTTAAAAAGCTGGAGTTTTAAAGGCATAGCTGAAACTTGCATATCAGGATGAAAATGTTTCCCAGTAACAGGAATAAGAAAGAGTCTTGCTAACTTCAGAAGACTATAGATCATGTGAAGCATTACTCAGCTATTGGTCTTTGAAAATTTGCTGCCTGCTTAAGTTTTCAACAGTGCTTAACTGAGGGGTAGGAATTTTCCTAACTTTTCACTGAGAGTGAAAGATACCTTTTGAGGGATAAGCTATTGATAGCCCCCGATTCTAAGAGTTATTTATATTATTATATTCTTTTATAGCATTACTTACGTTGTGTGTTGTGTGTTATTTATAGTTTTATTTGAATCTCAAAGCTAGATATGGGTACATAACAATCCATGTAATTTGTAGACCAAAGCAAATAGTAATTGTTACACAAGGTAAACTACTAAATATAATTTGACTTCAAAGGAAAATAAATAATTTAAAAGCAATAGTTGTGTGCTTTCAAAATACACTAACTAAGTAAATGCAAAAAATGTTCAGACATTTTAGATGGGCATACATTTAAATAGAAACAATGCATGTTTTAAGAGAAGTAACAGAGTAGGGGCTGATTTTCTCATCAACACACCCTTACTTTTGTTTACATCTTTACACTGAGGAGAGACTACTTCAGTATTGGGAACTTAAAAGTTTGTCTGAGCTTTGGTTCAATTCTCAGGTGTCTAAAAATGATGTCCACAATTACATGCATGCCTGCAAAACTGGATGAAAAGTGATGAGTACACACATAATTTGTCTCTGCAAATCTGGGGCTTTTTATGTTAAAATGCTCTTCTGGAACAGTAAGGATCAACTGAAAATTTGGGCTATATTGTATAAAGCATATTACCGTCAGAATGCACTGGTGTAAAAGTTGCTTGGTGAAACTGAAAGCATACATGCACCCTTTTTAACTAAAATACTGACACTGTTCAGAGATCCTGCTTAATATTCTGGATTTTTAAAATGTTCTGTGGCATGTGGAAGATGCAGTTACAGTACTTAAGTGTGCTGTAGCGTATGCATGTATGTGTAATGGCATGGTAGCACCTATTGTGGTTTTAAGGTGATGTAATGGGCACTTCTCTGTAACCACATAGGTACTCATTAGTAGAGTTTCATTAACTGTTAACACCAAATTTATAGGTAACACTAGATTTGCAAGCACTCCAGAAAACTAAAATGTCTCCATTCTATCCCCTAGTATTACTGCTGTAACACACAGAGGTTAAAACACTGCTTCTACAGAGAAGCTAGCGGTCTGGTGTGTACCCAGACTGAGATATCCTTTAAGGAAGATGATTTGGCGAAGTTCCTTTAAGCCACACCTTGAACATCAGCCTAATGTGTCCTTCACAGTATCCAAGGTATGACACCTAGAGATCCATCTAGCCAAAATTCCTGAAAGCTTTTGAAAATCTTAAGTGACTTTTAAGAGGTATGTAGCAACTCAGGAAAACTAAAATTTATATTAGTCTAATTTCCACAGCCGCTGGTTTCACGTAGTGGCCAGTTTGGGCTTCTACAAATGAATTCTTTGCATGCCAGTCCAGTGTTCTTGCTGTGGAGCCACAGAAGATGTTTACTTAAGTTGCGAATTTAAAAACATTCATGAAGATGTTTCACTCACAAGCCATTTGCCTCAGACTCTTTGCAGAAGTGTCTGTCTGCTTGTTTTGGCAAGTCTTTAAACGCTCTGTAACAGTCTACTTTAGAAGCCTTGTAAGTATAAACAAATGCAGGTAATTTTCATTAAGATGTCAGTTTATCATTCATGTTTCATTTCCAGAAGTAAGATACTTTTGGAAAAAGCACACAACTGCTGCTGAAAATGCAGTTTGAAACATAATGAATATGCAAAATCAGCACATCTGAGAAAGCATTTCCTTCATTGCCCTCCAAAGGCACTGCCAGCCTAGAGAAAACTTCATGTTACCTGCCTCTTCATTTCTCAGCACTAGGAGATTTCTTTGTCTATGCATTCCTGACCCTTTTCAGGTATCTAATGGCATCAGTTTCTAACTTCCACTTTTCCCTTTGGTAGTCTTACTACAAATAAAATAATAGAGAATTTGTTTATAAAAGAATAAAGTTAGTGTTTACCCAGGCTTGAATATAAGACAATGATGATGCACCCTG